>QQSL01000031.1:71699-174131 GCA_003693665.1 Chaetothyriales sp. CBS 134920 | reverse complement strand
TTCTTCTTCTTCTTCTTCTTCTTCTTCTTCTTCTTCTTCTTCTTCTTCTTCTTCTTCTTCTTCTTCTTCTTCTCTCCTTAGTCTTGATCTAACAAAAAATAATACAGAATGTCTATGCCTAATCAAACCAAGAGAGAAAAAATGGCCGGCCAGAGAGCGCAAAATGGAAAGGATAGAAAAAGTGGGAGCCCCCCGGATACACAAATATATATCGACGACCAGGATTGTTAGCGAATGAGGACATCACTATCACTACCTACCTACCTCCTACTCTGCAGTACGCAGTACTGTACAATAGAGGACCCCCCAAAAAAGCTAAACTTCACCGTACTAATGTGAAAGAGTATTCTCAACGAGAAGAGAAAAAAGAGTATTCTCAACAAGAGAGATGCGAGTGCCTGTGAGAGACCTTTTTCAATTCCCCTATGTCTAGTGGTTCCTCTAAAAACAAAAGGCAAGCCTCCTCATTCACAACTTCAAGGCTACGACCTGAATGTAGCCTCTACTTCAGAAAAAAGTCTTGGTCCTGGTACTGTACAATTTCTTCTTCTTTTTTTTTTTTTCAAAAATGGCCAACTTGGTCAGATCAAGATCAGATCAGATCAGGTTTGACCAGTCGTCGCCCTGACGCTCACCCGGCTGCCTCTCCTATTTCGATCAAACTCGAGCTTGAAAGGACTGGCGGGTGTGGTGGTGCTGGCGTTGCTCAGTCCGCCCACGCTGTTCTCCCTCGGCCGTACGGATTCCGGCATGCCAAACTTGAGCTCGCCGACCCGTCTGAACAGAGTGGCCAGGGCCACGCGTAGATCCGAACTCAAATCTCGCTCCAAAAGGCCAACGGCCAGGGGGTAGAAGGTATCAAGGTGTTTGTCGAAGCTGGCGCGTGGGAAGGCCGTGTATCCTTCAATCACGTCGATCACAACTGGTCGCCAGGCCACAATGTTTCGCTGCTGGGTTTCTTCGTCGAGGAAGGTGAAGGAGCGGATAATGTCGACACAGAGACTAACAAAGGTCAGTAACACACACACATATATACATCTGGGGGGAACTCACGGAATCAAGGCACCCTCGGTTTCCTGCCGACTGCTCTGTCTCTCCTCTCCTTCATCGTGGTACATCCTCAGTAATATTTGCACGTATGTGTTGGCGGAGCTGCTTTCCTGCTTAAGGAGGTTGGGCGGTTGTCGCATAAAGCCCTGGCGCCACAAGCTCATTCGAAGCTCTTTGTCGGCATTGAACTTCTTGGCGAACTGGTAGCTCTTCTTCAGCAGGGCCATCAGACGCAACAGCTCTGGCGACGGTATCTGTGTATACACAGAATCATTCTGAAAGAGCTCGGCCACCGTGTCTATCATGAGCAGCTGGAGGACACAATTGGTGATTATTCGATTGAAGAATCGGCGACGCGCAGCTGTGACGACTGCGACAGGGGTATGCAGATCGTTCTGCGGCTTGTAGTCCTCCAAAGTGGTGTTGGATTCCTCGCCATGAGCAAGCTCACCACCGGGCGAGGAGGGATCCGACGAGTTCTCGGCCGAGGCGGATGCCGTGTCATTAGGCGAAGAAGCTGCTTCGGCATCAGTACCCGCAATTGCAAGTGAGTGCGGAGAGTCGTTGATGGACGGCGGGCGAGCATCAGACATGGTGGCTGCGGCGGAGAAGAGGTCGTAAGCCGTCGTTCGGTTGAACAGCTGGACGAACGCGCCCACGATCTTGGACCAGTGCTCAGGCGTGAACTTGGCAACGTTCTGCAGGATTAGTTGCTGTAGGCAATTGCTGCCAATGCGCGCAATCGTGTCGTTCTCCTGGCAGATACACAGAGCCAGAAGATCAAGGAAGCGGTCGAGCATGTGCTCCAGTGAGTCGAAGTAGTGGGTGAAGAGGGTGATCATGTTGCGGAGCGCCTGGATCATCGTGGTCGAAAGCCAGACCGACAGCTCTTCGTGATTGGGAGCCTTGGACATGTCCGACTTTGACTGCAAGACGATGAAGATCGGATAGAGGAGCTGACGCCATAGAGTGTCCCAGAATTGGGCAGGGAAGTCGCCGCCGTATCGGACGAGGGTGTCGAACAGGTATGTCAAGGCCCGAGATCGAACCTCGAGGTCTTCGCCCGTCATCAAGACGTCTTGATACGCAATCAGCACCGGGTACCAGAACTGTTCTTCCTCCGTCTGCGAGCTGGGCTGCTTGAGTCCGGGTACAAGGCCGTTCTCGGCCCCGTTGCTGCCGTTGCTGCTGTGGCGACGCGATAGAGGGCATTCGGGCGTCTGAAGCATCTTGGGCACGGTTGACTTCAGGAGCTCAATGGCCTGGAGGGACTTCTTCTGGAACTTCAGGTTCTTGGAAAACTCGGTCAGACAGACGATGAGGTCTGGGAAGGCGGCCTGGGAGATGACGACTCCAAAGCGAGTGTTGTAGATCTGGTGGGTATAGTCAAAGGCAATGCTGACGATCGACTCGTACTTTTCGCTGGCGGCGACGGTAAAGACACCAAACATGGACTTCCAGCCAGAGCGGATGTTATCGCCTCGAGCTTGGATCATCTGAATGAGGCAGCGGAGGACCATGTCCTTGACCGTGACCACACTGCTGTTGGCCATGACATGTTCAAACGGCTTGAGGAAGTCCTTCTGGAACTTGAAGCCGGGCAGCTCCTCGATTTCGAGGAAGCGCATGGACAGCTGTCGCAGCGAGTCCAGGGCAAAGAACACCACGGTCGTGTTGTTGTGGCAGCCGACTTGATTGAAGTGCTGGCCGAGATGTTCCCAGATCCTGGTCCATTCGATGCGAACTCGGGTCATGTTGTAGTAGCTGATCTCGACCACCTTCTGGAGACTGTACGTTCGAGGGGACTCGCTCTGGCCCGACGACTGGATTTCCTGCCAGCTGACCTCCACGAGGGCCTTGACAAAGTCGAGAATGGCATCGGGCGACAGGCGCGCGGTATTGGTGAAGATTCGATCCACACCCAGCACCATATCCGACGACTTGGTCTCTGACGCGATCTCAGGGAGAAAGCCGTGGGCTGAGCGCGGCCGCGACTTTCTGGCAGTCGACAGTGACTTGCGAGAGCGGGCCTGCTGGCCAATGTTTGAAGGCGTCGGTATCGAGGCGCGGTTGACGTCGGGTATCGAGCGCTCGTCAATCCCGGTAGACAAGAGCTGCAGTCGGTCCAGCTGGCTGATGGCCATGAGGATGTCGCGCCAGGAGCTGCGGAGCGAGTTGCCCTCGGTGATCGCGATCTCGAGCAGGACTCTGACTGCCTCCACACTCTTTGCAGTCATCTCCTTCACATTGCCCAGGTTGGTGAACTTGGCCAACGCCGACACAAACGCAGTCCTGGCAGTGTCGAGGTCGAACCGACAAGAGATGCGTATAGCAAGGCGAATGCCGTCCAGGCATTGTTTGATCAGCTCAACGTTCTGTGCATCTTGCATCTGGCTGGAGAAGGCCGAGAGGAAAGACATCCACGTGAGATTGAACATGGAGCCGACATGCTGGATGGACGAGGCCGACACAAACTTGGACAGCATCTCCCTCATCGCCGACTTCTTCTGCGCCCGAATGAGACTTCGGTAGAGCTGCTCGGTCCGATTTGCCATGTCCTCGGACGCCTGGTTGTACTTTTCTCTTTGCAGGTCTCGACCAGCATTGGCAATCGCTTGCCCGGCTCGAGAGACCAAGGTGGCGCCGGCCGAGGGGGTGATGCCGAGGTCAGCGGCGTGTTCTCGCTCCGAATCGAGCACGATTTCATTCGACGCAATCTCGTCGTAGATCCCGGTCAGGTACTCGGGGGGCAGGTCGTGGCCGTCATTGATCCCACGGTTGTTCTTGATGAAATCTTCGGCCGTCATGCGTTTGCCCTTCATGTTGAGGCTGTGCTGGTCTGTGTTCAGCATGACAACGGAATAAGCCAGGATGTAGGCCGTGTCTGCATTGGCAAACGCGTTCGGGTTGCCGGAAAGATATCGCTCAGCGAACTTGAGCATGAACCGATCGATTTTCTGCGCCTCGCCAGGCAGGCGGAAGCTCTGGAGGAAGTGGCGGAGAGCATCGACAAAGCGTGTCTTGGTAAAGTCCATCTGGTCAACAAAGGCGTGCATGATTGCAATGTTGCTTTCGTCCGCTTCTCCAAGATATTCACCCAATTGAGCCTTGTCCAGCTTGTCGTTTGTGGCGAGAAAGCGGGCAATGTCTTGAGGAGAGTCGGAGCGAATGAAGCCATGGGAGATCAGAGTCTTGATGCCTCTCTTCGGCTTGAAATTAAACAGTCGAATCGCGTCGTTGAGTGCCGACTTGCGTTCCCTCACTCTTTCCACCTGGCTGGGGTCGTCTTCTAGCACAGGCGTGGCCAGTGCCGACTCAGCCACGGTAGGAGGCCTGGGAGATGGAGCGCCGTCGCCAGGGTCAAGAGAGTCTCGCGAGTCATCAAACGACGGCCTGCTGGTCGGGTACCTGCTGTCTCCTGCGGCGTCGTGCGTCGAAGTGCTTGACCAGCTATCCAAAGAGGCCAGAATGTCGATCAAGCAGCGTAGCGACTGCTGTTTGATCGTGTATTCCAGAGGCACCCCGCTCGCAGGTTGCGGCTGTGGCTGCAAGTTTGCTGACGAAAGGCCGGGCAGGAGAGCGCCTTTGGAATGCCAGTCTGAGCCATGCTCGGGCTGTTTGGCCTGCTGCTCCTGGTACTGGATCTCCTGCGCAGGGGTGACAAAAACGGGGGTGCTGCTGATGCGTGAGAGATGCTCAATCAGGTTCTGGTACATATTGTCCAGTGCAGTGCGGTCGCAGTCATAGTTGAGGTAGATCTCGACCAGTGCTCTTGGATCCTGCGACAGTCTGTCGAAGAGATTGAGGACGATTTGCTTCTGGAAGAGAGCGGCTGACCGTTTCTCCAGCACGGCAAAGTAGACTTCCTTGAGGAAGACCTCGAGTTCTTTCTTGAGCGCAACGCGCATGTGCTTCAGGGAGAGCCAAAAGATCTGACACGAGACATCAAAGATGCGCGGGACCGAGCTGGACGCATTTCTTGACAAGCTCAGGCACAGGTGTGGTTTTGCTACTTGGACGAATGGGGTGCTGTCGTTGGCCGAGCTGCTGCGGAGGGTTGAGTATGGCGAGGTGAAGACTGAGGTGTAGTTGTTGATGACATGGTGGATGAGATGTAGGGACAGGAGCTTGGAGCGCATGTGCTGAGAGCGGAGGTCGTGTTGCTGATCGTAGCTGAGAAGCTTCTGGCTCAACTTGCACAGGGAGCGGAAAACGAGGAAGGCATCCTTGACGTAGATGTCGTCTTCGTCCTCGACCGACAGACCATCCTCGCGCTCTTCCTGCATACTCGGCCGCGACAATGGACCCGAGCCGGAGCGGGGTGTGCGCCTCGACCTGGCCCTCGTGACGGTGGTGGGCGCAGCGTCGGCGGCGACAGTGTCATCCAGTGTCTTGTGGTGCTCGAAGCTCTGCAGAGTGAGTTGCTCTTGGGCAGGCGAAGTATCGGTATCGGGTGTCTGGGCAGAGTCGTTGGTGGGTGTCTGGGCGGTGCCATTGGTGGTGTCGAGGTTGGTGGGTGAGGCTGAGGGGTCGGTTGACAGCCCATCGTCCGGTTTGGCTGGAGCCGCGCGAGCATGTCGAGCCTCAAGACGACTGCTGACGCGCTCAAAGACGGTGGCAACCATCTGGGTCAGGGAGCCTTGGGCAAGCTGCTGGTTCTGGCTCGACTTGGAGAAGATGAAGATGTTGTAGATCTGGCGCACAGCCTTGAGGAGACCGGCACCATGAACGACAATCTTGTCGTCGAGAACAGCAGCCAGCAAGGACTTGACAATCTGCTGCTGGATCTCAACGGGGGTTGCCTCGTTCTCGAAGCAGTCACAAATGGCCTCAATTGCCCGTTCGATCAGCGGAGGGATATCAACAGGTTCAGGCGTGGCCTTGGTGATGGAGGGAAAGGCAAAGTACGAATAGCTGATCAGCTTGCCGATGCAGTCAAGGGCCGTCACCTGCAGTGTGACCGAGAAGGACTTGGTGGCCAGGTGCAGCGGCTTGAAGATCAACTCGGGGTCGACAGCTTGTTCATGGCTCTTGATGTTGGCCAGTGCCGTGTCCACAGCGTCCGAGAACTCTTTATTGCGCCTGACCTCCTTGGACGCTCCGATCGACTCGAGCGCGTTGACGACGAAGACGGTCGAACTGACAGGGAGCGTGCGGGAACTGGTCGTGGTCGAGCGCGAGTCTGTGCGCTGCGGCTGCGGGGGGCTGTATGCTGTCGGTGCACTAGAGATAGCATCTTGGTCAGCCGAAGGAGAGCTGCTGGGGGAGACGCGCTCGGTGAGTTTCTGCTGGTGGTGATCATCGTGTTGGCCGTCCCGGCTCTTGACCGGCCCATCGACTTGCACATGCCCACGCTGATCATCAACTGGCTTCTTCTCATCTTGCGTGTCTTGCTCATCGCCATGCTCCTGCTCCTGCTCCTGTTCATCGTCATCATCGTCATCGTCGTCGTCGTCGTCTTCCTCCTCCTCCTCCTCTTCTTCTTCCTCCTCGTCGTCATCCTCATCGTCCTCGTCATCCTGCTCATCCTGCTCATCATATCCTTCATGTTCAGCCTCTGCTGCAAAGTGGTTTTGCGCGACCTCCTCATCAGTATCAACCACATGTATGGCTGGAGCAGAGGGGAAAGGGGTGGCAAGGCCAATGGGGTTAGTAGAGGTGGCCTCTTCATGTGTGTCATCACTGTCTTGCTGTGATTGAAGGCTGGCACTTTCTATGGCTGGGGTCTGAACACGCACATGGTTGTCAGCCAGGGCAGGAGGGAGCGGCCCAGATATAGGACCAGTATCTGCAGACATGGCCACAGGCTGTACTAGAATCTAGCGGCAAATAGCCAGGGCCAGTATGGGTGGAATCATCAGTGCATTTAGGTACTCTGTGCCTGTACTCTGTCCTCTGTGTGCAGTTGCTATCACTGACACTATCAGGGAGAGGGGCTCAGACCAAGGAGTGTACTATAGAAATAATGGACACTGAAGTGCGCCCAAGTTATGGCACTAGTGGTCTATTTTGTACACCGTAGCACTGTGACTGACTCAGTTTAGTCTGCACGTGTACAGCAAATGGATGCAGATGGATGGTGTGCCCTGTGCTCAGCCTACATGCAGCTGTCCTGATGCTGCTTCCCCAGAGACAGACCTAGGTCATTATCAAAAGGAGAATAGAGAGCATACTAAATAGATGGGACCCGCATAGGCAGGGCTGGAGTATATGTGTTCTCAAGTAGAGCTGTGGCACTTGTTGTCTGCCCCGCCCACCGCAATCGGCCCGTGCTAACGACTCGGGCCCCGTGGCCGGTGGACCTGCCAATCGATTTACTCCCAAAGCTGGCAAGCGCGAGCTCAACGCCTGCCGTCTTTTCATTTTCCGTCGACGAGCTCCGCACGCGTTGGGACTCTTCCAAGTTACTTGTCCAGCTGCTTCCGCCGCTCCGCCCCCTCATCGTCGTCCTTGCGCTGCTCCTGCTCCCTCTCCCGCTCCCCCTCCGCGGCGAATGCTGTCTTTGTCACTCATTTGACCCCAGCTTGTCGACAGCGCCCCCCACAATGGCCGCACGCCGGTGTACACGGCTGCTGCTGCACTCCAGCCCCAGCTTTGGTCTAGGCCGTTGTGCAGCTTCTAGAATACAAGCCAACCCTAGGTGTGCCCTCTGCCTGAGTTTTGTCCATGTGTGTGGATGCTAACAAGCTGTTCAGTGGTCGCGCCTTCCCCTCGCTCGCTGCACTCAGTCGACTGTATGCATCCAGCTGTATGTAAAAGGCTGGCTATGATGTCCATGGCTTCTGCTAACCTCTACCATAGCCTTCCCGCCGCACACTGTCATCAGCATGCCGGCCCTATCCCCGACCATGACGGCAGGCAACATCGGAGCTTGGCAAAAGAATGTGGGCGACAGTCTGAACCCGGGCGATGTACTGGTCGAGATCGAGACCGACAAGGCGCAGATGGACTTTGAGTTCCAGGACGAGGGTGTGCTAGCCAAGATTCTCAAGGACACAGGCGAGAAGGAGGTCCCCGTTGGCAGTGTAAGCCACGCTTAGGCCCCGTTTTGCCCCCATACGGTGTTGCTAACTTTACGCACAGCCCATTGCCATTCTCGTCGAGGAGGGCGGCGATGTGTCTGCTTTCGAATCATTTACTCTGGCCGATGCTGGCGGCGACAAGGGGTCGAAGCCAGCCCCCAAGGAGGAGGAAGCTGCTGCTCCCGCAGAAGCCAGCCCATCGCCAGCTGCACCCGCCCCGCAGGCACAAGAATCAGACTCGACAGGTGCCCGTCTCGAGACCAGTCTGGACAGATGGCTCACCAAGAAGCCAGAAGCGGGCTCGGGCGCAGCCACAGCTGAGTCCTCTACTCCTGCTCCTGCTGCTGCTGGCCCTGCCTATATCGACACTCCAGCCAGCTCGATGCGCAAGACGATCGCATCGCGGTTGAAGGAGTCGGTCAACGAGAACCCGCACTACTTTGTGTCCACCGCTCTGTCAGTAAGCAAGCTGCTGAAGCTCCGCCAGTCTCTCAACGCCTCGTCCGGTGGTGCATACAAGTTGTCGGTCAATGACTTCTTGATCAAGGCCATCGCTGTCGCTTTGAAGCGGGTGCCGGCAGTCAACTCCAGCTGGCGCGAGATTGACGGCCAGGTTGTGATCCGTGAGCACCAGACGGTTGATATCTCCGTCGCCGTTGCGACTCCCGTCGGGCTGGTGACGCCAATCGTCAAGAATGCCGAGAGCATTGGCCTGGCCTCTATTTCGGCCCAAGTGAAGGAGCTAGGCAAGCGTGCGCGCGATGGCAAGCTCAAGCCAGAGGAGTACCAAGGCGGCACCTTCACTATCAGCAACTTGGGCATGAATACCGCAGTGGAGCGTTTCACGGCCGTGATCAACCCTCCACAAGCAGGCATCCTGGCCGTTGGAACCACGCGCAAGGTTGCGGTGCCCGTCGAGACCGAGGACGGCACTGTGACTGAGTGGGATGACCAGATCATTGTGACCGCCAGCTTCGACCACAAGGTTGTCGACGGAGCTGTGGGTGGCGAATGGATCCGGGAGCTGAAGAAGGTGGTGGAGAATCCATTGGAGTTATTGCTGTGATTTGTTTGCAGCGTGTGTAGCGTAGGAACCTTGGGAGTGCATATTGTGCCAGTCTACAGTGTCGTGGCCCATTGCGTCTTTGACATGCATATTGTGCCAGTCTACATTCGTCGTGGCCCTTTGCGTCCTTGACATACATGTCGTGGCCCTTTGTCTCTGACAGTATTCCGCTTCTGGCTAGTGCCTCACGGTCGCCGGAATTAGCGTCGGTTCCTGATTGATAATTGGCTGCACTGACCGACAAACCGCACCGACTTTTTTTCATCAGCAGCTCCACTCGCTGTCCATCCTTTCTTCAGACACGACACTCCCTTTGCATCCCTTCTCGGGCGCGGAGCCCTGAAATGAGCCTGGCCTCTCGCTTAGAAGGCATTGCTCCCGCCCATCTTGCCAACTCTGAGTCTGCAGAGGATGCCGCTGCCGCTGTCGCGATCAACTATGAGGCCCGAGAAGACAGGGCGCAGCAAAGGATGGAAGCCAGACCGGAGGAAGTCGACCTGGAGCTGAAGCGGCCGCCATACCTACATGTAAGCAGTTCCCATGCCCATAGGTCTATAAGCCTGAAAGCCGTCTGCCTATGTCAGCTGACACCCACGTCTAGGCCATGTTTGCCGGTGGCATCGGCGGGACCACCGGTGACATCTTGATGCACTCGCTCGACACGGTCAAGACCCGACAGCAGGGCGACCCTCATTGGCCTCCAAAATACACCACCCTCTCCGACTCGTACTCGAAGATCTTCCGACAGGAGGGCTTCCGACGCGGCCTCTATGGCGGCTTCACCGCTGCCATGCTCGGCTCCTTCCCCGGCACCTTCATCTTCTTCGGCACATACGAGTGGTGCAAGCGAAGCATGTTGGACGCAGCCATAAACCCGTCCATCAGCTACCTGGCCAGCGGCTTCATTGCCGACCTGGCTGCCTCGGTCGTGTATGTGCCATCAGAAGTGCTCAAGACGCGCCTGCAACTACAAGGCCGCTACAATAACCCCTTCTTCCACTCGGGCTACAATTACAAATCCACCTGGGATGCTGCCCGCACCATCGCCCGCACAGAGGGCTTCGGCGCCTTATACTCGGGCTACAAAGCCACCATCGTCCGAGACCTGCCCTTCTCAGCCCTGCAGTTTGCATTTTACGAACAGGAGAGAAAGTTAGCCATCCACCTTGCTGGCACGCCTGACATTGGCTTCGGCCTCGAGGCGCTGACTGCCCTGACTGCTGGCTCGGCAGCTGGAGTCTTGACATGCCCCCTCGATGTGGTCAAGACACGAATGCAAACCCAGATCAGCAAGCCGGACAAGGCAGCCAATCCACCAAGCCAAATCAAACCCGATCAGAAGGCGGCCAAGTTGCCCAAGTCGCAGGCCAGCCAAAGCCGACTTCTTCACTCCGGCCCTCGCACTGTGCCCACCAAAGCACCAACCCTCGACACATCTTCCGTCATCACCGCGCTTCGCCTCGTCTATCAGACCGAGGGTGTTGCCGGATGGTTCCGAGGCGTCGGCCCGCGCGCCGTGTGGACCGGCGTCCAGACTGGTACTATGCTGGTCTTGTATCAATACTTGTTGAAATATATGGACACGCTGTCCTCAAACGAGTACTCGGCGATTATTTGAAAGCCAAACAACGGCCACAAAGGACTCAGGTGTCCAGGCCAGACCACGAATCATGACATCTCAGGCCATCATGTGAGCAAACCACCCCACCAGCGATACCCGGCATGAGAGCGTGTGCATCTAGGATAGACTGTCTGTCAACGTTTGCAGACCCTTTTTCTGTATATTAGACTAGCACCCGAATATAGCTTTCTCTCTCCCCGAGCCCACGGTCGTACCTGTCGAGCAGAGTAGTGGATATATATATGCGTTTTCTTCAACAATACGCTCTGGCTTTGCCAAGGCCGTTGGCCGCTCCTTCCTGGGCCCTGAAACAGGGTCTTTCCTAGTCTGAAAGTGTACATGGTGGCTCCTTGTTTGGCAGAGAAGGTTCTGATATACGGCACCGGTACAGGAAACGAAACTTGATAAGAATCCCTGCCCAAGTTGGTATTTGCCATTGCTGTCCGATAGGTCCACTTATTTGTGTTAGGAACAGTATTGACAGGATACTGGTATTTTGCGACGAGATGAGTCATCGCCACGTCGTGCAGCGTGTCAGGAGTGCTGGCATGATCCTTCGGCCCTTGGCCCCTGTCATGCGCAGCCAGAGCTGTCGGTGTTTGGGCACACGTCTGGAGCTAAGAACTCATCCCCCCATACTGTTGCAAGATCTCAAATATGACAGGCGTCAGAGCTGCACAGACCACGTGGTAATGATCTACTAGGCTCGTTTGGGACGCCTTCCACTAGCGCCTGGGTTCAGGGGTCTTGATACTTTGGAATTTGCGGTGCCAAGGCCTTCCCCATGTCCTGTGGAGTAGGCGATCTGCATAGTTATTTAGTCCAGCCAATCAGCGGCCCACCCACCTTGGCAACTGTCATCCCCTTTTCCTGGTGTTCAGGACACGACTTTGTCACGCACCTCACCCTACACTACTTCTTTTCTGTCCCGCCACTTGCTTCACATCTCCGTATTATTATTTCACGCGCTCAACTGTGGAGCAAAAGGCACTTGGTCTTCCTTGCTTTGAGCCCAGCGACCGTCCCTAATACTCTCGAACATCATCGCAAAGGCATGTCCTCCCCTCCCACCCCTTAATGGTAAATCAGTCTGGTGTGACCAACTGTTTGCGACATTCTGCGCCATCGAGCAGACAATTCAAGACAATCAGGGACTGACAGTCAAGTAGTTGCCATCGCCTGTCCGTGTTCCAGTCGTGCCTTCCTTCTGTTGACCCTGCCTGTATTTGTCCCAATCAAAATGGGTGAGTTGCTCCTTCCCCTTGCACTTCCACGCGTCTTGCCAGTGTCTTTCCTGCCTCATCCAAGAACCAGCCTTCTGCCTCACCACCTCATTTCGCTAGCCACCAAACCATCCACTGCGTTTGAGAGCTTGCCACTCGCCATCGTCCAGTCTCGAGAAGAGCCAGAATGGCGTCCGCAGCCCCGCAGCCGACTTCGCGTCCAACCTCCGCACACACCGCTCCTACCTCACCCTCATTGCCCCCCTGTACAATCTCCCCCTCTCTGAACCTGTCTAACGTGGTTGATTCACAAGTAGCGGTATCAAATGGCATCCCCATTCAGCTCCGCGGGGCCTCGCCCCCGGTCGGCATCCCCAATGGCAAACCGCCGGTGCCGCAAGTCAAGCAAAGCAACCCGATGGGCGCCGGCGAAGGTGCTGCTCAGACTGTCACATCAAAAGACCCCAAGGCCGTTGCTGCCGCTGCAAGCGACATGCGAAATGTCGTGCGTAGGAAGCTGACTGGCTACGTTGGCTTTGCAAACTTGCCAAACCAGTGGCACCGCAAGAGCGTTCGCAAGGGCTTCAACTTCAACGTCATGGTTGTTGGTATGTCTCTTCGGCCCGCCACTCGCTGAGCCTGGTTGCTGACCCCTTGCAGGCGAGTCTGGTCTAGGCAAGTCGACGCTCGTGAACACGCTCTTCAATACCTCGCTCTATCCCCCGCGCGAGCGCACCGGCCCCACACTGGACATTATTCCCAAGACTGTGGCTATACAATCCATCAGTGCCGATATTGAAGAGAACGGAGTCCGCCTGCGACTGACGGTGGTTGATACCCCTGGCTTCGGCGACTTTGTCAACAATGACGATTCCTGGAGACCCATTGTTGAGAACATCGAGCAGCGATTTGATGCCTACTTGGAGGCCGAGAACAAGGTCAACCGCATGAACATTGTCGACAACCGTGTCCATGCCTGCGTCTACTTCATCCAGCCCACGGGTCATTCTCTTAAGCCGCTCGACATTGAAGTCATGCGAAGACTGCACACCAAGGTCAACCTGATCCCCGTCATCGCCAAGGCCGACACCCTCACCGACGAGGAAATCACGGCTTTCAAGCAGAGAGTAAGCAACAGACAAATTGCAGCCACGTGCGAGACGAAGCTAACCTCTGATGCTCCTAGATCCTGGCTGATATTGGCCACCACTCGATTCAGATCTTTGAGGGTCCTCGCTACGAACTCGACGATGAAGAGACGATTGCGGAGAACCAGGAGATCATGTCCAAGGTACCGTTTGCCGTGGTCGGAGCCAACTACGAAGTTACCAATCCCGAGGGCCGCAAGGTGCGTGGCCGCAGATATCCTTGGGGTATCATCGAAGTCGACAACGAAGAGCACTGCGACTTTGTCAAGCTTCGACAGATGCTCATCCGCACACACATGGAAGAGCTCAAGGAGCACACCAACAACTTCTTGTATGAGAACTACCGATCCGACAAGCTCATCCAGATGGGTGTGTCTCAAGACCCGAGCGTGTTCAAGGAGGTCAACCCTGCAGTCAAGCAGGAAGAGGAGCGCACGCTACACGAGCAGAAGCTTGCCAAGATGGAAGCGGAGATGAAGATGGTCTTCCAGCAGAAGGTGCAGGAGAAGGAGAGCAAGCTGCAGCAGAGTGAAGAGGAGCTGTTTGCCCGGCACCGAGAAATGAAGGACCAGCTGGAGCGCCAACGCCAGGAACTGGAAGAGAAGAAGGCGCGACTGGAGCAAGGCCGGCCGATCGAGGAGAAGGGCAAGAGAAAGGGCTTCTCGCTGCGATAAAGCGCTGAGCCGTGACCGCGACCCGACACCCCAGATCCCTCACGCCTGCGATTTCAGTATTTTACACCCTAGCGATACGATCACGATGGCGAATTTTTCTACTCGATAGCTTCGTTTGGCAGCCACAATCACAGACGGGTGCTGCTGTGGCTTATTTAATCGACATTACCGCTCTGACTCCTACTTGAGACTTGGATTGTGCATAATGCGCCCGAAGATGATTTTGCCGGCCAGCGCGAACAGAGCTCGACTTCGCTTTCTCTTGCTGTCATCTGCCTTTTTCCTTTTTTTTTCCTGTCTCCTTACTCATGAGCGCGCAAGTGGAGGACCGGCACCGGTAATTAGCAGGCTCGCGATTGTGCCTAGTCAGTTCCCCCCAGATGGTGGCGTTGAAGCTTCGAAGTGGAAAACCTCAATCCTGTGCTTTTTTTTGACTTGTTACAGCTGGGGCAGGCGAGCTCTTTCTCCTTTTTAGCATCTCTCCACTACCATAGTCATCAGATTGATATCAATTGTTAATGGGATGGTCAATATGTACCGAAAGTGTTGAGTGAGTAGAGAGAAAGAGAGTGAGAGAGAGAGATATTAAGTTGGGATTTTGCTATGACTTTTCTTCCACTTGGTTCAACCGAGCCCAGTGAGCGAGCGAGTGTGTGTACGCAGCAGAACCAAAAAAATCACTCAACATGCTGGACAACATTTTGGACGTTTCCTTTCTTGCCCATATCGACATGCGTGACACTTGGCCGGCGGTCCTGGCCCGTGAAGAGGCGGTCGACTTCCTCGAGCTCAAGGCCTGGGAAAAAAAGAAGAAAAAAAAGGTGGTTAGTTCTGGTATGTATAGTAAGAGCGGTGGGGTGTATCATAATATACATACCTTTGGTTTCGGGGAAGAAGAAAAAGATGATGGGAACCCAGAGGGCATTCAAGATGGCAAAGATGATGTATGTTTTCCAGCCAATGTTTTGAATGGCCGGCGGGGTGATTTGCACAATCAGATAGTTGCAGATCCAGTTGGAGGCCGTGCTGACTGAGGAGCCGCGCTGGCGCAGGCGCAGGGGCAGGATTTCGGACGGGTAGACCTGTGGGAGTTGTTGTCAGCGAGGGGGGGAGAAGAAGGAGAAGAGGGAGAAGGAGAAGGAGAAGGAGGAGAAACATACCCAGACGGTGGCTTGGAAACCGATTGTGAAGGCACCCTCGAAAATAAAGAGCATGGCACAGGCGGCAATGCCAGCGGCATGAGCGCTCCTCGTCTCGTTCTCGACCTGGTAGATCAGCGCAGCCTGGACAGCCATGACGGCGGCCATGACGGAGATCATGGACAGCAGCAAGGGCCGGCGGCCAATGCGGTCAATCAGGACCCAGGGGATGAAGGAGCCGACGAAGAACCAGGTCTGCAGGAAACCCGACATGAGCGCGGCCATGTGCTGGCTGAGCCCGACGGATTTCTCAAACAGGGTGCCCGAGTAGTAGATGATGGCGTTGATGCCGCCGAGTTGCTGGAAGGCCTGGATGCCGCAGGCAATCAGGAAGCGGCGCTGGCTTTGGATCTCGTCGTTCTTGAACAGGTCCTTCCACGACCCGGACCCGATGGCCTTTTCCTGCTCGACAATGAAGAGAATGTCGGCGTGCAGCTCCAGGATCTGGGCTTCGTCAACCTTGCCCCCCTTCAGCCGCCGGAGCACCTCGAGCGCCTCGTCTTGCCGGTCGTGCGCCGCCAGCCACCGCGGGGTCTCGTCCACGATCCAGAGCAGCACCAGCATCGGCACCAGGAAGACGCATTGCAGGATCACGGGCACGCGCCACGCGTAGCTGCCCTCGTGCTTGGAGAAGCCGTAGTCGATCCAGTAGACGAGGAAGATGCCAAAGTTGAGCACCGACAGCTGCATGCAGACATCTGTGTCCGTGTTAGCAGTCTCCTTTCTCTTCTCCTTCTTCTTCGCCTTCATCTCTTCACATACACAAGCCTCTGCTCGCCTTGGGCGAGTATTCAGCCTGCATCACAGGCACGGTCGAGTTGACAATGCCCAGGCCAATGCCGGCCACCACCCGGGCAACGATGATATGCGCTCGGCTGAAGGCTGTGGCCTGTAGCACCGCACCCGCAATCATCACAAACACACCCAGTGTGATGCTCTTCTTTCTGCCCAGCTGCTCGCCGATCATGGCCGTGATGATACTGCCGAGAAAAGCGCCGATTTCCATGATGGACACAATCAGAGCAATCATCGTCGAGCCGGGCGAATGGAACGTATCGTTGAAGGCTTTTTGGTTCACAAGACCGCCCATCAGGCCATTGTCGAATCTGGTATTGTCAATACTTGTTTCGTTCCTCTCTCTCTCTCTCGTGTTTCTTTCTTCCTGCTTTCTTTTCTTCTCCACCTTCTTCAATCTCGGGGGGGGAGCTGTGTCTGACCTACCCAATCTGCATGAATCCCAGGGCGGTCAGGGATGTCACCGCTGCCAGGAGCGCATTTCCACGAAGTTTCATCATCTTGCTTCAACCCGTAGACCTGGCTGGCAGCTCTTCTCGCCTCTTGTCAGCTCTTCTTCTTTTTCTTTTTCTCCTTCTTCTTCTTCTTCCTCTGCTCTCGGCCACCGATCTCCGGGCAATTGGATGGGAAGGGGAAGTGCGGCCATAGCCCCATAAAGACGAGCTGGACTAAATACCTTGGGGTGTAACTTGACCACGATCGGCAATTGAAAATGGTCTGGCACGATGTCCGCGCCGGCGGCACCAATTAGGCTTGGCTTGGCTCGGAATTGCGGGGGACAACGACGCTAGCAGGGCCCATCTGGGGCTAGTGGTCGGGGCTGATCCCTGTCACTGAGGAGTCCCACGTTCTGTAACTGCGGAGGCGCATAGCCGAAAGCCTCTTTTGGGGTCCAGAAGGTCATCACACCTCGGCGTTTGAATATCTAGATCTAGCTGGCTACAGGTATGAATTAACTTAGCTTTGATTACCCTATTATCAATATAATAAGAGAGAAAAGGTGGTTGCCTTGGCTAAATATCTGAACTATCAACTTTTTTTTTCTTTTTTCCCTTTTTTGCCCCTCCATTCTTCTTCTGGCAGGCGCGATGACACGGATTGCAACCGCCCACGAGGAAGTTGCCTTCCTCGCTTATCAACCAGAGTTTGCCAAGCTCTTGGGCCACAAGCCATCCGCACATTTGTTGGTGCGGTCGACTGATAACTCACCGCTTTACCACGAGGCTTGCATCTATCACCATGCCTCACGTAGCGTCTTTGTCACTTCGAACCAGATTGCCTGCGATCAGCCCTCTCCTCACACTGCGTCCAAGCAGATAAAGTTCTCGAGGGTTTATGATAATGAAGCATCTGAAGCAGAAGGAGAAGCAGAAGAATCAAAATCGGAATCGGCATCGGCATCGGCATCGGCATCCTCATGCCATGCCCAGTTTGTCCAGTTCGAGGGCATAGAAGGAGCAATGCTCAACGGCGGCGTCAACTTCGGTGACGACACCCTGCTGCTGTGTGCACAGGGCTGCCAGCGCGACCAAGACCTGTCGGGCCTGATCAGCGTGTCCATCCCCACGAGTGCCAAGGCAGCGCCAGAAGTGCGGACGGTGGTGTCGTCGTTCAACGGGATCCCGTTCAATTCGGTCAACGATGTGATTGTTGACCCGCGTGACAAGTCCATCTGGTTTACCGACCCCGTGTACGGCTTCCACCAGGGCATTCGACACGCTCCACAGCTGCCCAATCAGGTGTACCGGTTCGATCCAGCCTCAGGCTCCATCCGCGCCGTTGCCGACGGCTTCACCAGGCCGAACGGGTTGTGCTTCTCGCCCGATCTGGCCAAGCTCTACATTACCGATACCGGTGCGATCCATGGCAATGCCGAGACGCCTTTCGATCCAACCGGTCCCTCTCACATCTATTGCTTTGACATTGTCCGCTCAGAGCGAGGAGAGAACGGTGCGTCTGAGCCGTTTCTCACCAACAGGCGCTTGTTCGCCTTTGCGCCCGGCAGGTGCCCGGATGGCATCAAGTGTGACACAAAGGGGAATGTATACTCGGGCTGCGGCGATGGCATCGAAGTATGGAACCCGGCCGGTGTCCCGCTGGGAGTCATCCTCATCCAGGGCGGCGTGGCGAATTTCTGCTTTGGAGAAAAGGGCACCATCTACGTCTGTAACGAGACGGCCATGTGGAAAGTAAGGTTAGATGGCGAGCATGTCAGGGGAGCCCTGTTAGGGCTGTGATGATTCTGAATACGGAAACTGAGCCATGAGACTGTGGCATACCTGTCGTTGAACTGGGATCCCCAAACAAGACAAGACAGCAGCCAGCCAGTGGCAATGATTCGGGTAGGCCTTCCCTATCTGATGACCGTGGGTCTCCTGCCCGTATTCTCCGCTTCTTTTTTTTCCTCCCACAGTACCATCCATAGTAGTGAGGCTGTCAAGCTTCCCCCAAGTCACCCAGTTGGTCTGCCCTGGGCTCCTAATAGCTTGCATGTCACGCGACAGTGGGGTGTGAACCTGTTCACTCGACACCACAAACTTTTCACCTTGTATCCACCGAGGTGCTGTAGTTCATCAGCCGATAAGGCGTGTTCAATAAGGCGTATTGCCTGCCCTTCCTGATGCCAGCAACCTTGGATGTCCACGACGATCCGACACTGGAGCGCAGGCTGCTTATCGGCAGCCTGGTGAGCCGTATGGTTCTGCCAGCTATTATCATGGCTCCCTTGCTTGCCCTGGTGGCAAAATATGTGCCTGTCAGCATCGTTGACAGATTGACTGTCCAACATGGAGTGAGATTGAAGGCGCGCAAGGGCTGGGTTCCCAGCCTCTTGCTTGGTGCTCTGTATGGTCATCGCTGTCGCTGTCAACTCGTCAGCAAGGGCAGCACCACACGGGTCCGTAAATGATAGATACTACCTGCTCGGTCACCTCCTCCTCGCAACAACAATCACACCGCGTACAAGGCCAGTGCTTGCCCACCAGTGAAAAATCCACTTTGCCGCGTGAAAAGACCCAATTCCAAAGCCGATCAGACCAAGCTCCCTATTCTTCTGATCCATAAATCTAACCAGCGGTGCAAAAACATGCTCGGACACATCTCTGAATACTATATCCCTCTCAGCGTACCCGGCCGCGCACAGCATCTTACGATATTGCGCTGCGGTCAGAAAGTTGGCGAATGGAATAGCAGCGAGCACGCAGACCACGGCCAGCAGGGCGCAGTCCAACCTCGATGCTCCGTCAGCGAGGATGAGGTCAAATGCCATCAGAGAGGCCTCCAGCTTGTGGTACGCCTGGTTGATAATCGGCTGCCGGGACGGGGAAAAGTGGTAGAGGCTGTCGAGGGCCAGCACCCACGTCTGTCCATGGGATGATCTGTCGTCTTCTCCTTGTTCTTGACCTGACGGGGGAGAGTAGGAATAACCCGTGGCTTTCTCCCTCACAGCCGCTCTAGCCAGATCCTCGCTCCACGAGGCTGGCTGTGCGGCATCCTGGCAGAAAATCTCAACACAGGGCCGCCTCTCATCGTCGTCGCCGCCGTCGTCGCCGCCGCCGCCGCCGTCTCCGTCTTCGTCTCTGCGTGCAAGCCAGCCCAAAGCCGCCAAGCGCTTCTTCGTAAAGTTGAACTGAGTCCGGGACTCGGTGATGCCCACGTAGCGATCCACCAGGCGGCGTGGGCGGCGCTTGAGACCAGTGCGTGCATCAACCAGGTTCAACTCCTGGGATATCGCCTCGCCCATGAGATGGACAGTTTGATCACCGCAGCCGAAGCCCAAGTCGATGATGGTCAGGGCATGGGGCTGCTTGAACTCGTGGGATCTGTCCTGTCGTCGTGGCAGCAGCTTGGCCGTTATCAAGACCTCGTCGAGGAGCGCGCGGCAGGCAAGGGGGAATTCCGATGTCAGCTTTACGAGCACACGGGGTTTTTCGTCAGTATATCAAGCACGTCTTTTCGCCTGCTCTAGTTTACTGTAGGTTTGGGGGGCAGGAGGCGCACCTCCCAATAGCCCATGTTCATCCACATCGTTGGCGGGGGGACGACGAGGTTCAACCGGCCATGGTCGAGGCCATAGATGGAGTTGTTACCATCGCCATCGCCATCACCCTCACCCTCGTTTGAACGTGTTATTGCCGTCTGGATGCTCTTTACCAGGGGCAGGAATAGCACGCCCAGAACAAAGCAGCCTCCAGCCTGGGCCAGTCTGAGGTTCGAAAACTGGAAAAGGGCAGATGGAAGAGCCAGCACAGCAACAGCGGCGGCGACGACCACAAGGGGAGCAACCACGCCTGTGTTGGGCATTCTAGGTATTAGAAGAGTACCTGTGGAAGAAATTAAAAAAGAGAATGAAACTCATCGGCAAAGACTAATATTATTATTCTAGGAGATCGCCATGGTGCTGTATGTACAATCATTCATCGTCACTCTATAGTGCCCCTGAGCTGGTGGCTCGCCAGGGAATCTCGACGTCAAGGGCGTCGGCAACCCTCATTGCAGACACCACGCATCCTTCTAGTAACACCATCCCGTCCCAACACCAGCCGCCAACCAGCCAAACACCCCCGTCTCCATTCTTCCATCCAACCCTCCTCTTTTCAGCATCCGCCTCTCCAAGCAGGCTGGAATCGCCAAAGATATCATTGGTGATGCGTCTGCTTTCCGGCGTGCGCAACACGCGTGTGAACCTTGATGATTTGATGACCTGCGCGGGATCAATGTGGCTGAAGGGGCAGGTGGTGACTAGAGCACCAGACGGCTGGATGTGAACAGCCTCAGTCCGGCGTTGGCCATCCGCCAGCGAGGTCCGAAAGGATATTGTCTGTGCAGCATCCTCATTCACAAGCGGCCTGTTGCTCTCATCGATATTTTTCTCCCCGCCAATAGCAAGATGGCTCGCACGCTCACCGGCCCTCCCTCCCTCGGCATGAACGACGCTCTCAACTGACACAGTTGGTATCTGTGCCATCTCATGCTGAAGCGGGCGGAAGACCTTGGCAACAACATTGGGCGTCACCGCCAGTACGGCTCTGTCGAACAGCTCCTCTTGAACAATGGCCTGCCCACTCGCATCTTCTCGTCGTACCCACCGAATTCTGAATGCAGACGACTCTGGTTCGACGGCCAAAACTCTTGTTGACAGCCGCTTGTTGATTCCTCTTGAAAGTTTGCTCTCAACATCTTGCACGCCATTGCAGACACGGTAGTGCTGTTCCCCCTGTATCTTGCTCTTGTACCCCGTCACATCTGCCGCAGGGAAGTTGAGAAGCTCCGTGTGTGAACAGGTGGCGATGCTGGACAGTACTGGCAACACATAGTATGTCACGAAATAATTAGGCAGTCTTATTCTATGCAGGTACTCATCAAGTCTCTCGCCATTTGATGTGCTGTCGGCCGGTCGGGGTCTTTGAAAGCGACAGGAGGCAGAGAACCAGATGTAGCAGACCAGGACGTATAGAATCTCCATCAGCCACGCGGATAGCGGCATGCCTTGCGGGGGCTCTCCAGGCATGCGGTGAAGGTTGGAGGAATGGGCAAAATACGAACGCCATTTCATCTTTGGCGATATTGACCCGGCATTAATATCCTCTTCTTGTGTGACGATGCTGACATTTTTGGAGAAGCTGTACAGGAATTGCTGCGCCTGATACTCTACACCCAAGTACTCGTACATTGCCCTCAGGTTGGGATAGTAGCCACCGGCAAATGCTCGCATCGGGAGGTCGATACGGTCGGGCCGGGACTGGTCGCGAACTGGGAGGGAAACAGAGGCAGAGTCGAGAGACAAGACATCGCCCTGGTCACGGCGTCAGTGGAATGCGCCCTCTTGACTGGGCAACGGTCCTACCTCCTCAAAGAGGGTAACAGCATATCGCGACTGATCATCCTGCTGCAGCAGATATGCTGTGACAAGTCCTGCTAGTCCAGAGCCAACAATGGCCACGGATATACGCTGCTTCTCATCCATGCCGATATAGTGGTGGTGTTCCAAGGCGCAAAGGTCTAGGTTAGAATAGCATTACCCGTGATTGGGGGAACCGCTGAAGCCAGACATCAGGGCCATGCTGTCGTTTTCTCATAAAAAGTTGCCAGGCATGTTGCAACGGCCGACGGGACAACTCGGTTCCCGCAAGTGTTTGACGATCGCTACCGAGTCACAGATTTAATTCGAGTCAGCTGTCACGTGTTGGTCATCATTGCTCCTGCTCATCATTGCTCCTGCTCATCATTGCTCCTGCTTTCTCCTGCTTTCTTCATTGCTCCTGCTTTCTTGATCATTGCAACCCCACCTTCCCCGACCTGAGGACTCGCACTCAGTGCCATTCACACACAAACATCGGATTTCATATAGTTACTCAACAATACTACAATTTCTTCTATTCTCATTCACAGTCACTCAGAATCAGTGGCCACAACGAGTGATAATTACGTGCGTAAGCGACGTCGACCTGCTACATGTCACGAGGAAGATGAGAAGATGCCCAAGTATCAAGGACAGCATATATGAACAGCAGCGGTCGAGTCGTCAAACTCATTTGTCTCTCGGCGAGTTGTATTCTCTGGATATTGACAACATTACCGTATCGCACCTGACCATGGGTGAAATTGGTGAGGTCAACTAATATGCCTCAGTATTGTGCTGCCCAATCGAGACATAATGAAATTTATACGATAGACAGAGACCCGTCCTGTTACTGTACAGGCCAGGGCAAGCGGCCCCGAGCATCTCTGCTTTATAATTTGTCAACCGCTGGCTGTCGAGTTCGCCGATACTCGCCTATCCACCCTGCCCCACGAAGCTATCGTCCAGGGTTGGAACAGCTTGAGACTGTTATCGGTCCCTAAGACTTGGAAGGCGAAGCTTGCTATTAGCCTGGTCCTGCAGTCAAGGACCAGAGACCAATACCCCATGTCGATTACAGGCCTAGACCGGCAGGCTGTAAGAAGATCAAAACAGCCGAAGGCATGATTTCAGAGAAAATAAAAGTTGCGAACTTTAGCACTTTGTGGCTGTCACAATTAGCAGCAAGATGTCGGTCCGAGATGAAGGCTCCGTCAAAGAGACGACCGACTGGACTGCGCAAGAGAAATCGACTGATGATGCCCCCGACGAGGAGAGCATCCGGGATGCCCGACGGCATAGTATAGGTGCAGGCGACGTTGCAGCAGCCTTCATAGCCAGCCTTGACCCAGCAGTTGCGAACAAGCCCATCGAGCCTGCCGAGGCGCGCAAAGTGCTCTGGAAAATCGACTTGATCATTCTCCCCATGCTCGCAATAACCGTCATCATCGGCGCCGTCGACAAAGTCAGCATTTCCAATGCTGCCATCTACGGCATGACCGAGGACACCCATCTCAAGCCTAATCAGTACTCGTGGCTGGGATCGATCCTATACTTTGGCTATCTGCTATTCGAGCTCCCAGCCGCCTGGATCATCCAAAGATTTCCTGTGGGCAAATTCATGGCCGGCACCGTCTGTGGCTGGGGTATCCTGATGATGTGCACCGCTGCCACTAAAGATTTTGCCGGCCTAGTCACCATACGCTTTATCATGGGCATGCTCGAGGCCGTCGTCTTCCCAGTCTCAGCAATCTTCACCGTGATGTGGTGGAAGAGGCAGGAACAGCCATTGCGCCTTGCTTGCTGGCAGAATCAGGTATGTCATGCCTGTTGTCCAGACGAGGAGCTAACGATCAACACAGTTCAGTTCTATCGTCAATGGTATAATGAGCTACGGCGTAGGACATGCACACACTTCCCTGGCTCCCTGGCGACTGATCTTTCTCGCCATGGGCGCTGTCTCGTTCGCGTGGGGTATCTTCCTGTTTTTCTTCCTGCCTGATTCGCCTACTACCTGTTGGTACTTTAGCGAGAGGGAGAGATTCATTTGTGTGCAACGAGTCAAAACGAATGATACCGGCGTCGAAGACAAGACTACCAAGTGGTACCAAGTTCGAGAATGTGTCCAAGATCCAAAGACGTGGCTCCTAGCCATCTTTGCATGTGCCCAAAACATTTGCAATGGCGGCCTGGTCACATTCGCCGCAATCATCGTCAAGGGCCTGGGATACTCGAACTTCAAAACAATCTTGCTCGGAATGCCTACTGGTGTGATTGCCACGGGCTGGCAGTTTCTTCTCGCCTTCTTTTGCGCCCGTGTGCCGAACTCCAGGTGTGCCACCATCGCGTTTGGCAACATATTTCCCATCATTTGTGCTGTCCTGATGTGGAAGCTTCCACGCGAACACAAGACTGCCTTGCTGGGATCCTACTACGCTTTTTACTCGTACTGGGCACCATATACACTGTCCAACTCGCTTCCTATGGCCAACGTGTCTGGACACAGCAAGAAAGTGACGATGAACGGCATCTTCTTCCTCTCGTATTGTATAGGCAACATCATCGGCCCACAGGTGTTCCGCGCAAACGACGCTCCCAACTACAGCAGAGGCTATCAGGGACTACTCGCAACAATCGCTGTGGCCACTGCCGCCATCATTGGATATGCAGCTCTCTGCATTCTTGAGAACCGGAGGAGAGATGCTGCGCAACGGAATGCCCCCCGAGCAAGCGTTGACATTACTGCATTTTCGGATCGCACGGACAAAGAGAAGCCTTCGTTTCGATATTCATACTGAGCCGAGGGGTTTTGTTCGGCGCTTGATAGTGGTAGATACCTTGTTAGCTTGTTTGAAAAGAACAGCTCTATCGAAAGTAGTACAATCATGTTGTGCCATCGCTCAAATAGTATTTTATGCCTTGAAGTTGTCTAGATCCTTGACCGCCTATCTGATCGTGGTCGTCCTGTTCTGTCATTGTCGCTGTTGCCGCCACCGACGACCGTTGCCAACGACGATGAACGCTGACCAGCCAGCCAGTGACCGGTATCCTCAAAGACATGACCGAAAGCGCCAAAGTCCTGTGCGCGAACAAAGGAGAGCCATGTCTCAACCGCGCGGGAAAGGTGCTGGTGCTGGTGCTGGTGCTGGTGCTGGTGCTGGTGCTGGGTGTCCGTCAGAGGGAAAAGAGTGGAGAGCGGTACATCAGGCATGGGAGTCGAGGTCGAGGTAAGTCCAAAAGCAGAGTAGAAGTCGGAGACGATGCCAAGCCACTGCCGGTATTGCGGCGTGGCACAGTGCAGGTGCGCCCAGGGATTGATGTTCATGGCCACCCACATGTCCCCTGTAGCCATGATTGCGATTGATAGGATCAAAGGCAGTGGTGGTAAATCCGTCCCTTCTGGTCTCTGGCTCGCGGCTGCAGGCGCCCTCCTATGATGATTGAGCACCGCCGCGGTGGTCCTGAGTCGTTGGCGTAGCTCCTCGTGCCGTCCTTCCATCACCAGCGCGGTCAGAGTGCGTGCCGAGGTTGCATAATGCGCGAGATGTGTCTCGGAAAAGGGGTTGAACAGTGACAGTCCGGCGTAGACGTGCCACTTTTGAGCAAAGATTCGAAACGCGAGGGTGTATAAATCGCTCAGGTACTGCTCTTCTTCTTTTCTTGCTTCTTCCTCATTCTCTCTCACGGCGTGGTAAGTGCTTGGAAGGTGACCCTGGAATTTAAAGGCAAGCACAATGCTCATAAATATGGTCGACATCAAGACCTGCGTGTTGGCAGTGATGGAGTCGTGCTCCACCGCGGTCATGATGGCCGTCTTCGATTCAAGGCAAGCGACTATCTCTTGCACCTTGCTGACGCTTTCGGGTGACGCACGATGGGGGATGATGGCCTGTTGTTTTTGTTAACCCTCAATGTGAAATGGGTCGACGACAAGACGAAATTGCCGGGGAGGGGAATCATCTGTACAAGCGGCTGCCCCTGGGGGTCAGTTGAAGGCCCGTGCAGGGAGTGCAAGGACACGATTTCGCAAGCCTGCGGAAGATGGCATTCAAACGCCTTGGTTTCGGGTGCTTTGCAGGACGTCTGGCCGCCCACAATCGCTCCTGGCTTGGTTGCTGAGGTCAAATGTTGGTGGTTGCGGTGTGGATATTCCTCATCGAGGGTAATGGAGGCGGAGTGATATGCGTCCGACCGTACTTACATTTCCCGTACTCTCTCACCACAGAGTCAATCATCGATGCCTCGACGTTGTACAGAATATAGTCGCTTGTGCGAGCCACCTCGTGTCCATTTTTCAGAACCACGATTCCGGCCTAGAAATACATGTTAGTCTTGATGCCACTCCCCTTTGACGCTGCTGCTTTACATCGCTGGCCAGGTCTTTCTGCAGTCGTGAGAAGTTCTGCTCCTGGTCGCAGGCATGCACCCTGAGAATTTGCTTCCTTAGCATAGCCGCACCCACGCCCGCACCGGAATTGCCTTCCTCACTTCGTGTCGACTTACTTCCATCCACCTCGACTCAGTCGTTTGGCGTATAGACGGCCCATATCGCCCATGCCGATGATACCCACTACAAATTCGCCCATTGTTGCTGGGACGCACTCCTGGCGTTAATGGGCAGCAGATAAAGTCCCACACCCACATCGGAAGAAGAAGTGGGACAAATGAAGCAGAGAAATAGACTGCGCCTATCCTGGACTAGCGTGCGGCGGAAGCTTTTGGAGCTCCGCATTTTCGGGCCTCTTAGTCATCTCACCGAGCTGGACGTTGCAACTCATCTGCTATATCTATATCTCCATCCTCTACTTGCGTAATTCTACATAGCGGTGCAAATTTCTCATCCTTCCTTCGCCTCTACTCCATCTGCACAACAGACGCTGTGGAGGACGAACACAGAACTCGTGGGTTCGGAGGCCTGACCCTCTGATTGACTGCAGGATAGGAACGACAGGCCTCTAGTTCCACTACATATCACGATTGTGAAGACGGCCTGTCGTTTTTCTAATATCCCATGTCCCAACCTAGTTGAGTTTCCATTCCTTTTCTCCTCGTTTATCCCATGTCCCAACCTAGTTGAGTTTCCATTCCTTTTCTCCTCGTTCGGCATCCCTGCCCTGCCAATTGGTTAATGCCCAGAAGGACCAACTGACCCAACACATAATAACGTCCCAACCGACACTGCTAACGGCAGGATGCTCATATAGCGCTTCGGCGATCGCCCATATCCCTCGAGCGCCACTGGCAGCCTCTACCGTGGCTTTCGCCTGTAGAGCAAAAGAGCATACGATGATGGCTAGGTAAACTCCCTTGTAGTACCGATCGGATAGCCAAGTCGCCGCCGATACACTGTCCTTGCCCGATCCTGAAAGACCCAAACCTTGATATAGCGGGAGAAAGAGAAGGAGGTGCGGGATGAACAGGACAGTGAGAAAGCGAGATGAGGCGTAGAAGTATGGGATCAGGCCAACACTGATGAGAGTACTGGCGATGGGAGCGACATGATGAATGAGCAGAAAGAGCATCCTGTCAGGTGACAACGGGCTCGTCGAGTTATTGGGCTGTTGTTGCTGTTGCTGCTGTTGCTGCTGTCGTAGAGGGCTCAGCACAGTCGCCAGGAAGAACAAATTGGTGGCAAAGGATATGGCCACTATCTGACCCAAGAGCATGTATGCCCAGAGGTGTGCGATCGCGCGGCGGTTCCCTGCGTAGAAGGTTAAGACTCGGTATGGTGTAGATTTCGGAGCAAAGATCTTTCTTACCTTGGCGCCCCACGAAGACGCTCCATCCGGTGGTGAAGAAGAAAATCTGCTGCGACCACCAGAATCTCGCAGGTGTAGCGACAACCGTCCACCAGGCCTGCTCAAACAGGTGCGTGTCCCTTAGCCAGAGGGCGGAATTCAGGCATTCAGCTGGTGCCGCCGTTTGCGTGGGTTCTGATGCCCAGCTGGCGTAGGACACGGAGAAGAATCTGAGCATGTAGTACCATGTTGTCCCCAGGCTGAGGATGGCGAGGGCGGAAAAGAGTTTCACATGTTTTGGTTTCTGCTTCGGCGATGCTGATGTTGATGCTGATGTTGATGCTGATGTTGATGGAGACGGGCCAACCGCGATCAGGGAATACAGGATGAGAATTGTCACACCCAGACAGAGGAGCATGTATGAAGTAAAGCCGGCGACATCGCGGAACTCGGCCTTGCTGCAAGACATTCTCGAGTGTGGTTGACTTGTTACTACGAATAATTCATCGAAACCTTTCTAGAAAGTGTCATAGCGTCAGACTTGGAGTGATTAGGCAAGTGATCACTGAGATGAGATGGAATTCAATCATGGGTAAACTGCACAGTATATATGCCATAGTATACATGGAGGCAGGACCCAATCAAGTAGTCAATTTAGCTGATGGCGAGAGCGACCGGTCGTGCTCACCAGAAGCCTCAGTTCGTTGTTCTTGCCCTTGCCCCCTTAGAGTTTACTGAGATATGGATCTAAACCTCGACAATCAGTCCTTGAAAATGCCGTTCTTTCACATCTCGCAGTCCTTCAGTACTGATATCTGTCTGGTCCATCTGCACTCAGGCTAATTCTTGTCCTTCAGTACTGATATCTGTCTGGTCCATCTGCACTCAGGCTAATTCTTTTGCTGGTCATGCCAAATCTCTCGAGGCATTGCAGGCACTAGCTCTGAACAAGGGTCGGGTTGGCTTCCTGAAAACGACTGATCATCAGTCCCTGTGGATATAGTGTTAATCGTGAGAACAATCGTCTTGCACACTCGGATCAGCGCATGCGGTTCTGGCAAGCCCGGAAGGCGGGTTCCATCAGGTGTGCCTGCTTGCCTGAGTAGCATCGTCTGTCACAGCCCCTGCCTCGCATGATCAAGTCGACGGATATGGAAATAATTGATGGGAAGGAAATGAACTTGTCAGCCTGTTCCCCAACTTACGCTGCCACGTAGAGAGATCAAGTTCTCCATTGGAGCAAGTTTTCAATGCACACGTGAGGCACAGCTCTCAGCCGGGTGCAAAGAGTCCAATGCAAACGGCATATTCAGCGCACACAACATGCAGTCTGGTGTATTCCAGTTGGTTGACGTCCTCACCTGTATGTCAGCACATGCTAGGTCTACAGTTATTATAGATACTGTCTGTCGATTCCAGGGCCATCTGCTCTGAACTTACTTGGTGGAGCGAAAGCACATGCCCCAATAGGCGGCGGCTTTGCCTAGCAACCAGCCCAGCGGATTTGTCTGAGCAATATATATTTTTCTGTTTCACATAATTCCCCCGCAAATCTGCCATAGAGGAAACACGCACCTTCTCCTACCAGTTGGAGCTATGACACTCTATGTGGTAGCGCTCGTCAGATTTGCTTGCGTGGTGCGGAGGCGGGGCCCGGGTGAGCCTGACTGGGGGGGATGCTGGTAGGGGCTCCTTCCTGAGGATGGTCATCGCGGGCTAATGAAGAAGCACCGCGCAGTTCGAATTTCGTTTTTGCTTCCTTGTTCGCTTCTCACTTCTTTTTGCTTTTTTTGGGTGGTGGTCGGATTGGCAGAGTTGCTAGGCAGCTGGAATATCATTGGTCGTTGCCAGGCTCGTGCTGCACCAGTGGCAATGACGGCGAGGTCTCCGCCCTTTGTTTTTTGTTCATCTGAAGAAGCTCCTTCTTCTTCTCGAACAACGACAGCAACTGCACCTGCAACTGCAACTTGATGTTGGTTCTGCTGTTAATGGGCATTCCAAACGTGACAGTTGGATTGACATCCTGTGGTTTTCTTCGGCCATCGGCCATCGATTCAGCTGGCTTGCGACATGCGAAGAGAGAACAGAGCACTAGCGTTTTCTGCGTGGCTTGCATGCATTCTTGCTCCGTTACTCTCTTGCTCGCTCGCTTTATGCCAGACAACGAGGGTTATGTCGCTGGCCTGGGACTCGCCGCCTCTTTCGGTGTCATTATTTTGTCTGAATCACCCCTTTTATAATTATACCCAGCCTGAACGGAAGGGAAAGAAGGGTGCGCTGTGGACA
Organism: Chaetothyriales sp. CBS 134920; assembly: GCA_003693665.1. Classification (NCBI taxonomy): domain Eukaryota; kingdom Fungi; phylum Ascomycota; class Eurotiomycetes; order Chaetothyriales; family Domatiomycetaceae; genus Domatiomyces; species Domatiomyces catenatus. Next base: position 144,470 of record QQSL01000031.1, on the reverse strand, counting down.
TACTCACTGGGCATCTCATCTAGCGGCGAGCCACTATGGATCGCCTTGTCGGCACTCCTCGGCTATGAAGATGCCGAAGCTGAATGTCACAATCAGAATAATCTTCTGCTTCGGGGTTGGGGATGCAAACGATGACACCGTCTATGTTTCGATTGTCTTCGATCCGATCTCTGATTGCCCCAACCTCAACTGGGGGCTGAGCTCCCACAGCGACAGAGGCCGGTGTTGTTGTTTGACAGATCTTTGAAGCGGCAACAACGAAAATATATGGATGTCGTCGCTGAATTTTCACAACCTGGCTTGAGCTAAATTTGTGTGCTACACTCTACTAAGTTAGGGGGTGCAAGAGTTACATAATCTATGAGTCATCACCAGCAGACGATAGCACAGACGAGGGGTGGAAGGGTCTGGGCAGAAAAGAAAACTGTGGCTTCGTCGTTGGAAAGGCACCAACAGGAGCAAAAAGATTTTCAAAAGCATGTTGAATGGGTTGAACTATCAGTGAGCGAGCCTGGTTCTCGGGTTCGAGTGAGGCTTCGATCGAAGCTTGATGGAAGACCAGGCACCTGTTCCCTGGCAGGACTCGCCTTGAAGATGATCAAAGAGATCTCCTCGAAGCTTGGGTGGAGATGAGCAGCCAATAAACAAAGGGCGCCAACGCCAAGACACAGCTCTTGATTGTGGGCACTGGGCAGAGCTGTACACAGTATAGTGTGCCGCCGGAAGCCGATGGTCGGTGTGATTTTTAACGGTCGTGCTTCAAGGGCTTCAGCCCATTTAAGCGAGCTTTGTACTTTTGATCCTGTTAACATCAGCTCCTTCGCTGGGCCAGGCGGCGGCGTGGTCCAGGAATATCCATTCGCCATCTCTGCCAGGAGCTCACGAGTAAGTTTTCCTTTCGCAGTTGCACGAAAGGTCGAGGTAATGATTAGCATTTGCAAAGGCGGGCAGGGCAATTGAACGCTTTGTGGGAACACGAGCCGAGAAGAGACCGGAACAGCCGACGACGAATGAAATGAGCGCGAAAACATCCGACACGTGACATCTCTGGTGTTTGGTCTTGCACGTGATCTTATCTGGTGGGCACCTCCTCATTCAGCGGATTGTTCGGAGCTTGCTGGAGCGTGCTGAGGCAAAGCTTCGAGATCTCGACACGGTAGACGACGAGGACGCAGCCTTGCACTGTATATATTGCCTATCTGCAGACCTGCCACCCTCCAGCAGCTGAGCAGCCATCGACCGTCATTGACGGCCATTGATCTTGTTATCTGAACGTCCTAATCTTGTCTGCCCGTCTCCTTCACTGTTTTGGCACCACCGACTCCAGCCTCTCTACTACGAAGGGGGTGTGGCATGCCCTCTGTTTGTGGTATGTGACTGTCTGGTGAGCTGGCTGGCGCAGTCTTCCGACAGCATTGTTGCTGTTCACGGCCTCGGGAGGCAATGTCGTTATGACATGGACACCCGTCAAGTCCGACAGGTCCTGGATGAGAGACATGGGTTCGGATACGATGCCGAAGTGGCAGTTCCATTGATGGCGGGGGTGGTACCAATCTGGGGAACAGTAGCCAAGGCAGTTGTAGTGTGACCAAGTAATGACAGTCCTGAGGTGCCAACGACAACGACAATGCCAATGCTAATGCTAATGCTAATGCTAATGCAAATGCCAATGAATGCCAATGCCAGTGCCAGGGCTGGTGAAGTGGGAAGTGGGAAGTGGCCTGGGTCAGCGTATTTAACCTTAAGAGTTAAATATGTTGTGATGTCAGGTGTAACGTCACGCACATTCCATTCACATCGATCTACAGAGCGCTAAAAGTTGCATGTTCCCAGCTTCCTGTGGCTTCCTGCCACCTACTAATAATTTCATAAAATTACCTTCCACCTCCATCTCCGCCTTCAATCCTGCTCCTGCTCTCACGTCATCCTTCCATATCCTGTCGCTCCTCTCTAACCCCTGCTGCTGGCTGTGACTGTTGCCAGCACTGTGCCACACCTGTAAAGAGGACATTGTGCTACTGAGGAAGGAGCTATGGCCCCGCCCCCACCAGCTCAGGCTTCCCTCGTCGAGCGGCTCAAGAAGCTGGCAACAACGCTGCAATTCGTGAGTGCAGCTTCCTCCAGGCTGCGGGCTGGTCTAACGAGTGCTAGGCATGGTTTGTTGGGCATGCGACGCTGCTGTTGTCCGTCTTTCGATACTTCCTGTCCTACATCACCTTAAACTACTACTCGACCTGGGCGCAGCTGAGCTACCGCCTCGCCTTCATCTCTGCCGTGGTCACCTACGGCATCGTGGTCTTCAAGGCCTATCGCGCGCGCCTGAAGCCTGGCACTTCGCCGCAGCAGCTGGCAGTGTCGCTGCTCTCAGATGAGAATGTGCAATATCTGTGTAGGTTGATAGATCCTGAGCTGGTGAGCTGATAGCTAACAATGCACAGTGATCAGCCTGGTCTGGCTCTTCTCCCGCCAACTCCCTCTTGCGCTGCTGCCCTTCACCGTCTACTCGCTATTCCATGTCGCTACCTACACCCGCACCAACCTGATACCCGTCCTACAGCCTCCCAAAACAGTTGCTGGAGCCACTCCGACCTCGCCCGGCGCCTCCAAGTCCCAGTCGGCGCTGGCCAACGCCATCGGCAGATTTGTTAAAGAATACTATGACGTCTCGATGGGGCTTGTTGCCGGCCTGGAAATCGCCCTGTGGTTCCGTCTCCTGTTCTCGGCCATCACCTTCTCGAAGCGTTCGTGGATTCTGCTCACCATCTACACCATCTTCCTCCGTGCCCGTTTTGCCCAGAGCCATTTCGTCCAGAATGCGTTCGCACAAGGAACTGCCAAGATTGACCAGCAAGTCAATGCCGCGAATGTTGCCCCAGCAGCAAAGCAGGCCTGGGAAACTACCAAGCGCGTTGGCAAGCAGGTGTATGATATCACGGATGTCAGCCGATATATCGGCGGCTCTGCTTCAGCGCAAAAGAAGCCTCAATAAATCCGATTAAGCTCGGGATCGCTGTCAAGTAACGATGGAAAGAGCAGTGTCGTCGCTCCACCCAACTAACTTGAGAAGTATCAAGCCGCTGAACTGGTTACATCACCCGAGCAGTGGTGAGACACTGGCACAGAAACAAGAGGAGGGGGTTCCCACGAGCACAGGAATGCAGAGTGTGTTGAAATGGTGCTTTTTATTTGCGCAACAAGGTGAGTTAAGGAGGATGCAATAGGTGCAGCGGACGATGGTACATGATACATGGTACATTCTCGACATCAGCCTGGTGTTGCGGAGCAGGGTCACAGTCACAGCTCTCTCTCCCTCTCTCTGTCTCTATATGTCTCTTGCGCTTGCCCTCATTCACAGAGATGTGCTTGAGATACAGAAACTGGGCTCTATGGATAGACGGAGACTGGGGAGAGGCGGTCTGAGTGTGTATGGTTGCTGCCATCGGTTATTTTATGCTGGCCCTACAAGACAATGTGTGTAGATAATGTGGCCAGAGCAGCTCAGAGACGGTCGGCTAGAAGGAACATAACTGACGTTTGAAGAAGAGGTGCAGCCTACACAGCAACAGTACTGCAGTACTATGAGTAATTCCTGACTGCGGGGGTACGTATCCGGGTCGGCTGTCCGTCCTCAGCTGTGACTTTACCTCGGTTACTATTTCTCTGAATTTATAATGATGCGGTATTGTGTCGTAGCGACTTATTACCCCGAACGATGAGGACTGTCCTGTCTGCTGTCGTAGCGACTCGAGTTGATTATTACCCCGAACGATGAGTGCCACGATTGAATTCTACTATGATGTAAGTTGCGTGTGTACGACAGGATTGGCCGAATTCGGCGAGTAACTGTGGTGTGATAGATCTCCTGTCCATTCGCGTACATAGCATCCACACGGTGAGTGTGTTGTACTTCGCTCTTTCTTTTTTCTTTTTGGGTCCTAAACATATCGTTCTGGGCAATTTTACAGTATCGAAGCACTCGCGCAACGGACAGGCGCCACGCTGATCGGGCGGCCCGTGCTGCTGGGAGCCATCTACCGTGCAACAGCCGCGCCACAGGGCGCCGCGGGCTCGGCCTCTGATGTCTTCAATCCGACCAAGAAGGCGGTCAGCAACAAGACTTTCCAGCGTGCCCTGGCCCGCTTAGGCGTCGAGCACCGCAATCCGCCCAGGCATCCCGTCAAGACGACCAAGGCCCTGCGCTTGCTGTACCATGTCAACGAGGGCGCTGAGCGGTGGGGGTTGACGCATGAGCTGTATCGCAAGTATTGGGTCGAGGGCAAGGATGTGAGTGACTCAGCAGTGCTGGTGGAGAGTGTGCGCAAGGTCTTGTTGGGTCGTGGTCGGGCCGAGGAGGTTGTGCGCGCGATTGAAGCCGGTTTGGTTGAAGGGCAGCGGGAGCGGGCGCTGCTGGAAGAGGCGACGACGAGTGCGCTGGATAAAGGTGCCTTTGGCCTGCCTGCCTTCTGGCTACCGCAAGAGGAGTGGGCAGATACCAAGGGTGCCAGACACAGGGGGAAATTATACTGGGGCCAGGATAGGATGAACTTTGTCGAGGCGGCCGCACTGTTGATCAGGGAAGGGAAGAATGGTCAGGGCTGGGGCCAGATCAAGAGTGTGGCATTGCCAGCCTTGCTGCCCAGGCTGATCCAACAGAGGAGCATTCCGAACGGCGAGGAGGCCAAGCTGGAGTTTTGGTACGACTTCAGCAGCCCCTGGGCATATCTGGGATGGACACAGTTGCCTCGCCTGCAGAGGCAGTTCGGGGACCGGTTGCATATTGAGATGAAGCCCTTTTTGGTTGGGATTCTGTTTCGAGAGTGAGATCTGTTCACCCTTTGCTCTTTCTTTCCCCCCTGTGCAAGCTAACTCCTTGGTCTAGGATTGGAGCCCCGAATTTACCAGCCTCGGTCAATTCTGCGGCAAGGAGGGCATACGACCTCCTCGATCACAATGACTGGGTCAGATGGTGGAATGCCGTCAATGAACAAGAAGGCAACCCAGACAAACCGGTCGACTTTTACTGGAATGATATCTTCCCCATTCGCACGCCACTGTTGCTGCGAGCGCTGCTGGTCCAGCCAGACCTGGCCGCGCCTCTGTGTAAGCCTCCTCTTTCTACCGACTTGGAAAAATGTGCTGTGGCTGATCACAACAGACCGCGCCTGTTGGGTACGAAATCTCGACATGGCTTCGGAGAAAGTGCTGGCGCAGGTGATCGACGAGGCTGGTTACGATGCTCGCGCCATCATCGAGCAGGCAAACAGCCCAGCAGTCAAGTCAGATCTCCGCGCGCGCACCGAGGAGGCGAAAAGAAACGGGCTCTGTGGGGTGCCTACCTATCGCGTCTTCCGTCGTCGGATTGGGGAAAGGGACTGGAAGCAAGTTAGCGATGTTATATGGGGACAGGACCAAGTGGCCGCCGTCGAGGATCTGCTTTCAGGATGGGACGAAACGCAGGCTGTTGGTCTTGAGGCACAGCATGCGAAGCTGTAGGTGGTGTTGCCAAAGGGCCAATGACACAATTCTTTATCGATAAGAAAAATTTGCGGAGGATTTTTGTCTGATAAGGAAAGCGCGAGGTACATTTGAGTCATTGCCACTATTCCTCCTTCCTTCCTCGCCTTGCGCCTTCCTTCCTTCCTTGCTCTCCTCCACCTTTCTCCTTCCTTCCTCGCCCTCTTCCACCTTCCTCCACTCTCCTTCCAGTGTTCGACCATGGCGCGACACCTCACCACCCGCTTGCTCGCCCGAGCAGCCCACTCCGCCCGCCAACCAGCACCCTCTTTCCTTGCCCAGCATTCTCTCCGCCACTATGCCTCTGCTACCCCCGTTCCTACCTCGACAATCACCGACTCTGCCTCCTCTCAGCGGACACTTCCCAACCCGGACCCTACGCCGGACTCACCAACCACAGCCTTCCTTAACGAGACCACTCCATTCATGGTACCTACATATGTCCGGCCTCCTCCAGTAATAGTCCGGGGCAAAGGCAGTGTGCTGTACGACCAGGAAAACCGAGCCTATCTCGACTTCACCGCCGGCATTGCGGTTGTCTCTCTTGGTCACTCAGATCCCGACCTTGCTCGAATCGTGGAGAACCAGGCGCAGACGCTGATCCACGCTTCGAATCTTTACTACAACCCCTGGACACCGTCTCTGTCGAAACTCCTGATTGAAGAAACCAAGAAGCAGTCGCCAGGCTCGCCACTTGACCAGGTCTTTGTGTCCAACTCGGGCTCGGAAGCGAACGAGGCAGCCATCAAGTTCGCCCGCAAGGTCCACTATGCCAAAGACCCCAGCTCCACCCAGCGAGACATTGTCTCCTTCCATGGTTCCTTCCATGGACGCACCATGGGTGCTCTGTCTGCGACCCCAAACAAGAAGTACCAAGCTCCTTTCGGGCCCATGCTCTCGGGTTTCCGATATGGCACCTACAATGACATTGACGGCCTGCAAGACCTGATCAACGAGAATACGGCGGGTGTAATTATCGAGCCCATTCAGGGTGAGGGTGGTGTGAACGTTGCCACTCCTGAATTTCTGCAAGCTCTGCGGAAGCGCTGCGACGAGGTCGGAGCCATTCTCATCTTCGATGAGATCCAGTGCGGCCTGTCTCGCACCGGCGATCTGTGGGCACACACTGCCAGCGGCGTGCATCCGGATATCTTGACCTCAGCCAAGGCACTCGGAAATGGCATCCCAATCGGTGCTACGCTGGTCTCTGGTGAGAAAGTGGCGTCTTTTATAGTGACGGGAGATCATGGAACCACCTTTGGTGGAAATCCTCTTGCCTCCCGCGTGGCCCATCATATCTTCACCCGTCTGGCTGACTCGAAGCTGCAAGAGGACGTGAAAATAAAGTCGACCCTGGTTTTCAATGCCTTTGAGGGCCTGAAGGAGAAGCACCCTACCGTGGTTGCTGGTGTCAGGGGACGAGGCCTGATTCTTGGCTGCCAACTCACAGATGAGGCCAAGCCAAGGGTTGGAGAAATCATCAATGCTGCACGCGAACGTGGGTTGCTGGTCATCACCGCTGGCGAGGGAGTTATCCGTGTTGTCCCGCCCCTAATTATTTCTGCTGAAGAGATCAACCACGGCGTGGATATTATCGATGAAGCCATTCGTGTCGTCTTCGGGTAGACCTTGACCAAGACTAGAGGCCAAGATGAGGGCGCTACAAATGACTGACTACCAACATACAGTGCTTGGTCACTGGCCCACTCCCACGGCCTCTTTCACCGCAATTACTGCTTCTCACCCTCCGGGATGGCCATCCCATGCACTCCCTTGTATTGTGGCCGTTCCGGAGAAGTCCACTTCCCGCCACCCAGCACGCTCTCCTCATCATCCAACTTGAATACCTCCACTTTCAACGGTCGACAGCACTTGATCATCTCTTGCTCATTGTCACTCCCAAACCCCCACTTACTTAGATCACCTCCTGGGCACGTACTTAGTGCCATCAACAAGTCTTGCTCGGCAAAGAATTCAAGATAGTCAGTCGGCTGCGCCGGGGACGGGTTCATGAAATATCTCCCCTGCTCATCGAGACCAGTGACTTGGAAGATGTTGATCACATCATGCACATCACTCTCATTCAACCCCCATGGAACCACGGCGCGGGTGAGATTCGAGTGGCAATGATAGTCGTAACTGGCCTCGGCTCCGCTCAGCAGAACATTGATGTACGGATCACATCGGGTGCCAAGAAGATCATGGCACCGACCGCCGTACTGATCCTTCTGGTACCATGCCAGGGAGTCGTTGATGATGGTGCATAGCGGCCGCATGTACGGAAGACATGACCACAGCCGGTCATACGTCGACAGATGTGATTGATGCAGCTGTCGGGTCCGCGAAGCCCAGAACCGTTCGCGCGGGTTATGCAGAGACCATATGTTGAGGTCACCTATCAGAACAAGGCCTTGATCAGCCGGAGATCTTTTCTTTTGGATATGAAACGCAGGCCAAGGGAGTAGAACAGGGAACAAGTAGAGTAGAAAAGAGAAGAGAGCAGCCCTGACAAGTAAACAGAGCAGAGAGCAGCCCTGACAAGTAAACAGAGCAGAGAGCAGCCCTGACAAGTCGAGTCAAAAGAGAAGAGCGCAGCCCTGAATGTGAATGCTTTTAATACATTACAACTTACCAACTTGTGGCCCCTCGGGTGTACTTATCCTCACCACAGACCTGGCCGGCGCCTTCCACGCCCTGCCCGAGCGGATGGGCAGGACAAAGCTCTCGACCAGCGTCCTCGGCGCCTCCGCGATGGCCCGGTACACTGCCTGGTCGACCTTCAACGGCGAAACAGACTGGTTCGGCGCAGGCAGATAGGCCGGTCGGGGGGGGGGAATCTGCTGCTTGATGTCTTCCCTCTTTTGGTCTTGCGCTGCTGTTGAGGCCGCCATTTGCGTGTTTCCAACGAACTGCATGGGAAGGGGGAGAGACGTAGAGTATATATATATATATTATAAATCCATATCAAATTTTATTACAACTTAGTTGGTGCTGATATCCGATCCTGATCCTGATCCGCCCTGTCACAGTCACAGTCAATCAGTTTCCTTCATCGTCATCATCGGGGGGAACGAGTATTATGAGGATTGATTGTTTTTACTCTACTTCATCAAACACACACACACACACACACACAAAAAGAAGAGAGAAGCAAGGCGGGAAGGAAATTTGCATCCCAAGGTAGATAATAGGTAATAGCCCGCTTTGGCAGTAGTAAACATATACATTCATTTGGCTCCCCCGGCCAGCTACTTTACTGACCCGGACTGACCAACAGGCCCTTCTTGCCAGAGTCGCGTTGCCAGCCACCACCAAGGGCCTCGCCACCGTTGGCCGCGCTGTATTCCTGTACTCGCTTCTCCAACTCGGGTCGGAAATGTCTGATCAGGCCCTGGATGGGCCATGCGAAAGCTTCACCCAGTGCTGGAGAGAGGAAGCCAGTTAGCAGTTGAAAAACAGAGAGAGAGAGAATGTGAAACTCACCACAAATGGTATGGCCCTCAACCTGTTTGGTCAACTCCTGCAGCATGTCAATTTCGCGTGCTCGGGCCTGGCCCTTTTCAAATCTCTGCATCATCTGCATCGTCCACGTCGAGCCTTCTCGGCAAGGCGTGCACTGGCCACACGACTCGTGCTTGTAGAAGCTTGACAGGCGTGAGATCATGCTGACCACGTCGGTGCTCTTGTCCATCACAATCACGGCCGCAGTGCCCAAGCCGGACTGGCTGTCCTTGAGAGCGTCAAAGTCCATGAGCTGATCATCACAGACCTTCTTGGGCAGAATTGGCGTCGAGCTGCCGCCGGGGATGACGGCAAGCAGGTTGTCCCATCCGCCTCGCACGCCACCGCAGTGCTTCTCGATCAGCTCTCGCAGCGGGATTGACATCTCTTCCTCGACTGTGGCTGGGTTGTTGACGTGGCCGGAGATGCAAAACAGCTTGGTGCCCTGGTTTCGCTCTCTGCCAAAGCTAGCGAACCACGCGCCTCCTCGTCTGGCAATCGTAGGGCAGACAGCCACAGTCTCGACATTGGTCACCGTTGAGGGGCAGCCAAACAGACCGACGGCAGCAGGGAACGGCGGCTTGAGGCGGGGCTTGCCTGCTTTGCCTTCAATCGACTCGATCAGGGAGGTCTCCTCACCGCAGACGTATGCGCCCATGCCGCGGTGGAGGTAGACATCAAAGTCGTAGCCTGACCCGCATGCGTTCTTGCCAATCAGACCCTCCTTGTAGGCCTCTTGAATTGCTCTCTGCAGCACCACGGCCTCGTAGTAGAACTCGCCTCGAATGTAGATGTAGGCTGCGGTCGCGTTCATTGCTCTTCCGACCACGAGACAGCCCTCGATGAGCTTGTGAGGATCCTTGCGCATGATCTCGCGGTCTTTGCACGTACCGGGCTCGCCCTCGTCGGCATTCACGACCAGGTAGCGCGGCTTCTTATCGTTTTCCCATCCCTTGAAGTTCATGAACGACTGTGGACAGTCAGTAAATATTGCGTGTCTGAGACGGCCAACAGGAAGGCAAGACCAGCGGGGCCACCTACATATTTCAGACCAGAGGGAAAGCCAGCACCACCTCTTCCTCTCAGGCCAGACGCTTTGATTTCATTGATGAGCCAGTCGTAGCCTTTCAGTAAAATGTCCTTCGTCCTGTACCAGTCGCCGAATTTCTTGGCAGAGGCGAGCGTGGGTTCGTAGCGGCCGTAGAGATTCTGAAATATCCTATCTTGGTCTTTGAGACCGCCATACCTCCTCTGTTGAGGCTGGCCTTCTTGTACTGTGGCGTAGGGTCGTGTCTGAGTCGACGCCGAGCTGGTGGCGGCGAGGGGGCCACCGGCTGATCGTGAGGCAGCAGCAACGGCGGTTGTCGCGGCCTTGGAGGACGATCGGACGATCATGGCGCCGGACTTGAGACGGCCCAAGGTCAGGTTGAAGAAGCAGGCAGCGGCGGGCAGTGATGATGACTTCTGCTCAAGACTGGTTTCGATGCTGTGAATGATCTCAACACCAAGCTTCTGATTGGCTGGCTTGTCAGGATTGCGCTATTCCTGTTATAGACAAAAAGGCTTGGCAAACCTCGTCATATTCCCGTCTACAAAAGTTATTGTAGTACTGAACGCTCTCAACTCTTCGACCTTCTATCCCACACTCTACCGCCTTTTATGCTCTTCTCGCCTCCGTCACGCCTGCTTACAATACAGCAAGAATCCTGATGGCCCGCTGACGGACTCGCCGCACCCTTTCGGAAGTACCAGGTTAGTAAGATCGCCAGGAATCGTCACGCCTTCCTCCTCCATTACGTTCCATCCCCAGCACAGCATCCCTGGCTTCATGGCCGTCTCGTCCTTCTTCACTATAGTTTCCAGCCTGTATCTGGCTCCGAGCAAGGCGAGAAGGCCAGCAGGTGGCTCTTCTCCTGCCTCCCACGGCCCATCATCGGGAACCTGAGCCCAGTTGGGATCGCCTGGCGGGTACCACTGACAGAGCTGAAGAATCCAGCTTCTGAGCCTGGATGGAAGCTTTGTCCCGCGGGAGTACTCGTGGTACGTCGAAGACAAAAACATAACAAACTCAATTTTGGACACTTCCAGGTCAGTCAATGCTGAAGGTGGATAAGCTCTGGCAAGGACATCCTTGATCTTAAGCAGCCTCAACTGCACCTTGTCGCGGGCCTCCTGTGGTAGCATTGCCATCATCCGTTGCACGGTGAAGAGCTCACCGGGCCTCGTGGCACAGGGGCGTGATTTCACAACACTTTGAAATCTCTCAATGGTGTTGGCATCATATCGTGACATGAGCATCTGCTCAACCTCTTCCTGTGACCAGTCCGTCATTGCACGAATCAGGACATATTCGGTGATTATACATGCAGTCTGGAAAATGTCGTATTGGCTGTCGCGGTAGATCTTTGCCGACGCCTGCTTGGCTGACCGGGGCTGTGGATTGCTTGGATAGGTCATTCTCAGCCGCTCAGCCCGTGCTCTACAGTCCCTCAGGAGCTGACCCAGACTCTGGAGCATATTCCTGGCGTTGTTGTTGAAGGTCTTGTTGAGGCCGGCGTAGGTGCTCATCAATGTCCTTTTCATTGTAAACATGGTTTGGAGCTCCCTGTTGTTTGCCAGAAGCACTGACATTCCATCGAGCAGATCATATGAGAATGGCGTATTCTCAAGCCAAGGCCCTTCTGCCGCTGGATGATCTGGGTGAAACAGAAAGCCGGTGAATGCTGGGTGAGATCTTTCGTGCTTTGGCCAGGTGCGCGTCACTGCAAGCGGTGATCCCTCTGGGACTTTCAGAGCAATCACAACATGATCGAATGGGTTGGATGGAATGACAAATCCATACGAGAGGAGCAGTCCCTCATTGTCTTTGGGACCATAGTTGTTGTAAAGCTCTTGCCCAGCTTCGTACCCATCGAGCACCTGCATTCCAACGAAGCTTGATCGGCTTTGCCACTCAACTCGAGTGGCAGGCCAGTGGTTGAGGATATCAAGCAGGGGTAAGAGAACGGAGAACCTCTCAATGAATAGGTCCTCGATCTCCTCTGGCAGTCGAGGCACTCCGCATTTCCCTCTCATCCTTGCCTTGTCAGCGGGCAAGGTGTCGTCGAGCACACTGGAACTGAAGCTGCGACTCCCAAATATGGTGGCGGCCCATCTGTACAGCTCCCATGTGTACATTCCCTCAAGTGCCCGTGGCCAGCCGAGAAACTTCAGACTTCTCAATCCTCGAGTGAATAGATCTTGCCATTTTGCTGTTTGCGTCTCGAAACCAGACTTGAGGTTTGTGCCCTCTAACCAGGCCGCGTCCTCGGCCGAATTGAACTGCATGTGGCAGACATCCTGTGGGCTCGGCAGAGTCTTGATGTATGGTGCCCACCAGGAGTCGCTGCCTCTCAGATATTGATCCATAAGGAAGAAGGCCTGGATCATCTCTGGACGCGTGATATTGTTCTTGAGAAACGCTTGTGGGAACTTTGTTCCATGCGAGTGGAAGGGCTCGACATCCAGAGCATTAAGCACCGAGATTGTCGCCTTCATGGGACAGCTGACAATCCGAGTCTGAGCCTGGATCTGTTTGCCCTCTGTGACAAGCATGTGGAAGCCTTTCAGCGGTGTGTGGGCAATTTTCACATTGGGGTGGATGTAGCCATCTAGGCCAACGACCCAATTGACTAACTTGCGGTGGTGATGGAAGACATTGCCCTCAATGGAGTCAATGTCCTTGTCATCCATCATTACTCTCTCAAATATGTGCCTGGCTGAGTCATTAAGCATCTTGCCCATTTGTTTGTTAGCAATGTTGCATGCTGCAGTCAAGTGTCTTTGGCAATCATGAATGGTAAGATGTCAATGGCTATCACCATTGATTAAGAAAGGCCAAAAGGAGAGCACTCAATCTATATGCACTGTTGCAGATGGTGTTGTGGCCACTGGCCCTCATGTGTGACTGTCAGTTGTTGCTGTTTGGTGTTGAAAATTTGACCGAACCTTCCGCTGCTACTGGAATCAAGACTAGCAAGTGCACCTGCAAACAGACCACACAATTCTAGAATGTTGACAGTAGCTGACAGATAATGAGACAAACAATCAAACAGTCTGTATTCAGAAGGACAAAAAGGAAGCGGCTGAAGAGGGAAGAAAATGGTGCTGGTATTCTTTGCTAGACCCTGGCAACTTTGGAGCTTCTGGGGACTCCTCCAGGGTCTGGTGGTATAGTATCCTGATAGTGATCTCTGTAGTTCATTCCACAGCCATGGATTGCCTCTTTGTAGGTAGCTACTTTCCAGTGAGAAACCCCCCAAAGCATATGGCAAGGTCTTAATTAGCTTCATAGCTCAACACAAAGCACCCAAAGACCAAGGTAGACATGGATTTGTCTTTTGTCCTAAGTTCTTCCTGCATAGCCTCCCATGCTAGCTACCATTCCCCTTGTTTCCTATTCTCTCCTCTAGGATAAGAGCAGCTCTATTGAAATTAGCAAGGCCCAGGCTGTTGCTCTCCACAGTAAAAATAACTTCTTTGTGCGAACATCTACATCACCGACCAATCAAAAACACACAGATTGCCAAGGCTGAAGTGGAGACCCCCAAGAAAGTTTGTGCAGATACTGCAAGTTTACCGACAACTTTTTATTGCCTTTCAAAATAATTTATTATTCAGAGACTGCAGCAGAAGCAGAGCAGCCCATAATGAGCAGAGAAGCCTTGGTCGAGAACAGCGAGGGTCAGCTGACCATCAAGAACCTCGAGCCACCAACAAAGCGGAAGCCAGCCGGTCTCCTCACCGCCGAGGACAAGGAAAAGCAACTGCGAGTTGCCCAAGCACGCAAAAAGTATGGACGAGGCAATCCAGTCCGGTTGAATCAGGTCAAAGACAGGAAACTGCGGGCCAATCTCAAGCGGATCGAGGCCAAGTACAAAGATGCGGCTCTTCAAGCCAAAGATGCAGAAATCCTGTACGAGAACGAGGCCGGCTTCCTGCAACCAGAAGGTGCACTCGAGAAGACGTACAAGGTGCGGCAGGATGAGATTGTGCATGAGGTTGCAGTCGACCAAGCCAAGAAGGCCGTTGAATTTACCCTCGACCTCGGCCCGTACCTCTCGGACTACACCCGCAACGGCCGCAGTCTGCTCCTGGCCGGACGCAAAGGCCACATAGCCACATGTGACTGGCGAGAGGGCAAGCCGGGCTGTGAGATTCATGTCAATGAGACGATTCGAGATGCCAAGTGGCTGCATAATGACCAGTTCTTTGCCGTGGCCCAGAAGAAGTACACATACATCTACGATCATGCAGGCGTCGAGATCCACTGCCTGAAGAAGTATGTTGAGACCAGCTACCTTGAGTTCCTGCCATATCACTTCTTGCTGGCGGGCGTTGAGAACAGCGGCTTTCTGCGGTACACCGACACCTCGACCGGTCAGATCGTGGCCGAACACCCGACTCGCAAAGGCCCACCGACTGCCATGGCCCAGAACCCGTGGAACGCGATCCTACATGTTGGACATCAGAAAGGGACCGTGTCTCTCTGGTCTCCCAACTCGACTACGCCACTCGTCAAGATTCAGTCCAATTTCGGGCCTGTGCGCTCGATTGCGGTTGACAGGTCGGGACACTATATGCTAGCTGCCGGCCAGGACTTGAGGTTGAAACTATGGGATATTCGAGCGTTGAAGGAGGTCCACTCATATACAACGCGGCACCCGGCAACCTCCATCTCCATCTCCGATCGCGGTCTTGCGGCAGTCGCGGCCGGTACAGGTGTGACCATCTGGAAGGATCTTTTTACGACAGCGACGAGCTCAGAGCCGGCGAAAGTTCAGTCGCCGTACTTGCGCTGGGGTGAAGATGGCCGGCGAATTGAACGTGTGCGTTTCTGTCCGTTCGATGATGTTCTTGGAATCTCGCACAATACCGGCTTCAGCTCGATCATAGTGCCGGGCGCCGGCGAGCCCAATTATGACGCGCTCGAAGTCAACCCATACGAGACCTCGAAGCAGAGGCAAGAAGCCGAAGTCAAGTCACTGCTCACTAAGCTACAGCCTGAGACAATTGCTCTCGATCCAAACTTCATCGGCCAGCTTGACCAGCGGTCTGCCGAGCAGAGAGCACGCGAGAAGGACCTGGATGCAGTGCCTGTTGATCCACTTAGCAAATTGAAGGAGCGAAACAGAGCGCGTGGGCGGAATAGTGCGCTGAGAAGACACTTGCGCAAGAAGGGCGGTAAGAACATCATTGACGAGGGCAGACTGCGATTGGAAGAGATGAAACGCGAACAGGCTGAACAGAAGAAGAAGAAGAAGCAGGAGGAAGCACGAGTGGAGCTGGGGCCTGCTCTGGCCAGATTCATGCCGGGTGGAAGGAAGTAAAGATGAAGATTGTATCAGCCAGTCGGTCAGGCCGCTTTGTACGGAGACTTGTATACCTTCTTCACGGCCACGGGGCTGTCACCACTGCCCCTGGGCGCACCCTCGGCCCACTTCTTGCGCGAGATGGAATAGCCATCGGTCGTCCTCCAGGCGCTGAGAATCAAATCCACCGTCTGCTTGACTCCCACCGCATTCTTGATGACGGCCCTAACGGTCGGCCCACCCTCGCGAATCTTCAAGGCCTCGGTCTCCATCAAATCCACATCGGCGCCCACAGCATCAGCAAGGTCGCACTTGTTGATGACCAGCAAGTCACTGCCTGTGATCCCCGGCCCACCCTTGCGCGGGACCTTGTCACCACCAGCGACATCAATCACATAGATGATAAAATCCGCCAGTTCGCGACTGTAATTCGCGGCCAGATTATCCCCCCCGGACTCAATCAGCAACAGATCGCAGCCAAACTTGGCCTGGAGTCCCTCCAGCGCCAGCAGATTGGCCGAGATGTCCTCACGCACAGCCGCGTGCGGACAACCCCCGGTCTCGATCGCGACAATGCGCTCGGGAACCAAGGCGCCGTTCTTGGTCAGGAACTCGGCATCCTCGCGCGTGAAGATGTCGTTGGTCAGCGCCGCAATGTTGTACTCGTCCCGCAGCGCCAGGCACAGCTCCAGCATCAGCGCCGTCTTGCCGCTGCCCACCGGTCCGCCAATCCCGATGGTGAAGGCCCGCGAGGAAAAGTCCCTCGACAGCGGGTGCTCGCGATGCAGGTACGACCCAGGTCCGGTGTAGTGTTCATGCGTGTGTCCGTGCGGGGCTGCTGCTGCTGCTGCTGCTGCGTTGATGCCGTTGTCGTCATGGCTATGGCTGTGTGAGGGGCCACCGTCGTGCGAGTGTGTGGCTGCCATGGTTTTTGTTGCTGGCTGATAGAAAATTATTTTTTTTTTCCTATTTTCTTTTAAGTTTCTTATTATATCGTAACTTTAAAATCCCTTATCTCGCATGTTGTAACCATACACTGTGTTACAGTTGTTTGCGTCGTCTCATGTGCCAAAGCAAGAAAAAAAGACTAATCAACAGGAAAGTGCCCCGCATTGCACCCACCCAGGTCCAGGAGTCGCCTACGGCCCTTCCCTCTGCCCGCGCGCCTCGCCTCCACGTCCATCCGTCACTCTAGCGGTTATCAGACAGATTCATATCAATTCGGCAAAGTTTTGTCATCCAGTACACTGTTGCAAAGCATGGATAAGCGAGCGTATCCTGGCCAAGCCAAGGCAAATGGCGTCAGAAGGCTCTCGGTGGCTCAAGAGTGAATGACAGCGTGCTCCGTGTATCTGTCGACAATACCAAGTGTAGCTTGATGTTTTGTCATGTCCTCTCAATTCCTCTCAGTAGCCTCACAGAGAGAAACAAAATAATACAGTAGAGAATGCGTGTAGGTATATAAGACAAGCTGTTCGTTCCATGTGATGGATTGCCAACGAGATATCCTCCATCTATCCGTACCGCAGGACTAGCTTGTTCAATGCTCTCTTCTGAATATAACTCATCATTGCACGCTAAAAGACTCGCCGCATCCACACTGCTCAGTAATGTTGGGGTTCCTGAACACAAAGCGGGCGCTGAGCTGATCCTCATGCCAATCCATCTCACTGCCGATGATGCTGAATAATGCCTTGCTGTCTATGAGCACCTTGACTCCATCTTGCTCCACCACCTCGTCGAACGGGCCCGGCTGGTTCACGTACTCCAGGTGGTAGGCTAGCCCGGAGCAGCCTCGGTTCTTCACTCCGACTCGGATCATTTGCGGGTCCGGCTGGTCGAGAAGGTCATGGAGGTGCTCGACAGCGGCTGGCGTCAGTTTCAGTGCAGCTTTGCGAGGCCGCAGCTTGGTCCGGCGGGTCTTTGTCGGCTTGGTAGTCGGGGTCGAAGTCGAGGTGGCGGCTCCAGCCACAGTCTTTGGCTCCGGCACCATCTCTCTCTTGGGGACTTCTGGGGCCAAAGGGCTAGTTCTCGCTGGTGGTGCCGGGCCCGGCCATGACAGTGTAGCCGGCTCCGGTCCGCCGAGGTTTGGCGAAGGCAGAGGAAAGTCGGTTTGCAGAGTATGGGGCCGGTAGCTAGGTGAGGTGTATAGCTCTCTCTTGGATGACTGCCGCCGGGCGCTGGATGATGTGAATGTGCGCAGGCCTTGTGGGCATCGGCACGATCGAGATGTGGATGCGATGGCGAGGGCGTGGAAGAAGGCCGTCGATGACGGAGTTGTGGGCAGAATGTGCTTCGAGGCCATTTTGCCGGGGGGTAGGAATAGAGGGACCGAGGGACAGTCTGAGCACGGTGATCCAGTCTAGAGTCTTGAATCAAAGCGCACACTCAGATATGCAGATGGCGGGAGAAGGATGGTTGTCTAGGATGTCAAGGTCGGAAGGGAAGTCACTCGGCCTTTGTCAGCCAACCCCAGGTGGAGGGCGGCCAGCCAACCAGTGTTTAGGTGATTCTAAGTTGCTAGCTCATAAGTTGACCAATCAGCCTGGCCTCGGCCTCCTGCCTCGGATCAAGGAGGATCACAACCTTAACCAAGTCCAGAGCACCTGCCTGTGCACACTGAACTGCTCTTGCCCTGTTCTCATTGTCCATGATACCTTGCACAGCAGTAAAACAGGCAGGTGCAATTGAGTTTGTACAAATACCAGCAATACCAGTAATACCAGCAGCCAGCAGTACCAGCAGCACCAGCAGCTTGACTAATTACCTAAAAGTTATGTAAATGGGAAAGTACGATGACGGGCATTGACGGCAAACATAGGCTTGCTAGGCAGGCTCGTTCCCTCCCAGTCGATGCATAATTGTGCATATGGCATATGCCTAAAAGAGCGGCCAAGAAGATGAAACGCACAGCCGTTCAACTTTTTCCTCCCAAGTTTCCACAGCCTCTGGCAATTTGGCTCTCCCCCCAACGATTGGTGGGCGACGACTCAAATGCCCCGAAAATGTTGCCGGCACCGTCCAGTCCTCTCTTGCGCACGATATGGATTCTCCGCTAACCCAGCAGCTGCGACCTGATGTCTTTGAGCCCAAGATTGTCCAGCTCTACCTCCACCTCTTCAATATTCTCGCCAACGATGCCGATGACGAGGACGAGGACGCTGTCCCCACCGAGGGCTTCTGGCGCGAATTCTTCTTACTCAAGCCCGACAAGCAAAGACTCTTTGATATCCTTAGCCCCTTAACGGCAAATGAGCTGCTTCACATCCAAACGCAGACCCATGCCTTCTTTCGGCGCTCCATTGCTGAGGCCACTTCAGCTCGCTCTCCACAGAACCAGAATGCTCTGGAGAACTTGACCGCCTTTCTCAGCGCCGTCTTTGGCAAGCGCTATACCAATCCAAGCACCGATGTGATCGAGGTTCTGGCTGGGCTGGATTCAATCGATAGGCTGGTGTCCGACCTCGTCAATGGCTTGGAGCTCATCATCCGCCAGTCGTCCGATTTGGACTTTCGACACAAGGCTGTTGTTGCTGCCCTGGCCATGGTGGCGGGTGCCTTCCAGACCAGCCTGGTCTCCTATTTTATGCATCGAGATCTTTTCCCGGCCCTGATGAAGTACATTCATGACGCACCTGAGTCTGGCCTGCCGCCCTTTGTGCTGATAGGTCTTCTCGCCAACTACAACAAGTTCGAAACACAGAATGTGTATCAAAACCGTCTTGAAGATTTTGTCAATCAAGACAGCATCAATCTGTTGGTCAAAGGCCTTGCGCACTCCTGCCAACAGATCCGAGACGGCTATGCGGCCGTCCAGGATGACGAAGTGAACGCATGGTCCTTATCCACGACCTTGAATTTTGTTGGCCTCAGGGCCCTCTCACCTGAGCGAAACAAGCCCAGCCCTCCGACCGAGGAGGAAGCAAAGGCTTTGTTTAACGCATTGCCTAGCGAGAAAGGCTGCGTGATGCTCTCTGCATATTCGTTTGTGCAGGCCAATGCCATTTTTGCCTCTACCCTTGTTTCAGCGCCGAGTAGTGGCAGCAGCAACGGCACAACAACCACCGCCACCACCACGGCTGCTTTCTCAGCATTTCTCTCAGCCATATCTTACTTGACAAGCCATGCCTATCGAAACGTTCGGACCTTGCATTATGCTGTGCTTGGCCTCCTAACTGTCCGGTTGATATCGGAAGACTCTGTGCTAGCAAAGAGATTGTGCTCCCAGGATAACAAGATGATTTTCAGGCTCTGCCGGCAACGCACACCACACCTCCCCCTTATCACATCCGCACGGATCCCTGCCGCCGCCATTCTAGACATTTGTACTGACACTCTCAGCCACAATCTTCGGAAACGGCTGGACATACACCTGCACAGTCTGGCATTGGGCATTCTCCTGAGACTGCTTGGCGCTCTTGAGCGCACCAAGACTAGGCTGCATCACCACTGGCCCTATCTCTGGGCTTCTTTACTCAATCTGATGCGATTTCTGACTCAGTACTCGGCTGACATGACCTATCTTCGTGGTGTGCGAGACGAGCTGTGCACTCCACTTGCCCGGCTCATAGCCTTCTGTCTCTCCACAGGCGACACTTTTCTGCCTGACCCAGCTAGCTATGACGATCTGTTCTACAAACTGATCGAGGCATCTGATGTGCTCCCCAAATTTAAGCAGGCCTTTGCCCAGCGGCCCGTCCAAGGTGCTGACAGTTTCAGCAAAGCCATGGACGCACTTATCTCGGTCTCATCACACTACCACGACCTCTTTGGCGATCAAAAGGGACGCAAAAAACACCAGTCTCCGGCCGCGGTTCAAAAAGTGATTCGCGATGGCTACGAGTCTCTCAACCTGCCGTCGGACGAAGATTTCGGCACATGGCAGAAGTGGAGAGAGAGTAGTATGAAAGCCGATCTCAAGAAGATGATCCGGACTGCTGTTGACGATGCGAGATTGTTCGCTCAGAAATGATTAGACCATGGCATGGATCCTGGTATATTATTTATACAACCGTGAGAAAGCTTTGGCAGATAGAGAAAATGAGTACTTTGATCACGGCACACTCACTCCTTGATCTCTCCCTAAAGCAGTCCTTTTGATTAACCTAACTTGCACCAATTTTACCCTCACAGTCTGCTCCTCATCTCAATGGTGCCGGCAGCCTTGTCCTCCGGGACCAACTCAGCCAAAAGCACACCCTCGGCCACATCATCTCCAGCTTCGTCATCGTCCAGCTCAATGGCCCAGGCGACGGTGCCGACGCGCGGCGACCGGATCTCGAGTTCCATCTTCATCTGCTTGACAAAGCCAATCACTTGGTTCTCCTCGACGCGGTCGCCAGGCTCGATCAGGACCTCGATCAATTTCCCACTGGTGGGCAGGATGACGTGCGACTTGTTGCTGGGGTCACCGCGGCGGTGGCTGCTGCTGGCCGCTGCCGCCGTCGTGTTGCTGCTGCTCATCAGCCGCATCTTGTACTCCTTGGTCTCGGAGGAGGAGGAGGAGGAGGCTGATGCGCTGCTCGGTGCGGTGAAGGACACATCGGCGACAAGCGCCTCGGGGAAGGCATTGCGTGTGATCTTGTCGATTCGGAGGTGATGCGGGGCGGTGTTAGTGCTACTGCCTGCCGGCTGGTTCTTGTCTTCGAGCGTGAGCGTCCAGGAGTCGCCCTTGCGGAAGACGGTCGTGTTGCTGCTGTTCGCCGCGGTTGAGTCGCTACCGCCAGCGCCGCCGAGCGACGGGAGAGCGGGCAGCTCGGCGGCGGCGTCGTCGATGGCGTTGCCAGCCTGCTCGCCCTGCTCGACCAGTCGCGCAACGCTGGCTTCCAGCCAGGTGGTGTCGGCCAGGCCGCTGGCAAAGTGCGGGTCGGCGACAATGGCCCGCAGCAGGTTGAGGTTGGTCTTGACGCCCGTGATCGAGGTATCCTCGAGCGCGCGCCGGGCTTTGGCCACGGCGGCGTCCCAGCTGGGGGCGGTCACGATGATCTTGGCCATCAGGTTGTCAAACTCGGTGCCGACGCTGCCGCCGTGCGAGAGGTGCGAGTCGACGCGGATGCCGTTGCCCGAGGGGAACTGCACGTCCGTGACCTTGCCGATGCTGAGCGAGAAGCTGTTGGTCGGGTCCTCGGCGCACAGGCGCAGCTGGATCGATGCGGCAGACGCGGCCCCGGACGGCGGTGTGTCGCCCTCCCACCACTCGCCCAGGCGCAGGTCGTCCTGCCAGTTCTTCAGGCCCTGGGCGATCAGGAGCTGCTCCTTGACCAGGTCGACGCCGGTGATCTGCTCGCTGACGGTGTGCTCGACCTGCAGCCGCGGGTTGATCTCGAGGAAGAAGAACTGCTTGGTCTTGCCGTTGACCAGAAACTCCCACGTGCCCACGCCCTGGTACCGCAGCTGGCGGGCCATCCTGACCGCACACCCGATCACCTTGGACATGACGCGTCGGTTGGCCACGGGGGGCGCGGGCGCCACCTCGACGATCTTCTGGAAGCGCCGCTGCACGCTGCAGTCGCGCTCCCACAGGTGCTTCGCGCTGCCGCGGCCGTCGCCCAGGATCTGCACCTCGATGTGCTTGAACCCGTCGACGGCGGCCTGCTCCGCAAACACGCTCCGGCTCGGGCTCTCGCTCAGACAGCGCTCACACGCGTTCTGCAGCTCGGCCTCGCTGCGCACCAGGCGGATGCCGCGCCCGCCGCCGCCGTCGACAGCCTTGATCATGATCGGATAGCCGACCTGCGACGCAAACGATCTGACGGCTGCCGCGCTGCTCGTCGGCTGCGTCATTGCCTTGGTCACCGGCACCTCGCACTGCACCGCCAGGGCCTTGGCCTTGAGCTTGTCGCCTGTTTGCTCAAGCACCTCCCACCCGGGGCCGACGACCATGCAGTTGGCTTCCAGCGCCATTCTGCGGCTGAACTCATGGCTCTCGCTCAGGAAGCCGTAGCCCGGGTGGACGGCGTCGATGTGGTGCTCCTTGACGATCTGGATGAGGCTGTCGATGTCCATGTACGTGGACGCCGACGGCACCTTGATGGCCCGTTTGGGCCGGCCCAGGGAAACATGAGTCGAGTCATTGTCCGAGTAGAGAGCAAAGGTGGTGAGGCCCAGTTCGTGAGCAGACTGGAGGATCCGGATAGCGACCTCGCCCCGGTTGGCAATGAGCAGCGACGAGATGGGCCGCTGCAAGGCCGGCATGGCGGGTGTGGAAAGCGTGGGCTGTTTCTTCTTGTCCTGTGTAGTCTATGAGATGATCTTCTATCTCTTGTTACGCACGTTCTAGTCTCATTGCTAACTGAGTTGTCGACCCAATACCTAGGTATATATGGGCATCCCCGCATCTCCAACCACGGTCCAGGGCCGAGGTGGATTGGTGGCCGGGGGGATATATTAATAAGTCTGCGGGGAGAACAGCGCGCATCGAAGCCCGACTTCCTTCGTCCTTTGAAATCTGGGCAGCTGTAGCAGAGAGAGGATGGGCGAGCCGAAGGGCGTGGCGCCGCCGCCAGGGCCCCAAGCGAGCAATACTGCTAACTCGGCCAAGGAGCGGCTAAAACAGGTGTCTGACCACATCGACCCCGTCGTTGGAGAGCCGGCGGCAGCAGCGGCGGCGGCGGCTGGCAGCAGCAGCAGCAGCAGCAGCAGCAGCAACACAAAGGCACCGCGGCGGAAAAGAAGGAGCAATGACCCCTCTGCAGACCTCCCCCCGGACTACTCGGATATCCTCGACCAGGTGGCACAGATGAAGAAGATTGCTGCCACACCGGACCTCCAGAACCGTGGCTATCAACGGCAGAAGACGTCCGGGAAGCTGTGGGCCCGCGAGAGGATATCGCAGCTCGTCGACCCGGGCTCATGGCGGGAGCTGGGCCCGGTGACGGGGTCGACCACCTGGCGGCGTGACGAGCAGAACGCCCAGCGCGAGCACATCCAGGACTTTACCCCGACCAACAACCCGCAGGGCTTCGGCACAGTGACGGATCCGCGCACGGGCATGAGGCGAGAGATCTACCTGACCGCCGACGACTTCACCATCCGCGCGGGCCACGCCGACGGCAGCAACACGCAGAAGACAATCTACGGCGAGAAGCTCGCGATCAAGAAGAAGATCCCCGTGGTCAAGCTGGTCGACGGCAGCAGCGGCGGTGGCAGCGTGTCGAGCATTACCAAGGCCGGGTGGTCGTACATCCCCATGAACGGCTACTTGTACCTGGCCGCCAGGCAGCTCAACGCCGGCATCCCCAACCTGGGCGCGGTCGTCGGTCCGGCCATTGGCCTGGGCGCGGCGCGGGTCGTGACCACGCACTTCTCAGTCATGGCCGGCGACGTCGGCGCCCTGTTCAATGCCGGCCCCAAGGTGGTGGAGGGCGCCACGATGGAGGAAGACTTGACCTTCCAGGAGTTGGGCGGGCCGGCCGTGCACTGCACCAACGGCACGATTGACAATCTGGCCAAGGACGAGGCCGAGTGTTTTGAGCAGATCAAGACCGTGCTGGCCTACCTCCCAGACTGGGGCATGCAGCCGCCGCCGGTAGTCGAGTGCCAGGACGATGTCAACCGCGAAGACCTCTCTTTGCGCACCATCATCCCGCGGCGCAAGAACCGCACATACAACCCGTGGGCCATCATCGAGGCTGTCGTCGACCGCGGAAGCTGGTTCGAAATCGGCAGGCTCTGGGGTCGGACGGCCATCGTTGGTCTGGCCAGGTTTGGCGGACGGCCCGTCGGCATTCTGTCGGCCAACTGTGAGGTCAACGGCGGAGCTTTGGATGCTGCTGGCAGTCAGAAGATGATGAAAATGATCAAGATGTGTGATGTCTTCAATCTGCCTATTGTGCAGTTTGTTGACGTTCGTAAGTCACCCTTTATCACCGCTTCCCTCCCTCCTCGAGTTCTCGTTCTAACAGGTATAATCCATCAGCTGGCTACGCCATTGGCACTGTGGCCGAGAGGACAGCAACGATGAAATGGGGAGTTGAGCTCGCCAAAGCATACTACGCCAGCACAACGCCCATCTTCTCCGTCATTACCCGGCGGGTCTTTGGTGTTGCCGGTGGTGTGATGATTGACTGCCGAGATCCGCTTATGCGGGTGGCCTGGCCGTCTGGCAACTGGGGCTCGCTCCCGCTCGACGGAGGAATCGAGGTTGGCCACCGGTTCGAGTTGAAGCAGATTGGCCAGAAGGACGGTCCGGAGGCGGCCAAGGCCCGGTACAAGGAGCTCGAGGACATGTACATCCGTTACATGAACCCTGTGCGCACAGCCAATGCCTTTGGCGTCGAGGAGATCATCGATCCCAAGGACACCCGCAGGATCTGCTGCCAGTGGGTCAAGGAAATGTACGGCAAGGTCATGGACGAGCGACTGCAGGACCGCGCTGCTGGGCGGATCGTGCCGGTATTTTCATAGAGTACACGTAGACCGTTTGGCATGTACACTAATGCCCCTCCAGAGGTGTAATACCCTGGTGGAGGTGTATTGGCCCCTGAATTCTGCCTTGGCAAGGCTGCGACTTACTCTCTCCCACTTTTTGATATCGCGCCATGATGCGAGGTCAAAGAGTAAACGCCCAACACACGTGTATCAGCAATGCTCTCTCCGATCAACTTTGAAGCGGCCGTGGATCCTGTTTGCAATTGTGCCGAAATCAAGCAGGAGGCTACATGTCTGTTTTGTTCACACCCTGCCCTCGATACCTATCTGCGTAAGTTGCATTTGGTCAAGGAAGGATATTTCTAATCATGGGTAGTTGTCAGAGGCCAAACCGCAGCAATTTGTCCCAGGTGCCATCGACGGGAAAACACAATGTACGGATGCAGTCAAAAGGTGGTGCTCGACAATTCGACAAGGCAAAACCAGCCTGGAATCTGCGACCTCCATCCTCTTAAACAGTTCAAGGACGTTGGCACGACCACATGGGACTACGGATGATGTAGCGATCCATTTCAACCACCTCTTCTTAAACAGTTCAAGGACGTTGGCACGACCACATGGGACTACGGATGATGTAGCGCTCCATTTCAACCACCTCTTCGATGACCCAGTTCAGGCAATGATAGATACCGATTTTCACCAAAGTTGCTCAAACTTCTCTCCCCCGAAATCCAATGGCTTATCTGCAAATATTTGGCTCCGTTCCCCGAGCTTGTCACAGTGGTGCAGACAGAAAGATTGCTTGCATTGGTCGATAAGCCCAGTCAAACCCAATCGCAGGTGACTTACATTGCTATACCTAACGTTCAAAACGGTTCAGGGCACCCAGTACCTTTCCAGCATTGGAGAAGGAAAAGAACGTGCAGGAAATGGCCAATTGTTCAAGATTTCTGGCACAAGCTTGGTTGTTTGCAGGGACCACTTCGCCATTTTCGATATCTACTGCACAGACAACAAGGCTCACACGCCAAAATCTCAGAGGCCTTCTACATATTACTCCACTATTGACTTCGGAAAGTCTGGTTCGAAAGGAGCTGGTTGCCTGGCATTCTGATGTGAGTGCCGTCGAGCTGCTGTCGCCAACACTGCTGACATATGTCGTATAGGGACTTTTCCTGAGAACGCTGGTTTCCGCTTCAGAGAAGTCACCTGCAACGTTCCGTCTGATAGAATGGAATACACCATCGCCACCAACACAGAATAACATGGTGTCATTCTCCCGTCCTCTTTACGACTTGCGCCTCGGCGCATTTGAGCGCCGAGATTACTATGATTTGACAAACACTACGGGAATATCTGCGGTTGTCCGAAAGGGTAAGACAGTCGGCATTTTTGCGCATCGGCGGGTGACTTCAAGTCATTTGCTGCAAAGTTTGATCGGCTCTTTCCAGAGAGCAAACTGGTTTTCATGTTCTTTCCTATCGCGCATCAAGAAAGGATACGTGCCGTTGGCCTCCGCAGGGTCAAGGACTTCAGGTTCCCAGCGTGTTGCCCTGTCATTCAGGTACAGTCCCTTTAGTCACTTTTCGCGCTGCAGCAAAGCTAACTGACAAAGGTTTCCACAAATCATGGACGGACCTTTACCTTTGGCCCGAAAGTCCGGGCACGCTCTGAAAACTCCTTTGAGTACGAAGCTGTGCTACCTAAAGCTGGCGACGCAATTGAAGGCTTGTATCACTTCCCTGTCGGCCGCAATGCACCAGCTCTCGAGGAAGTTGGTGTGTTGATACCAGATGACTACACCACGACGACGGGAAGAAATATCTGCCCCCCCGTGGATATCCCATGCCCTACTCTTGGTGCTCCAGACAAGGACTGGTGTTTGAGCAGGGTCCGTGTTGACGGCGCCGCAGAATTGCAACTCTGCAGTGATGATGCAACAGAAGATATTTGCTTGGGTGTATTGCTGATTTATCCAAATGGTTACAGGGAGTCTCTTGGACAAATTCGTTTCGACAAGTACTTGTCTAAACCGATCAAGGTGCAGGATTGTTATTTCCTCAACCAGAAGATAGATCAGACCTTCTACGTCTCGATCCGAGCCCACTCTCCACTTGGCATGAAGCTGGGGCAAGACTGGATCAGATTTCCCACTCACGGGCACCTAGTATGGTGGTTCGGCCCAAATGGCAGTACCATTTTGCTAGAATGAATCGGAGACATTAACAGCCTTGGAATATAAACGCATCTACAACCCAGTTTGCTCGAGATCCTTGTACCCCTTGGAGAGAAAAACACCATGTTGCCCTACGCATTTTACAGCTCAATGAGGACCAAGTCGTTTGTGATTGCTACCTAACTAAACGAAACAGGAAAAGGTCAAATGAAAGATGTTCCTTGAAGGCTGACAGACACCAAATCTTGGTCATGCCGACCATTCCCAGCAACAGAGGTCTTTGGAGAACATCGGCGCCACAGCCCAGAAGGGCAGCGTAATCATGTTTCCACAGACTCAACAAGTGTCCAGATCTTCTCGTCATCGCAATAGAGGCGATTCCGCCAACCTTTCACCGTCTTCCAACCTTGCGGTGTGGCGATTTTCAACGCCTGATGGTCACTTGGATGGCGTTTGGCTCGCACCTTTGTGTATCTATCTTTGATCTTGGTGGAAGTTAATGGTGGTGCCACGGCACGGGCTGGAGTTTGTTGTTGCGTAGCTGTTGTCGGCGGCTGCAGGAATGGAGGGCAGTTGGGTGGCACTGTGTCTGGCCTTTCTGGTAACGCCAATGCCGTGCGAGTCACCCGTGTCAAGTTGGGGTCAGGCCAATGCAACCAATTCGTTCATAATTTGTATCTGCGCTTGTTTCAACCTCATTGCCCTCTCCCTCTTCACGTCGAAGAAGCATAGCTTCGACATCCTAGCTCACATCAGCTCCCGCTTATTTCCTGCAGAAGATGCCTCACCTTGTACCGAAGCCCTGTAATCATCTCTCGAAGCGCCCGATTACTCTCGTCAGAATCTAAATTTTCCATTTCTACCTCTGCAGTTTCGAGGTCGGTTGGTTTGTCAGTCGGACGTTGTCTCTTTTGGCAAAATGGCGCTGATTCTGGATCCAAACGTCACAAAAAGATACATTGCGGCGTTCCAAGAACACAAGAAATCTCCCTGATTTTGGACGTCCCTTTGCGTTGAGTCCAACGAGCTTTTTGTGTATTGGCCACGTCAATCATACCAAACGCATTCTTTGGTCGTTGTCCATGGCCTTGCCGTACATTTCCTTGACCCACTGGCAGCAGATCCTGCGGGTGTACTTGGGAGCGATGAATTCGAGCCTGCTCCCATTGATATCCTGAAAAGATGCGCCGCGTTCTATGCGGAAGCTGGTGAAGGTAGATTGGCACAAGTCAAATGTGCACGTTCTAGAAAATAAGCATGCTGACATCTGCAATCTCTTTGAAGAAAGGCTACGTGTGCTTTAGCGATGAAGTGAGTTCGGATGTCCAAGCTGTATGTGTGTCTTCCTTCCTCACTGCCAGCTCTAACAGCCGAGCAGTATATCAAGGTCAGGCTTGCAAACACCGGCCTTGTGACGCACCAACGAGCAACTGCAGGACGGTATTTTCATAGAATACATATACGGAGACCGTTTGGCACGTACCTTGGCACTGTAACTGGCCAAACACGCCCCGCAGCTCTTCCCCGGCATGTTGTCGTGTTGTGGTCATTGATCACGCTGTCATACGAGAAGCCAGGCTGGATCATAGGTCAGGGCAAAAGGAAAAAAGCGCAGTTGCACAATCAATGACGTTGCCAGTTGGTAATTACGAACCAGACTATTACTAATAAAGTTCTGTCACAACCGAAGAGGAAGGTGTACGAACGAGGGGCCTTTTTTTTCACATTTTCCCACATTTTTCATCCGTCACCCCACGTCCACTGGCACTGTATTGGGAGTCTTGCATCACACACAGTTCTTCTTTGTCAATCTGCTCTTCTTTCCATCATGATAGGTTCTGGCCGTCTATCTACCACGGCTCCCAGCGGGTAGACTCGGAAGGGATCCACTTTCGCTCCAGTACTTCGTGTCTGAGAGGCCCCAGAGTCGGCTCGACCCAAGTGTCCTTCCTTGGAAATTCCAGCATACTTTCTGAGTGGTGCCCTGAAACATACGCGCCACGTCGGCAGCGTTCTTCCGTCATTTGTCCAGGGGTGAAAAAAGAAAGAGGTCGACATCCTCGGCAGACACACCCACGTTGGCAGCGTTCTTCCGTCATTTGTCCCGGGGTGAAAAAAGAAAGAGGAAGACATCCTCGGCAGAATGCTCCCCCCTGTGCCACGGCTAGAGGACTATGGCATCTCGCCAAAGACTGGCTTTCTGCCTGAGCAACGCCCGCTGCAACAGTTACCACATCCGGTATATGATCGATGGGAGCGAATAGCCAACAATTTCCATGCCCTCATTCTGTCCAAGCGACTGCGCACCATCATCAACCAACTTCCAATCATTCCAGCAGTTCATCTGGACACTGAAGAAGAATGGCGGAGAGCATATGTTCTGCTCTGCTTTATGGCAAATGGTTATATCTGGGGAGAAGAGAAGCCTGCACAGGTAGGTCTTTATTCAATCTTGCAGAGAATTTATTTCTATTTTTGTAAAAATACTAATTCACGCCTCCAGACTCTTCCCCCGTCCATAACCTATCCTCTGCTCCAGATATGTGACCACCTGGAACTGCCCCCGGTCGCCACCTTCTCGGCAGTATGTTTATGGAACTTCAAGCCGATTTTCTACAACGACGACCTGGGACTCGACAATCTCAGCACACTCCTAACCTTCACCGGCTCGACAGACGAACAATGGTTCTACCTCGTGAGCGTGGCAATCGAAGCCCGGGGCGGTAAATCGATACCCATCATGCTCCAGGCGGTCGAAGCGGCGCGAGAAGGTGATGCCGCCACAGTAACCTCGTGTCTACAATCTTTTGCCCAGATCCTCGACGAGCTAGGCTCGCTGCTGCTGAGGATGTATGAAAACTGTGACCCGCATGTGTTCTACCACCGGATCCGTCCCTTCCTGGCCGGAAGCAAGAATATGAGGGAAGCAGGCCTTCCCAACGGCGTATTCTATGACGATGGCACCAGCAATGCGCGGTGGCGGCACTACAGCGGTGGGTCAAACGCACAGAGCAGCCTGATTCAGTTCTTTGATATCATCCTCGGCGTTGAACACCGGCCCACCGGTGCGAAGATGAACGAGAGCTCCGAATCGGAGGCGGAGCCGCGAACGACGCCAAAGCCACGACACAGCTTCATCCACGAGATGCGCCAGTATATGCCGGGCCCACACCGACGCTTTCTACAGGCAGTCGAAGGTGTCGCCAACATGCGCGAATTTGTGACATCGAACCGGTCCAACAGCCAGCTCTGCCTCGCCTACGACGCATGCCTTGCCATGCTGCGCTCCCTGCGCGACAAGCATATCCAGATGGTGTCACGCTACGTGATTGTTAAGAGTCGGGAATCCCGCAGTGTCTCGCGTCCGCGCGGCACCGCTGGCGTCCAGGGCAGCCGCTCCCCGGACCCAGCACCTTCTCGTGGCAGAGCTATTGCTTCCGTGCGCTACGGTGAGCAACAGCAGAGGTTGGGACACGGACCGCAGGAACAGACAGCCAAGAAGAAAAAGATGCGTGGCACGGGCGGCACCGCCCTGATCCCTTTTCTCAAGCAAGCACGCGATGAGACTGGCGAGCCGGCCGTGGATGAATGGGCGCGCAAAGTGCTGATGGGCTTCCGAAAGACCGCAGCCGACGCGGAGATTGCGTATGAGAGCCAGCTGACTGCGGCCGACCTGGATGCCGACGGACCACACACGGTTGGTCTAGCTGGGTCTTGGGAGGTTGACGGTGGTGGATTGTGTGGCTACTGAAGGGAGAGCAAGAATTTACCATTTCCAAATTTCTAATATATATTGCATTGATGTCTGCAAGCTTTCACCATACAACCCCAGGGATCAGTATTCCCATTCCGTGGTGCCCCTTCCCCTCTTACTACTTGGACAGAAATAGACTGTTTCAATGCATAGGAGACTTGGCATGTTTTAATGCATGAAACCATCTATCAATGAAGAGGCTTGGCATGTTTGTCACATTCTGCACCTCAACCCCGCCGTTCTGAAGCGGGGCACCTTCCGACCCCAAATCTTATTCTATAAGTTGAGTGGAATACAACAATCTATGCCACCTGGACACCAGTGCATGTTTCAAGTCTCTTCATCCCTGCCCTTCTAAGACCGTGGCATTGACTGACATATATACTCACAGACTTGAACAAAGCCGCGCCGGTCCTTATTGTCGAAGCCTGCAGCCCACAATGCCGGAGGCCGGCGAAGATGCGCTCCGAGGGAAGAAAGAATTCATAGCTGGCCCCATCACCTTTACCGTCACAACCCAAACGCACGTCTTTGCAGAAGGGTTGGTGGTCCAGCTTTTTCGACGAGACCAAAAACGGGCTGAAAAGACCGATAAAACGACTGGAGAATCTGGCTGGTCTGTAAGCGAGGGAGACAAGCTTTTGGTTTACAGAGCGGATGTTGTCTTTACATGAGCTCAGGAGTACGGTAGATCTGAGCGGGATGGACACTAAGAGAAAGAGGTCGTCTTGATCGTGTCGCGATACTCAAGATGTTGCACGATCCACCACCCAGCCCGATTTCCCACCCTTATCACGAACGAGAAATCGTCAGATGATAGTTCAGGAACTAGTCCAACAACACAGTCGGTTTTCTGCTCTTTTTTGGGAAGCGACAATGCCTCGTCTCTCAGTCTCTCCCAACGCCATTGCCGACCAGTTCCGATCGCCCGGAGGAGCGCCAGATCAGGGCGTGTCAATAAGTCTCCAAGTCGTTCGACACTTCCGGCCGAAAATTGGATGACAACCTCTTTGGACAGTCAGTATGGGTATTTGTCCAGGGTGGGGGAAGGGGACACCAACGTCTCGAGCTCACTTCTAAGGGTTCGTTGGGGTCAATGGGCTCGTCGTCCTGTGCGACATGTAGAACATCCGTCTCGTGCGCCACCTTCAAGTTGTTGTATTGAAAATGGTTAAGCGATGCTTGGTCAAGAACAACTGGAAGTGTCAACAAAAGTAAAACTTCAATCAAAGTAATTGACCAACCCAGCAATTCTTGACTTGGGGTATTGCCAATCTGGACACATGTTTGCTTGATGCAACTGGCAATACAAGCAATTGTTTCTGGAGGGGCAGCAATATTGCCAACAACATCTTTGAACAGCTGACCAAAGATACCAACAAGACCAGTATTTTCAAGCTTTTTGCAATTATCCTCACTCAGTGTCAGGCACAGCAGGACAAATTGCAAAAAGCCAACACTGCTGGCATTGGCTTTCAGTAGAGGCAGAAGGAGTCTTGCCTGTACAGTGTCTGGCCCATTCTTTATTGCACCCTCTAGATTGAAGAGAAAACTTTTCTGAGTCCTGCCAAAGTTTCTCGGTGCCAGCGATTCCAGTCTGGTTTTGGCCTTCTCGATGTCCTTTCGTAGTTGGTAGAAGCATTCGGCGGCTCGTAGCCTCTGCAAGTGCTCAGTCAGTGAAAAGCTGACGCTAAAGAGGGAGTATTGGTCTTGCAGAGAAAAGGCTGCCATTGCAAGTAAGGGGATGGGCAGATTGGGGGTGATGACAGAACACAAGGCAGAGAGAAAAACATGGCGGACGAGCAGAGGGCAAGAAGAGCAGACGGCTGAGGGGTGATAGACAGGCTACAGGGGTGGACGACAGGGGGGACGACAGGGGGACAACAGAGAGGGCAAGACTACAGGGGTGGACGACAGGGGAACGACAGAACACAAGGCAGAGAGGAAGACACGGCGGACGAGCAGAGGGCAAGAAAGCAGGGATGATAGACAGGCTACAGGGGTGGACGGCAGGGGTGGACGACAGGGGGACGACAGAGAGGGCAAGAAGAGGAGGGATGATAGACAGGCTACAGGGGTGGACGGCAGGGGGACGACAGAGCAGACGACGGAGCGGACGACGGAGCGGATGGAAGATGGGCGACTAACCATAATATATTAGCTTCTTATTGGCCGATGGTCCCACCCATTTCCCCAATAGGTAAGGGCTATCCAGCCCCTAGCATCAGCCACTGGCACTTTTTCCATCAACTGAGCCATCACACACTTGCTATCACTTACACCCCTGCTGCCAATTCTGGAACTACCAGTAGTTCTTGAATCCAGCTGACACTTCTCCATCACTCACTTTGCACATCTGCTTCAAGTTTTGAGACCCTCCCATATCTGGTTGAATTTACCCCTCAGGGTTCTTCTATTCCGATCATGATACCCTGACCTCTGGTTGCTTTATGGTCTTGTCAGGGTCTTTTGAGAGCTGAAGTTGGCATCAGCATAAACGGCCTAGGGCATTCCATGGTAAATGGGCCTGTTACATGCAACAACCCCTCGGGACTTTCTACTCTGTTGCATACCATTATGGCTAATTGCTGAAAGATCGTCCAACGCCTCCGCAAGCCTTGGTGCTATGGGACCCACTGCATGGCTGTTCTACGTCTTCAATCATATAATGCTCTTCTTTTATATGCATCGAGCTTCTCGCCCCTCTGTCTCTGCATTTCTCTCCATGACATCTCTAATTTGCCTTAGCACTCGCTCACTGTACACGCTGACCTGTGCCACTAGAGAGTGGGCTTTTACTAACATATTAGCCTGGCTACAACTCTACCTTCCATATCACCTACAAATCACTTGCCCGGGCAATCATTGGCCTTTTGATGGCGGTTCAATCAACCTGTCAGGTGCTCGAGGACGTGGGCAAGGTGGAGAGCAGCAACCAGCAAATCACTGATAAGGCCCTCAGTGAGATATCATCTTCAGCACCTTCACCTTCGGCACCTTCACCTTCGGCACCTTCACCTTCGGCACCTTCACCTTCGGCACCTTCACCTTCAGTTGCGCCAGCAGCCAGCACATCTCAAACTTCAACAACAAGAGCTTTACGTGTACAGGACATTTTAAATCCCACAGAAAGTATTCTAAAGGAGACATTGCTTCCGCCCTTTGCTGCTCCAAACCACCGTCTCACACCACCTGTGTCTCCGCAAGGCCGGAAAAGGCCACCACCAGTACCTCCAACCCGGGAACATGACCAAAAATTGAATTCTGTTACAGGAAGGAGGCTTCTCATCCCCAAATCTCCATCCTTGGGGGCCAATGGCATCGGATCGACGAGGAATCCCACGTGGCATGCCACTGGAACCCCGTATCAATCCTCCATCCAAATAGAGCCTCATGTCTCTGCTGTGGAGCCTGGAACCGCTAATACGTCGGCTTTGTCCTCAATGTTCTGCGGAACTAGAGCGCCAATATCGTCCACTTTGCCTGATATCGGGCATGTTCAATCCCGGACACTGAGTCAGCCCGCGTCAGTCATCGGAATTCCCACAATCACTGAGGGTATATGCCCTGGCACTTCCCAAGCTTCCTTTTGCCAGTCTGAACAGCTTCCAGCATTCCGCTACACCACAACAGCTCCTTATTCTTGTCAGCAGCATCCAGATGGGTCTCAGTTTCGAATGGGATGGTTGAGCAGAGAGTTTGGTCCTGAAGCGGTTTCTCATTCCAACGTAATGTCAGGCAGCAATCAAACCGATCTCAGGCCCCTGGCCATCCCAGTTGAATTAGACCTTAAAAGGGCATCAATTGAAGCAGATGAGAAGAGAAAACGCAATGCTGGCGCCTCCGCGCGATTCCGTGCTAGGAGGAAGGAGAAAGAAAAAGACGCCTTCCAAAAGATCTCAGATTTGCAACAGGAGCTTCGAGATATCAAACAACAGCGAGACTTTTACCGCACTGAGCGAGACTTTTTTCGAAACTTCGCAGCCAGCCGACTCGGTCCTTCTCTAATGCCTCCTCGCCCGACATCGCCTTTCCTCCACAAGCCACCAGTCCCACACATTTTATCTACACCGACGCGCGGTGGATTCGGGGCCTCCGCGGCCCGATCCTGCCTCCCCCCACTGGCCAGTGCGCTGGGGCCTTGACGCAGCCAATCTCACGTCTATCCGTATCGCCCACTACTTTGACCGATCTGACAGGAGCTGGAATCCTGGAAGATAGTAATTCAACCTCCATCTCAATCCTCCACCCCGCATCCGCCCATGAATATTCGACACTGATGGAATGCTCGGCAGTTGAGGACACTATTGCTCGGCTGGTATGAAAACTCTGGGGGACTGCAAAGAAGCTGCCCGATGATTTGTTCTGTGAATATTAGTTTGCAACTGTAGACACCTGCTACTCAGCATGTCCAGTGTACTGATCCTTCCTGTTGAAGGGATTTGTGATTAGGTTATAATTAAGTCAGTTAAAGTAAGTGGTTTGATCCATTTGGACTAGTGTTCCTATCCGATTTGGGGCTAGCGTTATTTTTGGTAACAGTTTCGTGGAGCACGGCACGTGATAGAGGGTGATCAGTGATTGACCAGAGGCGCAAGCAAGTGCAGTCCATACAACTCTTTCTCTCCCTACCTTGAGCCTGCTATAAAACGAGGATGCAGTTAAGTAATTTAGAAGATCCAAGTGATCACAATCTTCTTGTGATCGGAGCGTTCGCCAAAGTCCATCTCCTCAACGGCCAAGTGGTGAGAAAGATGCCACGAAGCGCCAACAGTGAGGAGGACGCAGAGCCGATTCAGCGCGAGGCAATCATCTACCAAGCCCTTGGCCAGCACCCTTGCATAGCGCAGTGTCTATCAATTGGTGAAATGGACCATGTCGACATCAAGTACTATCCGAACGGCGACCTGGAGACGTATCTCCGGCAGCACAGAGACAGGGTAACACGGTGGCAGCGAGCGAAATGGTTTGAGCAGATTATCGAGGGTGTCGACTTTATCCATGGCCACGGCGTGATTCACTCGGATCTGGCATTGCGGCAGTACCTCGTCGACGACAACCTGAACGCGTTGCTGGCCGACTTCAACGCCTCCCAGTTGGGCGAGCATGTGGCCCTGGGCTACGAAAAGGCCACGCATTGCCTGCCTAGGGACTATACAGATCTAAACACCGTCGCGTCGGATTTGTTTGCCCTCGGGTCGACGCTGTACGAACTTTGCACGGGCACAGCTGCGTACAATGAGATCTATCCCCTTGAGCCTGAAGACGTCCTGCATTCGAGTGATCCCGAAGTCATCCTGGCTCGAGTCTATCGGAAACAGCAAGCTGACGCCAAGGTTGAACAATTATTTGCCCAAGAAATCTTTCCGGATGTTTCTCACCTCCAGGGTGGCCGCATCATCCTTGGGCTCTGGAGGTGTGAATTTCCATCAACAAAAGCGGCTCTCTTGAGCTTCAAATCACCGAGAGCTTGATGGTTGCCTGCAAGCTCTTCCCCCCCTGTGTTATGTTATCGCCAAGATGCAAGTCAAGTAATTAAAAACAAGACAGGGTCAAGGCAGACAGATATTGTCTAGTTGGGCCAGATCACTAAGTTCTCCAGTCTGTGAGGCCCATGACCAGTCTACAAGTGAACAACATCAGAGAGGGTGCACACACCCGCCTTATGATTGATAGCTGAGATGCTTGTTTATGGATCCAGTACAGTCGAATACTCCCCCGACGGCCTTGACGTATCAAAGGATAGTTGCTGGAAATGTTTCCTCCAGACAACGTATCGTACCTTGCCCTAGGTGGACGCGGTTTTCGCAGCCGCCCCAGTACTGCCGCTGCCACTGCCGCTTCCCTTGCCGTTGCCGTTGCCTTTGGCTCCCGTCAAAGGCCCACCCAGGAAGTGATTTCTTCTTACGGCTGGATCCCGCAGGAGTAAACTTATACTTTGGACATTCCTGCAGTGGCCGACCTGCAGGCTTCTCACCGCACTCGACTTCATGCCTCTCCACTTTTGTCTCCTTTCCAACAATGCTGGTGGTCTCGTAGATATGACACATGGTGGCCGATTTCCTCCAAAGCCAGCCCGCAGAAACGAAATCGCCAGGGGGGGATGATTACCTACACGTCTCTTGCAGATAAGCTGTGTTCTTTTGAGTTCTCGGACTGGGTTCTTGGTCCTCTAGGACTGCTACTGTTTGGTATAGAAACAGCTGAAATAAAGGGAAATGGAGAGGCATATTATATCTGCAGCATTACACAGCCAGATCAGGCTCCAGCCCAGCGATTAGGCAGCAGCTGGTCAGCCTTCCGCACTGGGCAATTGCGACTCTCTCTAAGTACCATGTCAGTGGCGCCCTTTTCTGTGTATGCAAATCATCACTATACATGGTGTGCGATCCAATCCCCATCGACATTGGGGTAATCGGATCCAATAAGCTGGCTTTTCCTGAAATGCAATTCGGAAGGACGGCTTCTGAGGAATGGATTGCAGCTACTGTATAATCCTAGGTATAGAACGTAGAATGACATTCAACCAGGACTACTGTAATTTACCATCTCACGCCTCCAGTCCCATACCAGTGGCGATTTTGCGGGTCAGGTATCGCTTCTTGAAGCCCTCACGTGCAAGTTCCCGCGTTTTCCTGCTCCAGGCATCTGAGCTGACCCTGCCACGGACAAAAGCGTCCTGCAGGGCAAAGATGGCGGCTTCGATACCGCGTTCCTCGGTCACAGTGTCGTACAGCTGCTTCCCGACCAGATGCGGGGGTACCAGCATCTCGTCGACTTTAGGGATGTCACCGGCCGCCGCACGCTGGCGGGCCGATGAGATGGTCTGGTCGGCTTTGGACAAGCTCTCCTGAAGAAGGCCGATGTTGCTCTTCAAGCTGTCCTGTAGAGCAGACAGTGAGGCCAGCTCGGCCTGTAGTCGAGGGATTGTCGATTGCAAGGCCGCGTTCTGCGATTGAAGCGGCTGCATGGCCGCTGTGTTTTGTTGGATCTGTGAGTGGAGAGAGTTGGTGAGCACAGAGGAGAGATGGGAGAGGAGCGCCTCTTTTTCCGGATTGCGCGGGATCGGTGGTGCCGGGAGATTCTGGTGAGCGACGGGGAGGGGAATGTCAAATGGAGAGTCAAGAAGGGAGGCTTGGGGGGCTCGCTGCGGCGCATTTGGTGGTGGCGGTGCCTGTTGGGCTGGCTCGACCCGAGGCTGCTGGACATAATGGTGGGATGGTTGAGCGGGTTGGACTTGGCCTTGGAGAGGGAGCGCCTGGGGCTGAGGACGCAGAGGCAGCTGTTGGGCCTGGATTCGCGGGCCTTGCTGCCGGAGACTGCTGACTCGTTGGGGCATGTACTGGGACGGGGAAGTAGCGTATGGGATGGTGCCATTGCCATGTGCAGGTTCTGGGTGTGTCGATAGCTGCTGGGGAAGTGGGAGGGGAGCTTCATAGCGGCCTGGCCGCAGCTGACCTGGGCTCGCCCGCTGCTCTTCCTGCGTCAAGGGCTGCTTGGGCGGGAGGGGCAATTGGGGGTTTGTGGAGGACGGATTGGGGGGATTATTATTGTACGGAGGCCGAGGAGGCGCTGCCGGGTGTTGTGACTGCTGTGGCGTTTCGTATGGAAGAGGCGGCCGAGGTGGTGGTTGCTGCTGCTGCTGCTGCTGTGCTGGTGGCTGTGCGGTCTTGGGCTTGGCCATCACCGGCGGCTCATTGGCAAAGATAGCCGACAGGACAGTGAGCAGGTCGGCGACATGAGACCTCTGCTATTCTGTCAGCACCCGATGTCTCATTCACCAGCAGGAGCACTCACGTCCCATGCGTCTGGCCAGTGAGCTAGGTAGTGGTGGTATATGCGTCCATCTCCGGCAACATGCTGGCCTTGGCGGACCACCATCTCCTCCGTCGGGGTCACATACACGATCGGGGCCTCGTAGGGGTATGCATGGGGAATCCATAACGCTATCGGGAAGCGGTATACCGTGCCCCTGAAGTTGGCTGGCACCGTGCCCACGAGGCGGACGAGCAGGGCATGGCTGCCATTCTCGAAGGCTGCAACACTGCGTCAGATTTGGTTTCTCGTCATCCCTGTCTCTGCGCAGCCACACGCGCGGGTCCTTGCCATACTGTACACATCCGTGCGCGGGGCCAGGCCCGGGTATAGCGACAGCGTGTGCGCGAGGTCGGAATAGGCGCGGTGGGGGTCGCGGTATTCCTACAAAGAGATAAGTAACTCCTCCCATTGCGATCTGTGCTCCTTCTCCTTGTTCTTACCTGTCCCAGAACGGCCCACAGCCAGCTCAGTGTCTTTGGCGGCACATTCGTTAGCACATTCGCCATCGACGTCCTGGTGATTTTGACGAAGCGCAGTCACCAACATTAACAGACTGTCAATAGAGTTCTAATTAACCATAATATTAGCCTGTCACTAAGAATATTCTGACGTCACTAATGTTTCCAATTATTGGAGAGCAAACATGCCAAGATCAATCATGGCTGTGCATGAATGCACGACAAGGCTTGGCACTGTGTACAATGTAGGGCTTGGCGCCAAGATACAACCCACTTGTATTCAGAAATGGCTCCGACGAGGAATCATACACTACTACCACAAGCTTTGCTGCTGTTCAGTTGCTCGTGTTTTCTTTTGCTTCTCCTAAGCGAGAGAGAGGATCACACTAACAGAGGATCGGTGAGATCGGTGAGATCATGAGTTTAGGTCAGGTAAGTTACTCATACATTAAGTGAGCTGATCCCCTGGCGGCTCTGCCAAGAGCACCACGTCTCAAAGCGTCATCGTCAACACGGGTCCGACCTCCTGCAAGCATGCTGTGCGTGGGATGTTTGTTTGCTTGCTTGCGAGGGAGGGAACTCATGAAGCAAGGGCCACAGAAAGACTTTTTTTTTACTTCTTCCCCCCCTCCCCCCTTTTTTTCTTTTTTTGACTAGCAGCACGGGCAACTTTGCCGCCAGAGGTTGTCTGACCTAGCGTGCGCGCGATACGTACTGGCGTACTGGTATGACGAGTGCAAAGTGTAGTGTCGAGAGTAATGAGCTGCTGGACCAGCGGGTGGCTTGTCCTGTCTGAAAAAAGTGGATTGAGAGCCTGTGTCGTCCGACTGATCATGTCATTCTTTGTTGATTCTACGAGTGACCTGATTGTACTCTGGGATAAGATATTGGACCAGATTGCTGGTTCTTGGCGGAAGGGGGAAAGAAAGCGTTGGAGTGGGAATAGGAAGAAGAGCAGGAAGAGCACGAAGAGCACGAAGAGCACGAAGAGCACGAAGAGGACAGTAGGCATAGGGGATTCTACCAGAGCTTGGTATAAGAATATTCTTCTGATTTCAATCAGGCTCAAGTCTTTGCTTAATCCCGTTACACAGAGTCGAGCCATTCTGCTCCTTGTACAGCGCAGGACTATCCCAATCCTGGACAATGGCACCTTTGCCAGCACAAAACCCACACAACTCTACCCGACTCGTCATCTTGCCAGATCGGTCTCGGCGTAGGGTTGAAAAACAAAAACGTGCATCAGCTTTGCTGCGCATATAAGATACATAGCCATAGCGAATCCGCTCATTCGTAACTCAAATTCGTAGCCCATCACAAAGTTGTGGCCTTCCGGAACGATCAGATCTCCATATCGTTGGGGATGGCATCAAAGTCAAAGCTGTTCTCATTTTCGACGTAACCCTCGTCATCAAAGACGTGATGATTGATTAGGGCACCGAGGTCGGCAGGGAACAAGGTCGCGTTGGCTGCAGCAGGGTTGCTGAAAGGGGAGGTACTCTCGCCACGAAACAACGGGAAGTCGTTGCCCGGGATGGCTGCATCTCCGAGGAGGAGAGGATCGTTAAAGTTGAAGTCATTGGCCAGCTCGTGCATGGGAGACTCGCGAGACAAGGACGGATTCCGGGAATGAGGCTGAAGGAAAGAGTCTGGAGTCAGCAGCGCCGGATTACAGTCCTGGTTGCTGCAGTCGTTGGACATGGTCATGTTGGCCAGGACAGGAGAATCGCCGGTGATATTGCTGTAGGCCGGAGTAGCAGGGGTGCCCATCACATCGTTGGGGGTCATGGGTGCCGTATCGGCCGGAGACACGTATGTGTTTTGGGGGCACACACCAAAGTTTTCGAACCCAGCGTTGAACATTTGCTGCCCATCGCGGGGGAAGAGCGGGTTGGAAAACGCGGGGGCCTGTCCATAGCCTTCAAACAAGTTCATCGACTGATCCACAGGCGTCGGATGAGTGCTCGATGCCACGCTGTCGGTCACGGTTGGGTTGTTGTCCAAGTGGGAAGAAGACCCAACAGATATGGCTGGGCTCTGTCTACTCGACGGCGACTCCATGGCAGGAGTCTGGGGTGTTTGTGCAGGAGTCATCTTGGTGCTGGTGTTCTTGTCCTTGCCCTTGGCTCGGCTGTAGGTCCAGTTGTGTTTCTTCTCCTGGTGTTGCTTGCAGTTTGACTCACGCTTGGTTTTGAACTCACAGTACTTGCACTGGTAGTAGCGAGGGTTGGGATCGTGCTTGTCGTTAATATGCCGCTCACGCTCCTTCTCCGTGGGCAGTCCAAGTTCTGCGTACTTGCAGCCACCGATCGGACACTTGAAAGGACGAGAATGGGTTTTTTCATGCTTGGCAAGGTCACATTTGCGTCCAAAGACTTTGCCACAGGACGGGTCGGAGCACTTCATCTCAACAACCTCCGGGATATAGCCCTTCTTGCGACGGGCCATCGATCTAGAGACTTCGTCGTCCAGCATGGCCGAAGCCCCTCTCTTCATGCCTGGTGCTGCCTCATAAGGCAGACCGGTACGCAACGAGATCCCCTTGCCGTTCTTCCAGCGAACCAGCTCGGCAGGGCTGTCAGTGGCACCGAGGCCACCCTCAAGGGTGACCTCGTCTCCTGGCTGATACGCCATGTCCTCGTCTTCGGCAGGTTCTGCTTCTTCGTTGCTGCGCCCCACTTGAGCGGCGAGACGGCCGACCTGCTGCACAAGGTCCAGGAAGTAGCCGCTATCGTATGGCCGGTCAGATGCTCGGCGCTGGTCGCTTTCCGAAAGCTGGCTGTAGGTGTCTATCACGAGTTGAACGGTAAATTCGCCAAATGAGCGGTAGAGAGTCTGTGAGATGGCAAGACTCTTGTCCTTGTTAGAAATGAGGCCTGTAGTGACACTAAGGGCACATACCAAGGGCTGGAAGATAAGACTCTGTTCCAAATCACGCAGGCATCTGATTGCTTTATTCTTTCTTGAGCCCAGAGAAGTGACTAGATGGTGCAGGTCTTGAAAGCGGTCCTCTGACAGAATGGGGCCAAAAATGAGGCGGTTGATCGTCTTCCTTCCACTCAACGAGAGCAGAGGCTGGCGGGGTACAGTCCTAGTAGGCGGCGCGATCGAGGCGGTGATGGCTGGGATAGAAGCGCGTATAGTCCGCTGCCGAGCACTGCGAGTCTGAGTGGCTGCTTTGGAGGGCGTGTCACTATCTGCGAGGGGGGTGTTAGTACCATGCGAGAGCATCAAGAGGCATCGGGTAATCCAACCTCGAATCCAATCGCGAACAACTGCTTCCTCGTCGGGAAGCGAAGAACCTAATGCACTATCTTTGTCGGACCACAAGTCCAAAGCTCTTTCGAACTTTCGCACGAGTCCTTTGTCGCTTGCAGGTGAGCCGATAGAACTCCCTAGTGCTTCGTCTGTGGGCAGTGAGGCACGATATGCGTGCAACTGCTGCTCGAAATTTTGGGCAGACTGACGATGAGTCGACCGTCTCTTGCCTCTGGCACCTGAGAAGGTTTCTTCAAAGTCTGCAAGCGACTGGGCGATGTCTTTGTCGTCCAAAAGCCAACTTGCAAGCACAGACTGTGAGGCGGTGGGTGACCGTCGAGGCAGGTGTGGAATACTCAAGACTGGATCATCATGTGAGAAGGACGACGAGTGGTGGAAGGTTGCTCCCTTGGGTAACGACAAGTTGTAAGGAGTGTACTCTGACGACGAAGGAAGCGAGGGAGAGGCGGTGAGTCGCTTGGAGCGTCGATGAGCAAGAGAGGTGGGCTGTGGCATAGATGAAGACATGGTGAAAGACCGGTACAGAGCTAAACTGGTGTACC
The DNA here is from genome assembly GCA_003693665.1 of Chaetothyriales sp. CBS 134920. NCBI lineage: Eukaryota > Fungi > Ascomycota > Eurotiomycetes > Chaetothyriales > Domatiomycetaceae > Domatiomyces > Domatiomyces catenatus. The sequence goes on along the minus strand of QQSL01000031.1, from coordinate 101,709 downwards.
AGGGTGCTGTGTCCAGAGTATGGCCACAATTATCGGGGACTGGCGTGGTCCTGAGGTGGCTTATGACTCACTGCAGCCAGTTGCAGGGGCCACTGCGAGCGTTGGACCCAGAAGTGCGGGCGACGAGGAAAATAGAGTCTGATGAACCGTTGTCGAACTCACAAAGTTATCCGCTTCGAGTCGTTATCTTGTGGGCCCTTCCCCAGAATTTGCTGGGTGGTTGTGGCCTTCTTGTCTGTTCTTAGAGTGGGCTTCGTATTTCGTAATCGAGTGGATTTATAATTACACCCGAAGGTAGAGGGAGGTCGTAGAGGTGGGAGGGAGGACAGGCACAAGGTGTGGAGAGCGCCGAGAGAGAGGCTCGGCGAGGACTGCGGGGGTCAATCCCTTCAGACCGAGTGATTCAAACGACCTGAACTTGCCAGTGTAGGTTGCAAACACTCAAGTCGAGAAGAGAGGCGATTCAGGACACAGTCACCGGGGAACTGGCTGTTAATTAGGGCCCAGGTTCCGGGTGGTCTGACTCCTTGGTGCCTCAGGTCAAAGTGCGATGGCCTGGTCCAATGGGGGAAGAAGGCCAGACAGGAGATTGAGATGGCCAAACAGTGGATGGGGAGGGACTGAAGTGATGTCGGGGAGTCAGCCGCAGATATGGCTGCTGCCTACATGTAGAGAGAATGCGCGCTAGTCCGTTTACAGGAAGGCAGTGTGGAGCGCCAAGGCCAGCAGGTGACGCAGATTGGCCAATGACAGCGCTCGAGACGGCAATAATCCCGTCCGATTGGGGCCGGAAAGTTTGGTCGGTGTCCTTTCTGGGTGGCGAAGGCGGCGTAAGGGACAAGTACTACGAGTCTGTAGATGGATTGTGGCATTGCTGGGAAGACAGGATTGTGGTTGTTTTCCGAGCAAGTGCTTTGGTCGCAGTTCAACGCACGTTGTGAGCTTGACTTGCCATAATGCAGCAGACCGGTGCCGCGGTATTCGGCCTGAATCTTCGTCGGATTACATACGCTCACACGCCCCCAAACTGTTTTCGGATTTGGCCATCCATCGGCCTCGGAGACGGAGGGAAAGATGCGGCCGACCGACTGACGATCCGTGATGAGTTGTGATATTCTGCGGGTTGCGTTTCCTGTGCTGCGTCATCTTTGTCTGCAAAGTTCTGTCTGTTTCTGGTCCGGAAACAAAAGTTCCACTGTTCCGGTGCGAAAAGGGAAGGCGCTGGTGTGTTAAGACGATATTAGTAAGAAATCAATATTACTAGGTTTTACGTCGTACAGCGTATTCTAGTACTTTTGTCTTTCTCTGTCTACACAACCCAAGCACACTGCCAACTCATTCATACAAGCCATCATCATCGTCTCCCAGAGAGTCGTGCATGAAGCCATCAGATCGTGCCTTGCCCTTGCCCTTGATACTGCCATTGGCCACATGACCATTTGAATGCCCATTTGACACTCCAAAATCACTCTCACCAATTGCACTGTAGTCTGCTTCAGCACCAGGATATAGAAGGTGAAGGCTTGACTCTGATCCAGAATCAGGATTGCCGATCCGCTGCAGTCTTTGCGAAGCAGGCTGTGGCGGGATGTTGGCCTTGGTTCCGGCCTCCCTGGCCTTCGGATTGACAAGTCTAGTGGGCATCTGCTTTTGCTCGGTCGGCTTCGAAGAGATATCCTGCTCCTCGAACAGCGACCGGATCCTCTCAAAGTGGTCGAGCTCCTTCCTGCTGACGCTACCGACCAGTTCGGTCTGAGCCTTGGTGAAATCGTCTTCATTGACAACAACTTGAGTGTCCGCGTCGGTAGCCAGATGGTCGAAGAAGTAGCCCGTGCTAACTTCTTCGCCCCTTTGTTGGCTGGTCTGAGCGACCTTGGCATCTACAGCCTCGGTCTTGCGAGTGATCGCTTTCAGCATGGCATCCGAGCAGAGAGCGTACAAGTCGGCACCCGTGTATGTGAATGGCAGGCGGGAAGCAACACGATTCAGGTCGACAGACTCATCGAGGGTAAACTTTCGAGTCAGGGCTTGCAAGATGGTCACTTGCTGGTCGTGGCTGTCTGCTACACCGAGGTAGAGCATCTTGTCGAACCTGCCAGGTCGTAAAAGTGCGGGGTCAAGTAGGTCGGGCCGGTTGGTGGCTCCGATCACGAAGACGCCGCTGCCGCCACTTGGAGCACTAGCAGACTCGCCGTCGTCAGCAGGCGACGAGGACATTCCATCAAGTTCAGCTAGGAGCTGCGAGACGATACGATCCATAACACCGCCCGAATCCCCTTGGTTGCCACGCTTGGGGGCAACCGAGTCGAGTTCGTCGAAGAAGACAACGCATGGACGAGCATCTCTTGCTCTTTGGAACACGCGGCGGACATTGGCCTCGGATTCACCAATGTACATATTGAGCAACTCGGGGCCTTTGACGGAAAAGAAGTTGAGCGAAAACTCGGTCGCGATGGCCTTGGCAAGCAGCGTCTTACCAGTACCAGGCGGCCCGTAAAACAAGATGCCAGACCGCTTACGAATGCCGTTGGCAAACAGCTCCGGTCGGGTCAGAGGCAGCGAAATAGTCTCCATGATGGCATCCTTCTGCGAGGCCAACCCACCGACGTCAGCCCAAGTGACGGTGGAAATCTTTGGCGCACCTATCGCGTCCGAGAACGTGGACCGAGCTGCTGAAATGGCCGAAGTGAAGTCGGGTGGCAGGAGGTGAGTGGTAGACTGGCCCCCAGCAATGAGAACGTCTGACACCGAGCGAGACTGAGAGTTTGCAAGCTCGGACAAGCGGCGAGAGCGGGCAAGGTGCGCCCGGTTGACAACGTCGAGCAAATCCCCAGCAACCAAGGCCGCGGTCTGCAGAGCAATGTGTTTCAGACTAATGGCGGGTGAAAGGGGTAAGCCGGTCGTGATGGTGGCGTTGCGCAAAATGATCTCGCGAGACGTCTCATTCGGTGCCGATATCTCGAATTCGTGGGTGAAAAGACTGCGAATGCCGTGCGGCACATCATCAATCTTGGACGTGGTGGCAATCAAGACGCGTGAATCATGGATAAGGTCTTGCAATGCAGGCTCCATGCGAGCAGCCGTCAATACATCAATGTTTTGAATCAGAATGGCGGTCTGCTGGGCACCACAAGACAATGCCAGCTCAGCCCGTGCTTTGAGGGTGGCCTCGGTCTTGACATCGCCACCGCCAGTGCTGGATGCATTCTCTGATAACAAATCGTAGGCCGAGATAGGAAAAGTATGCACCCCGACTGACGAACATGCAGACTGGGCAGTAAATGTTTTACCAATCTGACGTTGATTGGAATGGAGAAGTATGACAAGGGCGGGAAGTCCCAGTGCCACGGCGCGAGAGCTGGTTGCAGCTGCAATAAGGTCGGAAAGTCGCTTCTCGAGAGGGAGTTTGTCCAGTTGAGGGAGGGCTGATGGCGTTATCACAAGCTCCGATCGGTACGTGCTTTGTTGTGGCACTTTGAGCAAGCCCAGCCAGTACTTTGTCCAGCTGTCGATGAGGTCCGACACGGCATGAAAGCTGGTGCCGGCCTGGGTCTGGAGTCTGACAGTCTGGTGATCGACGACAACGACACCTCCCCATCGCTGTTCCTTGCGGAATTCTTCAAAGTCGGCAGGCTCCTCGGCCTCGACGCTCTGGACCTTGAACCAGGCCACTCCGGTGTGACCACCAGCGCGCTGGATGGATGCTGGCAGCACAGCAGCCAGCTCTGTGGCAGTCGCATCACTGTCTCCCGCCCCGGGGGCCGAGATAATAGCACCAAGGTCCTGATCAATGGCTATGGCCAGCAGATCACCCCTTTTGATGATCCGCTTCTTCTCCTCGAAGAATCGCTTCAGGCCGGAGAAGAGGGCAGGCTGGAGGTCTTTGCGAGTCGTTGTGGGGGTTGAGATCTTGAGCAGAGACACTTCTCTAGCAGTTGGGGGCGTTTTAGATGTTGATGGCCGTGGCTTGAGATCACGCTGGGGCGGTGGGCTGGGCAATGCACCCACTTTGACAAAAGGAGCATTTGACAAGTTGGCAAGCAGGATAGGCGAGAGAAACAACTTGGGGGTGAGAGAAGCGAAAGAATCTCTCCCAGAGAAGCTGGATCGTCGATCACCCGTCTTGTCGACAGCGTACCGTGCCTTCTGATCACCAAGGCCTGACAGACCAAAGATCTTGACGGTACGCCAGTCGCTCTCTTCCTCCACTGCCAGGCCTTGGAGCGCACCAAAGCCGGAAGTTGGAAAGCTGTTGAGAGTTACATTTTTTGAAACTTCGATTCGGACCCAATCGCCAGAGAAGCAGCCGATCTTTGCCAAGGACGTCGTATCAACAAAGACGAAGGAATCATCGTCATCCTCAGCGCCAGCTTTCGGGTGAAGGATGTCGACAGGCAACTTGCGCAGCAATGGCTCCGTCCGAAAGACTTTGCCCGGCCGACTGCCTATACGGGCTGTGGAGGCGCTGAAGGTGGAGTAGATGGAACCTGGCGTGTTGATACCCGCGGTTCGTCTGTCACCAGGCCGCGGGGTGACGGCAGTCATGGCGGAGAGGGTGCCAGCCTGTTGGGGCGGCAGACCAGGTGCAGAGAGCGAGATGAGGTCTTCCAGCGAGTCCGAGTCCGAGCCACTGTCGTCTTCATCTGAGTCTTCTGTGCCAGAGCCATTGCCATTGCTGTCACCGTCACTGTCATCATCATCATCATCGAGCTCAGCCTCCGCTTCCGACGATGTGGTCAGGTCTTTGTCTTCGGCGGCCGAGAAGAACTGGTCATTCGATGTATCCTCGGCCGTGTCTTCCAGCGACTCCTCGATGATAGGCTGGGATGGAGTCAGCTTCTGAACCGCCTTTTCCTGCGATGAGCCGGTCTGGACGAGCACAATCCTTGTCTTGGAGGTCACCAGGCCTTGCGACACTGGCTCACAGTCGATCGTAATGGCTGGTGGCTGGCGGGCGTAGGTGATGGGATGGGCAGGCAGAGGCAGCTGGAAGACATCTCCGGCGTGGAGCACAGGCACCTGAGCAAGGCCCTCGCGGATAATGGCGCGCAGACGATCCTGCTGGCTCTGCAATGACTGATCGGACGCAGCTCTCTTGGCCTTGCTGAGAGGGAAACCGCCGCCAAACCGCTGCTGGATCTCATCGACGCGGTCCAACAGGCCTCTCTCCACCGTCACCAGGACCGACTCAAGGGCCAATGGAGCAGCCAGCACGATCTTGATGTCAATGGACTTGGGAACATGTCCACCGTGGCGATTGTGGTCAATGGCAGAGAAGACGTTGAGAAATGCGGCCACAGCGCAGGCCTTGGGAGACAAGCGCACCCAGTGAGGATTGTCTGCAGGGCCGGCAGTGGCAGGTGCCTTGTCGGCCGCAGAGCTCGCGCGGGCAGGTGTGATGGTCCATGCCGAGTCTTCAAGACTGGTGTGCAGCGGTGTTGATGGGGAAAGGGCGACGAAGGTGGCAGTGGGGCTGGTGGAGGAAGGGGCAAGGGCAGACGAAGAGGAAGAAGGAGCGCCCGAGGGCACTTGAGCGTCTGCTGTAGACAAGAATCAAGTTAGCACGGGTCAGCACCGGCCGTCTCTTCTCTTGCTCTCGCTGGGGGGAGGACGTTGCCGCGGCTCGAGGAGAGTAGAGCGCACACAGCAACGCGTACGAGAAACCAGATGGGGCTTACCGTGGTGCAGCAGTTCCCACAGCGCGGCAGACAGCACGGCGTCGTCTCCCTTGATGCTCTCGTCGAATGTCAAACGCGCACGGATTGGCTGGGCTGCGATCTCTCGCCGCCGCCGCTTCTTGCGGTGTTCCGACTCATGGTCATAGGCCTCCATTGGGCGGCAGATTTGTCAACCCAGGTGATTCCGAAACTGCCCTGTCATGCCCTGGGGGTGGTTGCTGTAGGGAAGGAAGGGGCAGTTGTTGAGGAAGTAGCACAGGATGTAATTTTAATCGAACGCAATAGGTTAATTTTGACAAACACGCATTATTTATGCAGCAAAAAGTCAGCATCCGCGGCTCAAGTGCCGAGGTATAACGGCGGCTATAGAAAGAGCTGTAATAACTCAACCTGATGTGTAATTTGGTGATTCTTCTACACGCCTTCGCTTTGATGTGGCAAACAATCACTCCATGGCCTTTGCAGGGAGATCTATATCATCGATGATCTAATTAGAGCTGCTCTTCCATTCCGCCAGAGGACGGCGGCCACTTTAGCTGTGTGATAACTTACGCCTACTACTGTGTATAATGCTGCAAACCAAGGTTCCCTTCTTCCCTTACGCCGTCCTTAAGCCGTCCTTGCGAACATCGTTTGCACAATCTCTCCGCTCCGTGTGGCCAATATTGACAGCAGTGTGTCTGATAGGCCGTGGGTGCGCTCGTTGGTGCCCTGCAGCCAAATGCCCACATCTGGCGCTACTCTGGACTGGTTGAGCTTGACGCTGTAGTCGCGTTCAACTTGCCAGTCGCCGTCTTTATTTGCATTGATTGGCTGGCAGTCCTTGAGCATGTCAACGTGCGCATTGCGCTGGTATCCGGTTGCCAGCACCACCGCATCCACCACAATTGTCTCCGTCTGCCCAGCAGCTGCTCCGTCCAGGTTTCTTAGCGTCAGCTGCAGCCGTTTGTTGGGTGTGTCAGTGACCTCGACCACCTCCCGCGAGGTCAAGATCTGGTGCGGCCACTTGGACCGATCTGGCTGGCGGATGCCCTGCAGGTACTGCTCCTCGTACAGCTTCTCGATCAGCCCCAACCGGACCACGCTGTAGTTGGTTGCTTTGTCTCTAATCAAGCGCCGTTCGCGAGCTTCCTTGGGCTGGGCATAGAAAGAGTCAACGGCTTCAGGGTTGAAGATCTCGTTGACAAACGGCGAATCATCGCTAGGACGCAGAGCAGTGTCCCGCATGATCAACCGCGTCAATGCATTCGGGAACCGGCTCTGAAGGTCACTGAAGACCTCAGCCGCGCTCTGTCCGCTGCCAATAACAGCAACGGTGTATTCCTGATCTGGAACAGGCAGCACCTGTCCAATTCCGTAGCTGTACTCCTGCACACAGTCAGCAAGGCTTTCTCTATCAAATACCGTGTTGCACAACCCACAGAAGAATGCAAGATACGCGCATGATTGTTCGGGAAGACCGCTGGGCGCGAGGCTTTGCCTCCCACAGCAATGAGCACCCTCTTGCTGCGTCTCACTCTGACTTGGCCAGTCTGCAGATTCTTTGATCGGACCTCGAGCCAATCATAAACACCCTGATTGGCAGTCCGCACCGGAAGCACCTGCTGCACCTCCTCGCTGTAGTCGACAACCTCGTTGAAATGCGAGGCTGCCCACGAGAGGTAGTCCTCAAACTCCAGTCGCGAGGGCAGAAAGGTGTCCAGGTTGGAAAATTGCACTAGCCGATCGTGTTCCTTGAGGTAGTTGAGGAAGGTAAAGTAGCTGCACGGGTTGCGCTGAGAGGCCAGGTCCTTGATGAAGGAGATCTGCATCTTTGTTCCCGGCAGGAGCATTCCGCTGTGCCAACGGAACTGGCTCTGTTTCTCCACAAAGCGTAACTTGGGTTGATGGTCCGCAAGTGTCTCTTTCACCTCATCCAGCGCAATCGCCACCGCCAACGAGGCTGGTCCGAACCCGACACAGACGAGGTCATAGTCCTCCTCTTTGCCTTCTCTGGCCACCTTTGAGAGGGCTTGCTGGATCGGGACCGTGCTGTCCTGAACACTGACAGCCTGGCCGTAGCCATTGGCAGTCACCTCTGCCTTGCCCGTCGTCCCGTCGAACCCATTGGCAAACAGGCTCTGTCCTTTTGAATCGCTGACACCGATGGAAGCAATGGAGGCTGCGGGCCTTGTAACCAGAAGGGTTTGGGAAGGCATGGCTCAATTGATCTCTGGATCTGAGAGGGAAAACGGGGGAGCACCGCCGGCGGGTATGGGGGAGAAGTATAAAGGCGCAGCGTCGTCGAAAAAATTTCATCCTTGCTTGGCTTTCGCCATCCTACGTTGCAATGCCCTAACCACGATCGCCCTAGACCCAGGGGGTTTACGTCTGAAGAATTATCGTAGTCATCACGTTGTCAATTTATTACTCACCTAGGAGAGTCGGCCGAGCTGGATAGATGCAGGTTTGGGATGCTAGTTTCCCTAGACGAGTGGGTTAGTTGCTCATCAAACTCTCATCTAATCAGATTATCTCTCGCTGATAATCCTGCCCAATGGGCGGCCTCCCAGCCCTCTGGCGCCCCGCCGGTGCACGCGAGATCGGGCCTTCCCTGTAAGTGGGAGGAGTGGGTGGCATGTGGGTAGCAGGTGGGCTTAGTGGGTTTAGTGTAAGTGGGACGTCGAAAAAAGTCTTACAGCATACGTAGCACGATGGGAAACAACCCACAACCCACAACCCACTGCATCGGCCGATTCCCTCCTGTCGTCTAGACAGTCCTCCGAACCCGCCCAAGGCCGAGCTTCGGAGACGAGAGCGAAAAGTGCAAATTTTTCCACGGGAGCTTAGGCAGGCGCAGGCTTGTCCGCTAGTTAATTACCGTACGGTAATAGGCCTGACTGGTGATGGTTTAAGCCATCATCATTCGCAATGGAAAAACAAAACCACTACCCTTCACCTCTCTAGGACTGAGATTGCGTGGCCAAGCGGTACTGCCCTCTTCTGGCCCGTGCTGTGACGATCGTCATGATGCCATTGTCCGAGGCTGCTTGACCCAAGTCATTGTGTATGCCATGCACCCAGGTGGCGAAGCCCGACATGTGTGACTGCCGTTTGTCGATAGTAAACCCACAGAGGAAGGTGCTGCCGGGGCCACGGCTCCTGCACGAACTGGTGCCTGCGGACGCCGGAGATCAGACCGCCATTGATTTCCTGCATCTCGACGGTGAGCGAACAGAAATCAGCTATGCCGCCTTTCATCGACTCAGTCACTGCCTGGCCCGACAGATACGCAGTTGCCTGCCACCACAGTCCAAAGAGTCCGCCCCCTGTCCCCAGATCATACCTGTCGTTGTGCCGCAGTGCCCTGAGCTGTACCTTGCATGGCGAGCAGTCCTCATTGCCGGTGCCGCCTTTTGTCCTGTCAGCCCAGACACACCCTTGGAACGTCTGAGATTCATTCTCGGCGATGTTTCAGCCAGCTTGGTGCTGTGCTTGGCAGACAACATCGCCAGAATCAACGCTGCCAACCCGGAGCTGCCATGTCTGGCCGTCTCCCTCCAGGCTCTTCGGAGCGAGATTCATTTGGCACCACCGCCGACGGAGCCGTTTCCTCCCATCAATCCGCAGGCCCCGGCCTATGTGCAATATACCAGTGGCAGCTCTGGCTTGCCCAAGGGCGTCCTGGTCTCCCATCTTGCTGTGACCCAGTCCCTGCTCGCTCATGATGAGCATATCCCTCGCTTCAGGCGCTTCCTGCAGTTTGCCTCGCCAACTTTCGATGTCTCGATATTTGAAGTCTTCTTTCCATTTTTTAGAGCCTCCACTTTGGTCGGCTGCTCACGCGACAGGATGCTGTCTGATCTTCCTGGAGCCATCAATAGCCTTCGAGCTGATGCGGCAGAACTGACCCCAACCGTGGCAGGCACGTTATTGAGGTCACGAGCGGCTGCTCCTGGCTTAAAGACTCTTCTGACCATCGGTGAAATGCTTACCGGCCCTGTAGTTGCAGAGTTCGGCGGCTCGGCCGACCGGGACAGCATGCTTTACGCCATGTATGGGCCCACCGAAGCAGCGATTCATTGTACTCTTGCACCCAAGCTGGCTGCGGATGCCACAGTTCGCAGCATCGGCTTGCCCCTTTCCACAGTCACCGCCTTGGTCCTTCTAGAGGGTGATGACTCGAGCCAAAACTTCTCCATTGCCCCAAGGGGGCAGAGTGGCGAGCTGGTCGTGGCAGGACAGTTAGCTGATGGCTATATCAATCGGCCGGAGAAAAATGCCGAAGCTTTTATCCAGCTGCCTGGCTACGGAAGAGTGTATCGTACGGGCGACCGCGCGATCTGCCATCCAGATGGCCGTCTCTCAATTCTTGGCCGCATCTCAGAAGGCCAAGTGAAGCTACGAGGGCAGCGCATCGAACTGGGCGAGATTGAAGAGGTTGCTTCCAAAACCCGAGGCTGCTCACTTGCCATAGCAAGTGTTATCGACGATTCCTTGATCTTATTCTGTGTAACAGACCCCGGCCTGTCCTCAAAACCGATCCTAGATACGTGTAAAGCCTGGCTGCCCACGTATATGCGTCCAACACAGATTATCATGCTTCCAGATGATATCCCTCGACTTCCTTCCGGGAAGGTTGACCGGAGACGGCTCAAAACCTTGTATCAGGAGCGCACTATCCATGCAGTCTCCCAGCCGGGGTTCAATAACGAAACCGAACAGATCATTGCACAAGCTTTTCAGGCCGTTCTGCATACCACTATCTATCCAACAACTAACCTATGGAGTACTGGCTTGGACTCATTGCGAGCCATCAAAATAGCTGCGAGTCTCAGAGACAACTTCCCGCATTGTACCCTGACAATGCTCCTCGAGGCTGAGACCGTCATGGATGTATCAAACGCCCTTGACCATGCGAGTGGACTCGCCACCCCTTCTTCGTTTCTCTCTGAGAATGTTGATGGCGTTGAGACATGGCGTGATATTGAAGCAAGAGTGCAGACTTCTCTGGAGATGAAGCAGATCCCCCTGCCATCGAAAATCCTCCCATGTAGCTCAATGCAAGTGGCCATGCTGACAGAGACTGCTTCAATATCGCATCTCAATTTCAATACCATCAGAGTGAAACGAGGGCCTGGAGTTTCACATAGCCACCTATGGCAGGCTGTCTGCCTTCTGGCCGAGTCGAATGACATCCTCAGATCTGGCTTCTTCTATGCTGGTGAACCTCACGTCCCCTTTGTACGTCTGGTCTGGGAGAAGCTCGAGACCGCCAGCCTCAGTCTATTGCATCCACTCATGGTTGAAATAGATGTGAATGAACCGAGCATCTCCATCATCCACATTCATCACGCCATGTATGATGGTTGGTCCTGGGAACTCATTTTGGACGATTTGAATATCATCATGGAAGGCGGCCAGCCGCCGTTGCGACCAAGCTTTCTAGATTTTGTTCATTACCAAGATCAAAGACAGACTGCTCAGCTGCATGACTCTGATTCTGACTCCGACTATTGGAGCCATCTTGGTCTCGGATCAGGAAGCCCGTCAATGCCGTCTTTGGCCGCTTCAGCGTCGAAAAGCACGAGAGTCCCACTTGTACACGATCTCGATGTCTCCTATACTTCTCTTTCCAAGCTTGCAGAGGAGGTACGTGTCAGTCGGCAAGCAATCCTTCAGTCCTGTTGGGCTCTATTGCTTGCCACCTACACTGACGCCAGCGAAGTCACATTCGGTGATGTTGTTTCGGGGAGACATGTGCCTCTTGCAAGCATCGACCAGATTATTGGACCCTGTCTTTCAACTTATCCAATTAAGGTGGAACTGGAATCTCACAAGACCTTTAGAGATCTAGTTGTATCAGCACAACGTCAATATCTCGAGAGACTAAGACATACTGAAACGACACTCCATGACATTCTGCGCCGGTCAACGCCGTCGAATGATCAACCCATCTTTGACACCCTCTTTGTCTGGCAGCAGGGTGAAGTCCGACCTCCAAACCGGCGAAACCACATATCCACACTCAGTTCTTACGACGCGCTCAACTATATGGCAGTAATCGAAGTTGAGCCCCTGGGAGATATTGTACAAGCCAGGCTGACGGTACAGACTAGCCATATACCTCCTTCACATGCGGAGCTTCTGCTGGTCCAACTCGATCACTTGCTTTCTTTCGTGGTCAGCCATCTAGACAGCCCTCTCCGAGACAACACTCTCTGGCAGGATCTCAATATCAACGCTTTGTCAGTCTCCAATGTCGAGCCTCAATTCTTTGATCACCGCTTTGATCTCTATTCTACTATTGAGACTTTGGCAGAGAATGACCCTGAACGACCAGCGATTAGATTCGTCACGAATTTCGATCCGGCCAGCGGCTATATCGAAAGCGAGACAGTGACTTATGGTCAGTTGCATCAAAGAGCCACGGCATTTGCTTGCCATCTGGCCCAAAAATGGAATGCAAAGGCAGATGATTTGATCTGCATCATCAGCGGCAAGTCCATCAACCTGTACATTGCGATCCTGGCTACTGTGATGACTGGGGCGGGCTACATGTGTATTGATCCTTCAACGCCAACCTCCCGGGTTAGCCAGATATTGGACCAAGCCCACTGTGCAGTCATCATCACTGATAGCAGCATTGAGATTGACTTTGAATCTCCTGTTGTGCATCTCTACGAATCAATTGAGTCATCTTCTGATAATCAGGATTTTCATATCACTGCGAGCAGAGGAAACGAACTTGCGTACTGCGTTTGGACCTCAGGAACAACTGGGAAGCCGAAAGGAGTGCTAGTCACCCGACAGAATCTGCTCAGCAACCTTGATTTTCTATCGTCGATATACCCTTGTGAGCCGCGTAAGGACGCGCTTCTTCAGGCCTGCTCGCCAGCCTTTGATGTGTCGGTGTTTGAAATTTTCTGGACCTGGCATATGGGTATGGCCCTCTGTGCGGCTCCCAATGACATCCTGTTTCGAGATATTGAAAAGCTGATTGATTCTCTCGACATCACCTTCCTGAGCATGACTCCATCCGTCGCAGCACTCGTGAATCCGGAGAAGGTGCCAAAAGTCAAGACTCTTGTCACGGCAGGGGAACCTATGAATTCCAGAGTCTTCGAGAGATGGGCTGGTCGTGGTCTTTTCATGGGATATGGCCCAAGTGAGACGACCAACATCTGCAATATTCGACCTTGGGTCCAGATCAGTGATCCCTTCAACAACGTCGGTCCCGCATTCCCCAATACTTCTCTCTTCGTTTGCGGTCGAGCCCAGAGACATGAGAAGATGTTGCCGCTTTCCCTTCAAGACTTCCACATTCTCCCCAAGGGTGCAGTCGGAGAGATATGGATTGGTGGAGACCAGGTTGCGCGTGGCTATGTAGACCACGAGTTGACCATTCGCAGCTTCTTTGATCATCCGCAATTTGGCCGCTTGTATCGATCAGGTGACATCGGTCGCCTCCTTGCGGACGAGACCCTGGTGGTTCTTGGTCGAGAAGATGATCAGGTTAAGGTCCGAGGGCAACGAATTGAACTGGGGGAGATTAATCAAGTTTTGATCAGATCAGGGCATGTCGACAACGCAATCTCCTTGGTCAATCGGGATAATGGGCGTGATCAACTACTCGCTTTCTGCACCTTCAAGGCTCTGCCAGAGCTCAATATGAAGCTGGCTGTGTCTGATCTTCTGCATACAGTAGAAAACACTCTTCCGACATACATGGTTCCAGACTTCATCATTCCTGTGCAAAGCATCCTGTTGACACGCCAGGGAAAAGTTGACAAGACATCTTTATTGCAGCGTTATCAGGCTCTGAAGGCTGATGGCCTGCAAGCTTTCTCCCGTCAACATTGGGTCACGTCGGATGAGGAATATGACTCAAATGATTCTGCTGAACTTATCATAGCAGAAGCTTTGGGGGCAGTTTTGGGTGTGTCACAAGACGAAGTCAAGCAAGGGACTTCATTCTACGCCCTTGGACTTGATTCTATCAACTGTATTCGCCTTAGCCAATACCTCACTCGGCATTTTGGGCAAGTTGATGTATCTACAATCATGAAACATCCATCCATCAAGCTTTTGAAGCCCTTGCTTCTTGACAAGACGGATAGGCGGCGACAGGGTCCCAAGTCTCGTTCAAGCAGTCGGTATTTTGATCAGGACACGGAGGAGCTAATACGGGCAGACCTTCTGTCTTTGAATGAGAAGATTGAGGTCATCTTGCCATGCACAGATCTGCAATTATCAATGCTGTCGGCTGCCAATGACTCGAGTGCTGGAGCCTACCACAACACATTATGCTTCTCCATCCACGGTGACGTTGGAAGACTGAGAATGGCATGGCAGTCTGTCCTATCTCGACATAATATCCTCCGCACAGTATTCAGAAAGGTGCAGTCCAGCCAAATGCCTTATGCTCAAGTGGTCCTGGCAGATGTACAATTGCCTTGGTATAAACTTTCAAAGCCAGAGCAACGTGGGATCCTGCCTTATATCCTGACAGAGCAACGGCACAATGAATCCTCGGTACGACTGGTACTGGAGATTCATCATGCCCTCTATGATGCCGAAGCCATTTCACTTCTTCTTGACGAAGTGCAAGCCATCTACTATGAGCAAGAGCTGGGCCCTCCTACCCCTTTTACTTCATACCTTGATTATATGATCAATCTCGATGCCCAAGCCACTGATGAAGCATGGTATACCATGCTGCGAGGGATTGAACCCTGCAGGCTTGCTGAAGCTTCTCCTGAGTTGTTGTCTGGAGCAAGAACAGGTGCTGCCGCGCATCGTTCTTCCCGCTGTTCGTTGGCCAACATTGAGGCGGCAGGGCGTAAACAATGTGTTACCACACTCGCCATATTAGAGGCGGCGCTCGCTCGTCTACTGATGGCCTACTTGGACACAAACGATGTGTGTTTTGGAAACGTTTTCAGCGGTAGAAATCTGCCAGTTGATGGTATTGAGCACATTGTTGGGCCATGCTTCAATACCCTCCCGCTTCGTGCTAAGTGCAAACAATCAAGCTCAAACTCAGACCTGGTTCAACTACTGCAGCATTTGAATACTGACGTGTTCTCTCTACAGCCAAGCTCACCCCGTCGAATACAGCGTCTCAATAGTTCTGATGGCGGACGGCTATTTGATGTCTTGCTACTGCTGCAGCAAGACCAACATCCACTGGACAACACGATCTGGGAACTCACTGAAGATTCTGGTAGTATGAGCTTTCCATTCATACTTGAAGTCTCGCCATCTAGGGCCTCCAACACTGTGCAGCTGACTCTTCACTCTGACATCGCTGGTAAGGACGCGCTTGAACAGTTCCTTGACCATTTTGATGATCTTCTTCATGACACCATCAACTATCCAAGTTCTATAGCATGTGAATTTTCGTCGATATCAGAGCGGATAAGCTCTCTGAATCTTCGAGCAAAGACGGCGACGAAGAGAAGGAGAACCGAGAGACAACCCCCTTCAACTGACAGGCTTTCTGCTTTATCCGACCTAGAAAACCAGATCAAAGTTATACTTCTACAGCTCAGTAATACCTCCATCGAAATCACCAAGGAAACGACCATTTTTGAGCTCGGGCTAGACAGCATCAACGCTGTTCAGATAGCCGTGAAGCTTCGAGACCTGGGTTACCACATTTCCTCGTCTTCCATTCTCGAAGGGCCTACACTAGCAGAGATTGCCGAGTCATGTTCGTCCAAGACTGCTTCAGGAGTCAAGGAACAACAGCTCGATATCAGAAAGTTTGACAACACTCAACGGCCTATGATTTGTGATAAGTTGGGTCTCTCGACAAGCGACGTGGAGATGGTCCGTCCTTGTACCCCAACACAGTGCGGTATCTTGTCTGAGCACTTGAAATCCCAAGGATCAACGTACTACAACACAATGCACCTTCAGCTCATCGCTGGCGTAGACAAAGACAAGCTGCTTACAGCCTGGCAAGCGGTGATGGATCGTCATGATATGCTGCGAACAGGGTTTGCTGGCACTGACTCTTCCAAGTATCCATTTGTCATGATAACCTACAGGCCAGAAGTCTTCACTGTGCGAACAAGTCAAGGGAAACCCAGCATCAGCGATGTTGATGAGCTGCTTGAGCCCCCTTGGCACCTGTCCTTCAGGGGGCCGGACAACGCTCCAATTCTGGGGGTGTCAATGCTTCATGCACTGTACGACGCCCAGTCCCTCGACATCTTTCTCGCTGACGTTTCCTCCGTCTACAATGGCAACCAGTTGCCCTTGCCGACGTCGATATCACATGTTATCTCATCTATTCTTAGCCGTGGCCAGTGGCATGAGGCAAAGCAGTTCTGGCAGGAAGATCGCAACCTGATTCAGCCTACAAGATTCCCGGACCTGAACATCAGCAACGAGAAGAATCGTACACAGTCTATTTCTTCAAGACCATCAAAGCACCGTCTCTCAGATGTCAAAAATCGATGCGCCGCCCTTGGCTGCAGCCTGCAGTCTGTTTTCCAGTACACTTGGGCAAGGATCCTCGCATCGTACACTAGCCAAGACCGAGTCACATTTGGTCTTACACTCTCGGGACGAAACTTTGGCGATGAGCGAGATGAGGCTGCCTTCCCATGCATCAATACCTTGCCATTTACCGTTGAGATTGGGAATGACCGAAACAGCACGTTGAGCCAGATCTCGAAGTTGAACGCGGGCTTGAACAAGTCCCAACATGTCCCGTTGATCTCTATCCGGCGATGGCAAGATATAGAAGGCGATAGCTTTGACACCCTGTTCGTCTTCCAGAAATATAAGCACAGACAGTCCGCAGATGTTCCCTGGCGACCAGTCGAGGACGAGGCGAGTGCCGAGTACGCAGTTTCGCTTGAGGTGCTCCCAGACGAAGATACAAACCTTATTAAGTGGCAGATCACGTATTCTGAACAGGTTATCCCCCCTGGAGCGGCACAAATATTGCTTGGGCAACTCGACTTTGTCCTTGGAGAAGTCGTTGAGGCAGAATCTGGACCAAGACCTCATGCAGACCCGACCTTGTCCATTCTGCCTATAAATGACCCCCTGATACAGACAAATGTCCGGTTTCTTCATGAGTTTGTGGAAAAGTCTGCAGCAGTTCAGGAAAGTGCTCCTGCCCTGGAGTTTGTCAACTCAATAACAGGTGGTGTCGTCCAAAAGTCTACATGGACATATGTTGAACTCGAACAAATGGGCAATCGTGTGGCAAATCTGCTCGCTTCTCATGGTGTTAGCCCTGGTGACTATGTGGCAGTCCACTTCGACAAGTGCCCTGAGGCTTCATTTGCAATTTTGGGCGTGCTTAAGGCTGGTGCTGTGTACGTGGCCATTGATCCAGGAGCTCCAGCAGACCGTAAAGCCTTCGTTTTGAGGGACGCCGGATGCAGGATTGTATTGACTACCGCTGACAAGCTTTCGACTTTTCAATCAATCACTGGAATCGATACTATCGCTCTTGATGATGACGTCTTGCTCAAACGACAATCACCAAGCGCTCCTCGCTTGATCCGGCCACTCAGCCCTGAAGATACCTGTTACTGCCTCTACACGTCCGGCTCGACAGGTACGCCAAAAGGATGTCTGATCAGCCACCAGAGCGCAGTGCAAGCGATGATGTTCTTCCAGAGAGTCTTTACCGGGCATTGGACGGCCTCTTCTCGGTGGCTACAGTTCGCCTCCTTCCATTTTGATGTCAGTGTCTTGGAGCAGTACTTCAGTTGGGGTGTGGGTATTTGTGTGACCTCTGGTCCTCGAGATCTTCTCCTGGAAGACTTGCCTGGCTTCATCAACGCAACTGGCATAACCCATCTTGACCTAACTCCCACCCTTGCAAGACTGCTGACACCTGAGGAAGTTCCCAGCATTTCTCAAGGAGTCTTCATAGTTGGAGGCGAGCAAGTCAGCCAGGACATCATCGATACCTGGGGCGATGCCGCTTGCTTATACAATTTCTACGGCCCAAGTGAAGTTACTATTGGCTGTACCGTTCATCCAAGAGTCAAAAAGGGGGTTAAATCTACCAATATTGGTCAACAGTGGGACAACGTTGGGTCATTTGTGCTAAAGCCTGGATCTGAGAAGCCAGTGCTTCGTGGTGCGGTTGGTGAGTTATGCCTGTCTGGGGCTCTTGTAGGAAAAGGCTACCTCAATCGCCCAGATCTTACCAAAGACAAGTTTGTGGTCCTAGAGAACTTTGGAACAAGGATCTATCGCACAGGAGATCTAGTCCGGCTGCTACACGATGACAGCTTCGAATTTGTTGGACGAATTGACGACCAGGTGAAGCTTCGAGGACAGAGACTGGAGATCGGTGAAATCAACCAAACGATTCGTGAAGGCGCGGCAGAAGTCAAAGCCGTTGCTACATTGGCTGTCAAGCACCACAACCATGGGAGAGAGCAGTTGGTTGCTTTCATCTCAACCAATAGTCCAAGACGAGCGATTGGGAAACCTGTGTTCGTGTTCAATGACCAAGCAACTGCTCTCGTGGCGCAGCTGAGGGACTTCTGTGCCAAAAAGCTACCGGGCTACATGATCCCCACCTCATTCATGATTGTGTCAGACATGCCTCTCTCTGCAAACAACAAGATTGACAACAAAGTCTTGAGAGCCTTGTATGAATCGTCGAATCTGAATTCTACTGAGGGGCTGGCTGCCGAGGACGAGATTCCGTCTCAACAGACCCATGTCTTCGACATGCTATGCCAGACCCTTCAAGCCTTTCTGTCTTTGCCTGAGGGCACTGTCAAGCCTTCCTCAAGACTGTTCGAGCTTGGTATTGACTCTGTCTCAGCGATTGGGCTTGTTCGAAAGCTCAAGATGGCTGGATTTAGTCACGTTGATGTGTCAACCGTGTTGCGTAACTCGAAAGCATCTCAGCTTGTCCTCGCCCTGAGTTCCCACCGCAATGTCTCTGCTACACTGGCTCAGGATGTTGACCTTGCCACAGTGCGTATTAGGGCGTTTGCCACTAAACAGAAGGCCCATATAAGGAGAGCACTGGACCTGCAAGATGATGGAATCGAGAGCATCGCACCTTGCACTCCTCTACAAGAGGGCATGATATCCGTTGTGACAGCACATGATGGAGGGGAACAAACATACTTCCTTCGGCTTCCCCTTGAGCTCCACCAAGGCATTGACCCGGCCAGACTGCGCAAAGCATGGCTGCAAGTGCAAAGTGCATGCTCAATACTGCGAACTTTCTTCGTCTCAACCCCAGATGGATTTGCACAGATTGTGTTGCAGGACGACTCTGGTATTTGCCACCCCTTTGACGAGACAGGATCTCAATGGAATGAGGACTCTTTTAGCAGATGGATTCAACAAGCAACCAATTTCGGCTCAGTTCTCCCTTGGCGAGTTAAATTCGATGAAGCATACATGACTCTGTTTATCTTCCATGGTCTGTATGATGGCATAAGCCTGCCTATGCTGCTTGACAAGGTTGCAGCAGCATACAATGGAGAAACAATCCAAAGATCGATCTTCTACGATGTCTTGCCCTACGGACCACTGTTGCAGCGATCAGATGCCAAAGCTTTCTGGAAAGAGAAGCTCAAGGATACTATTAGCCTGGGCATTACCCGGAAAGGCAAAGGACAGCGTGAGGTTCATGCCTCACCTCTGGTCGTGAAAGAGTCCTTGACGCTCTCCAGTGTCACAAAATTCTGCACCAGCGCCTTGGTAACTGAACCAGCTGTCTTCCATGCGGCATGGCTCCTTGCCCTGCATGAAATATATGGTGTCCATGCCACGCTTGGTCTTGTTCTTTCTGGACGAGCGATTGCCTTTGAAGGCGCCGAGCGGGTCATTGGCCCGACCCTCAACACTGTACCTTGCTGTATTGAGGTTTTGCAGCCCGGTGCACAGTTTGTAGACCTTGCAAAGGCTTGTCACAAGTTTGTTGTTGATGTTCTCCCATACCAACACACTGCACTACGGGATATTGCAAAGTGGATTGATCATGATCCCCGAACAAGGATGTTCGACTGCCTGTTTGTGTTCCAAAAGCAGAGAAAGGACGACTCTGAGCAGAACATCTGGCGAGATAGACCTGGTGACAGCACTCCAGACTATCCGCTCAATCTTGAGGTGGAGCAGAAGCTTGATGGGACTTTTATTCTCTCAATTGTTAGCAGACAGGACTATTTGGACTATTCCGTGACTGAAGCACTTTTCAGCAAGCTCAAAGAGGTCCTTGAAAGGTTTAACAATGTGGACACAATCCTCCTACCCAAAGCATTCCACGAACAGCACATACACCACAATGTTGATGATGTCGATACCTTCGGTGAGACTGTCGACCATTCCGAGAATGTAGAATGGACACCGCTGGCAGAAGCAGTCAGAGACATGGTTGCGGAGCTTGCAGGCAAACATGCCAGTGCTGTCAGTCTGAATTCACCCTCTATCTTTGAGCTTGGCTTGGACAGCATCGATGCAATGAAGCTTGCCACTAGGCTAAGAGCACGGAATTTCAAAATACGAATCAGCGAGATTATGCGGGCAGGAACTGTTGCTCAAATCGCAGCCGCCATCTCTCAGACAACAGAGCCTGTTGGACACCATATGCCAAATGGTCACGACAAATATTTCAATGGGGATGTTGCCGAAGATCAAGATCAAGATATTTATGGCGAACAGATCTTGCCAGTCACTCCAATGCAAGAAGGGCTTCTCCTGGATTTCCAGAAATACTATAATGTGTTCGTGTTCGAACTCGGTCCGGCCACTGATGTGCAGCGGATAAAGACAGCTTGGGCTCAGTTAACGATCGCATGGCCTGTTCTACGGGCCAAGTTCGAAGTTGTGGAACGCTCCAATGGCTCATTTGGATACCGCCAGGTGATTAGTGATTTGCATGGTGGCCTTCAGGTTGAGGAAGTATCTGAGGCTGAGAGCAGTCTTGATGCATTTGTGCATGAGATTAAGAATCTCCCTGATGAGTTGGACGGACTCCCTGCATTGAGGGTTGTCATTGTCCACACAAAATGGACGCGGTACATGCTTACAGCGATGCCACACGCTTCCTACGATGCATGGTCGCTTCAACTCCTCCATCAAGAACTCAGGAGGTTGTACCAAAACCCGAGGAGTGATTCCAGCCTTTCTGCAGCAAGAGTACGATTGTGCCAGAATCATCTGAAAATCATTGCACAGCAGGCTGAAAGTGTCAACGCGGAGCACTTCTGGCGGAGATCACTGGCCAACTTGAGGCCTACAATCGTCCACCGTCTGAGCCATGACACGAGCATCTGCGAGCCGCAAGTCCTGCAACGTCAGTCCACAATGCCTCTGTCCCAGGTTCAAGGCTTCTGCAAGGTACAGGGCATCACCATTCAGTCACTTGGTCTTGCTTGCTGGTCTCTGCTTCTTGCCCATTATGCTCAATCCCTCATGATCTGCTTTGGTTTGATCCTCTCCGGGCGTACTGCAGAGGGCTCGGAAGAGCTTGTTCTCCCTACCTTCAACACTGTTATCTTCCCCTCAAACATCCAGGCTTCAGAAAGCAGGGCCGCTTTTGTCAAACGCACCCATCACTCAGCCATGGATGTGTCTGAATTCCAACACTTCCCATTACGCAAAGCACTTAAGATGGCCAAAATGTCAGGCAGGGCACCGTCAGATCTGTTCAATACACTGTTCACCTACCAGAAGGGCCCTGGCCTTGCTGGTGGTGATGCAGAAGACTTGTACCATGAGGTTGACCTTGAAGGTTATACACCAGACGCCCCATATGCCGTCAACATCGAAATGGAGAATAAAGGCCAGGATATCAGGTGGACTGTGGCTACTCAACTCGGGATTGCGAGTAGGCATGATGCAGAATTGCTGCTAGAAAACTTGGATGATGTGCTCAAAGCCCTTGTCCAGCACCCTGAACAGGATGTCGTCTCGATCTCTGTGGCAGACGGTACCTCGATCCGCGGCTTACTAGCAGTCAATCTGTCATCTATCTCAAATAATTCTGACACAAAACCCCAAACCAGGCCCATGGAAGTGGATGATGACAGCTGGAGCAAAAATGAGGCGATAATTAGAGATGTGCTTGCGGAGGTGTCAAGAGTTGATGGCCGAAGCCTTAGCAAGACCGCGGTTTTCTATGAGCTTGGTCTTGACAGCGTCAGCGCGATCAAGATCACCAGCCTACTCAAGAAGAAGGGTATCAAGCTGCCTGTCAGCAAGATTCTTCAGGCACAAACAATTGAGCGGATGGGGCAGGCAATTGAAGAACCGGGCCAAGCCGAAAATCACATCAATGGTACTGCCATCTTGCAGAACTCTAGGGAAAGGAGACGAGAAGAACGTCTTCAGCAATATGGCAGCCTGGTATCAGATGCAAATTTGTCTGCTGCCGATATCGAGGACATTCTTCCCACCACGGCTGGACAGATGTATATGCTGCACACTTGGAAGAAGAGTGGTGGTCGTGTCTTCTATCCCACATTCTGGTTGGAAGTCAGTCAAACCATTGAATCCAAGGTTCATGAAGCGATGAAGAATTTGCAAAGTCGCATCACAATGCTCAGGACTATATTTGTCGCCTCAGGGCCCGGAAGCAGCAGCATCCTTCAAGTCATAATCAATGCCTCTGTTGCCGCCAGATTCAGCTTCCCCTGGACATACACATTCACCCGCAAAGACCAAAAGCTGTACCTTGGTTGGAAATTACACCATGCATTGTATGATGCCGTGAGCTTGCATCTCATGGTTACCGAGCTCACGCGGCTTTGCAGGGGCAGCCTTGACATGCCAATACTTGCGTTGAATCAAGACCTCGCAAGCTTTAGCCAAGTGACCGTGTCTCTGGATGAAACAGCAAAAGCCAGGCAGCGTGCGTTCTGGACATCATACCTGGACGACTGCCACGGCGCTGGATCTCAGTTGGTGAGAGGATCATTCTCGACACCACGTGCTGAAAAGTATATCCCAGACGCCCTTGCCACAGCCTCGGTAGCCAAACTGGCACGACAGGAAGGGATCACACTTCAATCACTCTTCTTCGCCGCTTGTGGTCGAGCCTATTCTGAACTTGGTAATAAACAGCCTGGTCCTAGTCCGCGGAAAGACAATGTCGTTCTCGGCCTCTATCTCGCAAACCGCTCCCTCAACATCCCCGACCTGCCGGCCCTGGTCGGCCCCACGCTGAACATTGTCCCTCTCAAGATCAACGTGTGTAAACCGCTCGTTGAAGCTGCCCGCGATGTCCAGCAGGACATCACCCTGATCAGCCAAGCCGAACACTGTGGCGTCAGCCTGAGAGAGGTGTATGAGTGGACCGCGGCGGGCGTGACAGTCGATTGCGTGGTGAATTTCCTGCGTCTGCCAGAAGAAGAGGAAGAAGGTGACAAAGCGGATTCGCTACCAGGCATCAGACCTGTGGCTGATATGCCTGGTCTCCAGCTCGAAGGTGCTTCTCCTTCTTCTTCCGCCTCACCTTTGCATACGCGTGAGAGCAGTGGTATTGTTGCCGAGGAAGAACAGCAAATGGAATGGGTGCTTCCGAGTGTGGACATCGAGGCAAAGGTGGGAGAGGATGGAGTGTTGAGTGTCGGTGTGTTTTCGCCTGCGGATATGCTAGATCAGCAAGGGGTGGACGGTTTGATCGGCACGCTTGTGCGGCTACTTGTGGAGAGGGTGGAGGAGAGTTGAAGAGATGAGTAGAGAAGGGGATGTTGTTGTTTTCCTGTTCTTGTTTCTTGTTTCATGCATAGAGGAGGGCTTGCGAATAGACAGCATAGCTATGAAATCCAGCTGATTCTTCTTCATTATGCATGCTATTTTGACATATATAACAAATACGGGTTCATCTCGAGCAGAATTCAAACAGGGGCCTGGATCCTTCAATGGTTAAGGTGAATGTGGACATGGTCAGGCACTGGGACTCCGTCACGGTACTTGTCAAGGACCTCGTTAGTCTTGTCAGCATCCAGGCCGTCAAAGGCTGTGGATGAGGGTGCGGGAAGAATCTTGCCCTGGTCGATCCATGTTGGGAGAGCGTCCCAGACTTTAGCAGCCAACTGGATGCTGGATGGCTTGGTGCTGGCGCCCGCAGAGAAGCGGTACTTGAAGCCAGCCTTCTTGTCGCCAATCTTGGACTCGTCGACAGTCACATTGGACAGATGCACGACGGTGCCCTGCTTGGTATTCGACAGCGCGGCCGCAGCGAGGGTGATGTCGTGGGAGATGGCGTCGATGGCGTACACAAGGTCGTCGCCCACGATAGCTCGGATCTGCTTGAGCTGCTCGTCAACGGGCAGCGAGCGATCAATAACATGCGTGGCTCCCAGCTTGAGCAGGGCCTCCTCGTTGCGTTTGCCTGCTACCACCACGATCTTCCTCCACCCGTCCAGCCGGTTGGCAATCTGGACAGCCTGCTGGCCGACACGGCCGCCGCCGCCGACGATGAGCAGGTCGTGCTTGCTGAAGTCGAACTCTTGGCCATTTCCTTTCAGCCCGAGCGCAGGGACGGGGAGATTATGCCCAGTGTCGTCGTGGAGGGCCCAGAAGGCAGCAACAAAGTTGGTCGGCAAGGTGAGAGCAGCATCGTCGCCATTGCTACTATGGCCGCTGCCGCGGCTGCTGTCCTTGAGAAGCGAAGCCGGGATTTTGGCACTGGCCTCGACACGCAGCAGAGCATACTCCTGCGCGCCGTTGTGGTCCAGCGGGACCTTTGCATGAAGGTCTGACTGGCCGAAGATCCGGTCACCAACAGCGTACTTGGTCACGCCCGGGCCCAGCTTGACAACGGTGCCGGCGAGGTCGTTGGCTGGAATCCAGGGGAATGCCTGGATGATGATGCCAAGGTCTCGGATCAGTTGGTCGTGTGGGTTCAGTCCACTGCCGCTCACCCGGATCAGCACTTCATTGGCACCGGGAGACGGCACTGGTCGGGTCGTGGCCACGACTCGACTGCCCTTGGACTGGATAATCAGAGCTTTCTGGCTTTCTGGAATGGACATGGTGGTGGTGGTGAAGGCGAAGGGGAAGATGAGATGATCTTGTTGATAGAGGTCGAATCCTGTTAAAAGTGAGATGCATTCTGATGAAACGCCTGCTGGCAGGCTGCTTATATACACAGACTCGCATTAATAATTAATCATTTAATCGTTGCGTGGTCGTGCCCGAGGGCATAGAACGTGTGTAGGAGCAGTCACCCCCGATGACGTTATCCATCGGTCGTATTTGTCATCCGTCGAAGAAGCAAGAACGACGACAACAGGGGAATGGTCACTCGTATCTTGTCATCTCTGCAGGAGTGTTGCCTCGACAAAACTGCTTCGGTAATAGGCAGCGTTCCAGAGCCGACGAGAGGACACACCGAGTAAGTGGCCCTAATCAGTTGGTCACCTTGACTCTGGGGTAGCACGTGACAAGAGTCGGCTACAAAAAGATTTGCAGTGCGGTGCCCCTCAGACCAAGTAAGCAAAATACTGCCTCTCTGCCCTCTACCTGCAAGAATCTGCAATCGAGCTGTCTCTTGATCAAGATGGGCACCGTCGACACTCTCGACACACCTGCTCTCAAACGCAAGCGATCCAGTACGCACCCCGCCGCCGCTCCTGCCCCCCGCTGATCCGCCCCTGCCCTTTTGGCGTTTGCGTTTGCGTCTGTTCTTGCGACATTTGCTCTTGCCGTTCCGACATTTGCTCCTGCCCTTTTGGCAATATCCACCGTTGAATTCCTTCTCACAGCTTTTCAGGGACACAGTCGTTACCTCCACCGGAACTGCCCAGACTGGTTGCGGAACAGCATGTGCCGATTGCGGCCAGCGATAAGGACTCGCAACGGTTGATCGTGGTGCTGTCCAATGCCAGCCTCGAAACCTATCGAGCCGCCCACGGCGGCGGCAAGGCAGGCTACAAGGAGGAGAAATATTCCTTGCTCAACAGCGACGAGCACATTGGCATCATGCGGAAAATGGGACGGGATATCAGCGAGGCTCGGCCCGACATCACACATCAGGTGGATCACTGGCAACTGCCTCGCCGCTGACATCTGCTCTGCTGACTGCCGTCTGTTCTAGTGCCTCCTCACGCTCCTCGACTCACCCATCAACAAGGCGGGCCGGCTTCAGATTTTCATCCACACGGCCAAGGGCGTGCTCATCGAGGTCAGCCCAACCGTTCGGATTCCGCGCACATTCAAGCGCTTCGCCGGCTTGATGGTCCAACTGCTGCACAAGCTGTCGATTCGGTCGGTTAACTCGCAGGAGAAACTGCTGAAGGTGATCAAGAATCCGATCACTGACCACCTACCGCCCAACTGCCGCAAGGTGACGCTCAGTTTCGACGCCGAGGTCGTGCGGGTCCGAGACTACGTCGACTCGTTGGCGCCCAACGAGAGCATCTGCGTCTTTGTTGGGGCCATGGCCAAGGGCAAGGACGACTTTGCCGATGAGTTCAAGGACGAGGCGATCAGTATCAGCAACTACAGCCTGAGTGCCAGCGTGGCCTGCAGCAAGTTCTGCCATGCTGCCGAGGACGCGTGGGACATCATCTGAAGGTATGCATGATGCCTCCTGTCTCCTAACCAGAACTTTGTAGCTGTCTCTCTTTTCCCCTTCTCTTACTTTGGCGGGCTCTGTCACAGTCTAGATCACAACATCAAGGCTCCCTGACACGAGATTCCTCGCCCCTGCCGCGATTGAGGCCTGTTGGATCGGATTTGTTTTGCAACAAGACATTGTGGTTCAACCATTCTCAATGGCGATTCCCCTTCGTCATTCTTGTAAGACCCTTCAACGTGCCTTACATGGAGCCTGGACACGCTCACGTTGTTGTCGTGATGCGATCTGGCTGAGCATGAGTGTGATGAGTGAAAGAGATACGAAACTAGAAAAACAACTATGAACAAAAGCATGGGCAGGAAAATGAGGAGAATACAGACTCGATTGTATGATAGGTTACAAAAGATGCCGAGTCGTGGTTTGCTTTTCCATGTAAACCTATGGAGGCAACTGAGACCACGTGGTCAGGCGGCTTGAAACGCATTAGCTCGATGCTAGCCTAATCTGATTGGCTCAACGCTAGCCTAATCTGATACCAGCCTGCGTTTCGCCGCCGAGCGGTAATAGGAGATAAGGAGAAATGGCGGGCAAGGATTTCCCAGCATCTCCACCAATCGCTGCTCAGTACCGTTGTTAGAGGCGGGAATTCTCGGCTGTCTGCCAATCATATGTGGACAACAAAAGTAGTGGGGTTGTTTAGGACGAAAACAGAAAAGGATTTGATGTTGGAAACCCAGGGCGGCGAACCATTGGCCATGGCGCTCAATTTGGGAAGCGCTAGCTTCGCACTTAATCCCATCGACATCCCATCGCGCCGACAGAGGTGATGCCCGATGCCCTTCAGCGCCTGGTGCCGGGCCGCTCTATGACGTGGCAGAGTGGTGTTTGCTCCCATCTTAGCCGATTGCAGTTCTTTGGCCGAGCTAACAGCCTCATTTGAGCCATTTCCCGCCTAGTCCTTGAGCGAGGCATTGGTGCCTTTCTTGGGAGATCGATGCATGCAGGTACCAGCGAAGAAGAGCCAGTCTTCACGTTGGCTGTGCTTGAGAGCAGCTGCAGGTTGGCAGAGCCGAGTGCCTTGGCAGATTCATATATAACAGTTTTGTTGCGTCAGGCAGCACCGTGGCCTCGACCCCGGTCACCATTAATCATCCTCATAAAGTCACCCGCAGCCATATCTCCGTCCCAGTCACCATTCACCACCTTATAAAGTCACGTCTTATCAAGTCACACGCAGCCGTCATTTCGGACACGACTGCCATCCTCGCTCGCCGTTGCCATGCCCTCTTCCATCACCCTGACCGTCTCCCATCTCCCCACTTCCACTTCCTTCTTCCTCTCCGCTCTCCAGCCGCTCAACTACTCCTACCGCGGTAGTGCGGGTAAAACAATCGGCTTCGGGCCGAACGACTCGTCTGCCCCTGCAGACTTCTGGATCACGCAGGAGATTCCCGGTGTGCCTGCTGGTGCAGCCCACGTTGCCTTTCCCGCCCCGTCCCGCGTTGCAGTACACGAGTTCTTTGCTGCTGCCTTGAAAGCCGGAGGCAAGATCCATGGCGAGCCCTGTCTGAGAGATGCGTCAGGGTACTATTCCGCCGCCGTGATTGATTTTGATGGAAATTCGATCGAGGCCGTCTATCGACCGACAGACAATGCTCAGTCGTCCAGCCAAGGAGCAGGAGTCATGTCCGTTGTCTCCAAGCGGACGTCGGTGAAAGCACCCACTGTTGTCTCTCGCGCGTCGTCGTCAGTGTCCAAGGCTCGTTCTGTTGCCGTCTCAGCAGCCCCTTCACGCCCGCCTTCCATTGCCCCAGCCAGCCAACCAAGTCGATCCCAGGGCGATACTCTTGACCGTATCCTTGATTCGGCCCGCAACACCGCAGACGTGGCACGCAGTCTCATCGACCAAGTCCGTCCTCGGCCCTCTCCGTCAAATCCCACTCCTGCTGGTGCCCAGACTCAATCTCATGAAGCATCATCTGATGCCATTGTCGGAACCCTTCTTGGGGTAGCTGCCGGTGCTGCTCTTCACTACGTTTTTTCCACTCGGCAGCCGTCCCCCGACTTCACAGAGGAGCCTGCCCCTCCCCGGCGCCTATCTATGAGCGCGCATACTCCCACTGCTCCAATTGCTTGTTATGACTTTGCTGGCGAATCCGATGGCAAGAGCTTATACTCGCGCGGTGGCGGTAAATACATCACGATGGAAGATAATGATTACCCATCTACGGTCGCCTCAGACATCTCCAGAAAATCGAGAAAGATGCTGACCGGCCCGCCATCATCGTACAAGCCTCCAACAGTGATCACACAGGCGCAAACTCAAACCACACGGGTCTCTCGCCGATCGAGCTCTGTGTCGAGGGCACCAGCACCAAGCCAGAGCCCGGGTCAGAGAGCGGGGTCTACAACATCGAGGCGGCGAAGCAGCAGTGTCGGCCGAAGCAGTGTCGGTCGAGGCAGTGTCATTCGAAGCGCCAGTGTGTCGCGCATGACAGAGCTCCAGCGTTCGGAAACGTGCCCGGCCAAACCATCATCCATTGTATCAGCATCAGCATCAGCAACAGCGCGTTCTCAAGCTTCAACCGTGAAACCGATCAAGGCGACCGCCGTGTCCACGACGTCAAAGGCGTCCAAGACCAGCAGGCCCACTGCGCCATCGAGAGCGGCCACATGGGCAGATGGTGGTGGCGGTCGGGCCCGGTCAGACGCAAGTTTCGCAACTGCCCGAAGCAGCGGCGGTGCCAAGACAATCCTCGGCCTGGAGAGAGTCGTGTCCGAGGCAAGCCAGAAGGAGAGGAAGATGACGGGCAGCGTGGCCAGCAAACTCAAGGATATAAAGCGCTTGGATGTCGGGCATGGGACCGAGATTAGCCCTGCAGACAGCGTCAGTCAGGTCAGCAGTCGGGCATCGAGGAGGAGCCATCGATGATAGATTGGTCTGAAATTGGAAGCACAATCCAGTCTGTTGCTGACCCCACTGACTCAGATGGAATTCCCCCCTCCCTGCCCCCTTTTTTTTTTCTGCAGACCAGTGCAATTCCATACTATAATTTTCAAGCCCTTTCTGAACCTTTCAAATTGCCTAGCAAAATAAACCAAACCAGCAGCAAGCAGCAAGCAGGACCCCTGGCGCAACTGGTAGCGCGTTCGACTCCAGTTGATATTCATTCAGTCAGTCACAAATGGACTTAATAATACACAAAAAGGTTATCGAAAGGTTATCTGTTCAAGTCAGGTGGGGTTCAGATGGTTTTTTTTTTTGTTTTTGTTTTTTGTACAACACACATATACACATTGCAGGTCTATGATAGATAGCTGACAAGAAGAAGTATCAATGAATTATATTTTATTCCCTCCCCCTTGGGAGAGAGAGAGAGAGAGAGAAAAGAGACAGAGAGAGTGTGGGTGTCCAGCTGCTGCCCAAACACCACCACCATGAATTTTTTGCTAACACATCAAACCTTTCCCCCCCCCCTCTCTCTTTCCTCTTTCTTTTTTCTTTCTTTCTTTTGTCTGTATACACATGACTTGAGTATTCACACATACTTATACACTTGGTACATTGCATTCTGCATTCTGCATTCTGCATTGTATACATCCCCATTGCAGCAGTACAGACCATTACGAAAAAAAAAAAAAAAGGAAAACCCCTGATGTAGAATAGATATAGCACATACTCGTACACACATACACACTAGCAGTCCCAAAAAAAAAAAAAAAAAAAAAAAAAAAAAAAAAAAAAAAAAAAAAAAAAAGGAAAAAAAAAAAAATTTTTTTTTTTTTTTTTTTTTTTTTTTGAATAGATGACTTCCCTGCT
>QQSL01000031.1:0-71691 GCA_003693665.1 Chaetothyriales sp. CBS 134920 | reverse complement strand
AAAAAAAACAAAAAAAAAAAAAAAAAAAAAAAAGGCTGAAAACAAAGCTGAAAACAAAAGGCAAGAAAAAAAAAGGAAGAAGGGCATTTTTTCTTTTGCCCTAGTGGAAACTTCCCTTTGAATTCTGGAAATTACCAAAAAAAAAAACAATTCCAGAGCTTTCTAAAAAGTAAATCAACTTGCCACAGATCAATCACTTGTCAGTCAGTGCATCATGATCACTGTTTCAAAAAGTGTCAAAAGTGTGTGTGTGTCATTGTCACTGTCAAATGTCACACTTTTCTTTCCCTTTTTTTTTTTTTTCATGAAACAAAAGTGGAGAAAAATCAACGCGTAACAACCTTAAATTTATGCTTCTTGATGATGACTGCCCCATAAAAAAGCAAAAACATGTGTGTGTGGCGCTGGCCCACCCCAAAAAGACAAAATAGGTTGTACATGCCGCAATGGGTAATTCGCTTTTTGTCCTCCCTCATTCGAGTCAGCGATGATATAGCACGAGGGTGAGTAGGCTGAGTAGGCTGAGTAATAGTGTCAATTAAAGATTATTCTCCTTGCTTTCTTATGCTCAATCTCACTTACAACCTTGAAGATTACTCACCCTCATCCCCAATTCTGCCACTGGCATTCACACCCTCCTACACCACCATCGATCCCCCCCGCATCTTGATCAAACTCACTCGTGTTCCCTCCAAACAGACTCGGGGCCGAATTGATCAGCCCTGGCCCACCGACACCTCGAAACTCTGCCACGACCGCCTTGACATCTTGTTGGATCGCTTGCTCTTCGTCAACACCATAGCAGTAGACCGCCTTTTTATTCACATTCCCACCATGTCGGTCGATGACAATTGATGTTGGGTAGGGAAAGGATCCCGGCGGCGTGTAATTGATCGCACTGTTCGCCGTCGCATTGATCGCCCCCAGTAAGCGTCCAGAGAAGTTGGGGTTGGTGAAGATCTGCACAAGAAAGCGGGTCTGCGAAAATGTACAACGCGCTCGAGCCTGAGAGAGAGCCGAGCCTCCGTTGCTGTCTTCTGTGCTTGCTTGGCCAGCATTGGATGAGTTTGGGCTGGCAGCATCTGTCGACAGGAAAATCGCCTTGTCGTAGTACATGTAAAAGCCATAGTGTTCGTCCAACAATCCACGGTTGTAGAGACGAATCGGCTGGGAGAAGGGATAGGGTTCGGTAGGAAGCAGGTTTGCTGGTGCGGCTGATCCATTTGACAAGATATCCGGTGGTGGAATCACGTCGGTGAGGTTTGATGACTGTTGCCGTCGGCCCAAGCGTGATGCAGACGCACTGGCATTGCCAACCACGGTTGGGTCATTCGGATCAATCGGAAAGGCAGAGATAAAGGTCATGAAGAAAGGAGTAGGCTCGCCATTAAAAGGCTCGGTAATGTTGTCCGTCGTCTTTCCCATGAATAGTTGGTCTGCTTGCGATGGAGGAGCTGGATCTGGCGTAAACAGATTTTGGCTGAAAGGATTGTCCAGTCGTCTTGACAAGGGCACACTCAGGTTAGATGCAACCGATCCGTTCTGAAACTTGATCTCGAATCTGAAGTTTGGCTGGTCTGGGTTGTTGGGCGTAACTTCATTTTGATTCTCCTTGGGCAATGCACAAGACCACATGTTCTGCACAACACATTCTGATTGACTCCTTGTCAGGTCTGGACGAATGATGGTCGAGATTCCGGTCGGCATGGGGGGGTAGCCTGTCAGGTTCAGCCATTGCTGCTGGACAGGAGTCCCATCGCCTTGTCTGGTCAACAGCAGGGTCAGGAGAAGTATGCCGACTATCATCAATAGGAGGAGGGTGAAAATAGCCCACACAAGCTTTGTCTTCTTGGGTTTGGGCTCGCCGCCGCCGTTGAATTTCCTGGCTGACATACATGTTTTGAGCCTCGCAAAGACACCTTGCCCTTGGCCTTTTTTGTTGCCCTGCTTTTCTTCGTCATCCTCCTTGATCGAGTCTTTCTGCCTCGAGTCCACGCTCTTGGGTGACTGATCACGGGCTGCTGGTGGGAGATGACTACGCTGTGGGTAGTTGAAATGACTGTAGAAATGAGATTGCTGTGATTGTTGCCGTGGCATTTCTGCCATCGCAACGGCGCCTTGCGGGGCCATTATTTGTTGCGCATATGGGGAGATTGGCCCAGGAGATCGGACGCCGTAGCCCATCTGAATTGCAGCTGGTGGTGGTAGGAGGATTGGAGCAATGCCAGGATAGCGGCTGCTCTGCATGATTGGTACTGCAGGGACCGGTCTCTGGCTGGCCTCGGAGGGAAGGTCAATGGCTCCTTCCAGAGCACGAAGGGTCGTCACATCTTCCTGCTTCTCCGCAGTACCCGGTCTGAGAGAAGATAAGTCGACAGTCTTTGCCGCACCGATGCCCAGTCTGGCTCCATCAACCCTTAGCGGCACCGCTTCAGAAAATATGGTGGATGAGTCGCTGAAGCGACCATGCTCTGGCTCTTGCATCGGAGGCACAGGAGCAATAGCACCTCGACTGGAGTTGCTCTGAGTTTGCTGAGGCATTGGAAGTACCTCATCAGTAGCCACTGGAGTTGTAACAGGAGGGTTGACAGGAGAATTGCTCCGAGAGTTGCTCTCTCCTTGCTCATCCACTGGTCGATCGAAGATTGATTGTAGTTTGGGGGCCTTCAGAGCGCAGGAGTGATTCAGACATTCGAAATAAGGCTCGCCACTCAACTGCTCAATAGCACAAGCATGGTAATATTCAACAGCAAGACCAGAACCAGACATCACAGCTGTATCTGCAATCGATCCAACGTTGACAGCCGCTGGTTCAATTGCTGGCACATTGGTTGGCATCTCACGAGTGTCATCAGCAGTTGGGCCCCGAGTCTTCGTTTTTTCCCATGATGTCCACCGAGACCAGGTGCTTGCCCTTGAATCGGCCAGTCCTGCGCGGCGTGGAGTTTCAGGAGACTGCTCACTTTCAAGAGGGTTCCACTTGGAAAGTCGTCCACCGACACGCTCGGGCAGCGGAGGTACTCGAAAGTCGTCTGGAGAAGTCTTTTTGTGAATGGACTTTATGGTACCTGCCCGGGACATCATTGGCGACAGCGCAAGATTCCACCAGCCTTGTGAATGTGGTCTTCCATCCGCACTGTCTGGCAGAATTGGTTGCTGACTCTCCGAGGACTGGCGGGGTGGCTGATCGTCAATCGAGTTGGCAGGGGTTTCCGTAGAATCATCGTCAATGTCCAATGAATGCTCGAGCATCGTCCTTGTGGTCTGGTTGCTTGTCTGCAGCGATACCGCATTGATATCAGGCTCAAGCTGTGTCGATTGCTTTTGGCGCTGCCATGGAGCGTCTGCATCTGGCGGTGTCACCACAATCCTTGGAGTGCTCGGTGTAATCAATGAGATGGCGCTTTCGTCGCCGAATTTGACCACGTGGGCCTCCGCTTCATGCTTTGGTACACTGATCCCAATCACAATCGGCTTGATTGGAGAAGGGTCATCATTTGGTTTGTCTGCATCAGTCGTGTTCCGCTTGTTCGCACGGCGAGCAAGCAAATCCTTGATCTTTTGCACTTCCTTCGATCGCTGGACAAATCCCGACTCGTTGATATGCTCGGCCTTGGATGAAACTATTGACTTTGGACGTCTCTTCGCCGCAGTCCTCTTGGCTCCGACGTCTTCCACTTTGAGGCCAGGTTCCAGGGCTTCAGCTTGCGAGGCCGAAAATTCTGTGACAACATTCAGATTGGGCCGAGGCGTCTTGTTCAAATGTTGACGAGGTAATGAAGCTTCTTGACTGGAAGAGCTGTACGGCTCCAGATAGAAGTCGACCTGATCGCTCGATCCCTCGCTGTCGGAGATGTTTGTAGCAGTGTCGGAAAGGGCAGGTGATCGGAGCGGGAATATGGCGGCCTTGTCAAGTTGGCCCTTCTGTCTTGTCGAGGGATACCCTGGATTCGAGGGTACTGAGATGCTGGTGACCATGCTGCGGATGGTGTAGTCTGGACCTCTCTGCTCGACTCGACCGAACTCGCTCGCGTCTTCAAGGCTGTGGTTAGTCGGAGGTAGAACCTGCTACCGTTGCAATATCGAAGACAAGATGTCAAAGAGAAGATATCGGGCAGACGACGGCAATTAGTGGAGGGGTTCAGATGACTAGGTTCGGACTATGACTGTCTTGTCTGTCAATAGAATGGGCATGAATAGCCTCCAGATCTCGGGAACACTGGGGGAATGAATGGATGCAATGCAAGGAAAGCACACAAAGGAAATTCGTAAGCTGGAGAAGTGACAAGAATAGCCCATGGTCAAGGAGAAGGGTTGAATATATCACGACCGCCCAGCGGCCATGCTGTCTGTGTGTATTGCGAGTGTGTTTCATGGGTACACGACTGCCGTGGAGCACGACCAAGGCATCAGTTGGACGAGGAGCTCTCAGACAGAGCCAAAGATAGAACCTGGTGCACGATCACAGGAATAGACGGCGTCTGTTTCGAGCAGCTGGCAGACCGCAGCCAAGAGCCAGTCGCTCCTTCCTCCATGACGGACCTGAAGCTGGCTGTGGACCTTCTTTTATTAGACAAATCAATGCCACCAGCGGCAATGTTTCAAATCACTGGCGCGCGTCGCCTCTCAGCCAATCAATTCGGCAACCACGTGACCTGGGCTTGGCGGCTGCCCCTCTTCTGTTTCTTCACAGAAACGAATGATGAACGAAACAAAGAGAGCTTGGAGGTAGGGGTAGCTTTCCCCCCAACATCTGTGTCACTATATTTTTACTGCCCAACATCTTGGTGACTATATTTTACTGTAGTAGGGGTAGCTTTCCCCCCAACATCTTGGTGACTATATTTTACTGTAGTAGGGGTAGCTTTCCCCCCAACATCTTGGTGACTATATCTTTTTACTGTACAACTAGTTAGTTTGGTCTCGATTAAACGTGGCGTCGACAGAACTAACTTCGGATTTTCCGAAATGTGGCATGCCAAGATGCCAAAGGCCTTCCTTGTGCAGGGTATAAAAACGATCCAGTCCGGCTTTCCTGGTCCCACAATGAAGCATGAAGCCATGATGAATCCAACAAGCTCAGTTCGCCTCCCATCTCGATGTACACATGTGCATAACACAAAACTTGTGCAACCGTTCTTCGGTCATGGTCCCCGTCCACAAGAGACAGGACTCCTTCAGTTTATGACGCATCTCTCTTTCTCCCTCTCCCTCTCCCTCTCCCTCTCCCTCGCTCGTCATCTCTTTGCTCATCTCCGTTCGTCACCGTATTGTACACCTTGCATGGCGCCATTCATCAAGGGAGGAAGAGTCCTCGCAGAGTCGCTGGACCCGTCAATCCCGTTCTGGTAGTAAGACCCATGATTCAATGGGCTCTGCGGTATTCCGTTCGGGGGCGGCGGATATGGCGTTTGCTGCAGCCTTTGCATCTGCTCGCTCATCTTCTGCATCTGAATCCGCATCTCCTCCAACTGATGCCTTTGCTTGTCGGCATCGGTCTTTGATTGCTTTAGCTGGCTCTCTAGAGAGCTAATGTAATCGATTGCTGTCACAGATGTTAGTCGGCGGCTCAAGCTCAAGATAATCATGGCATTACCTCGTGATAATGTCTCCCACTTGCTCGACTTGTTGTTCTGGCTGGCTGGTAGACGTTGCCGGAGCTGTTCAAAGCAATCCTTCATCTCGCTACGCCGTTTCCGCTCTGCAAGTTTGTGTGTCACACGTAGCTCTGGCGTTCGACTGTATGGAGTCGCCCCATTTGGTGAGTCTGGATCGCCTCGCAAGCTGTCGATTTGCTTGTTCATCAGGCTATGGTGGTGCGAGTCTGGCAGTTCTTGTTGGCCCGGCGGTAGTCTTGTCGACTCGACGGTGAGAATGCTGCTGGTGAAGGATTCGGCAAAGCTGTTGCGCCGCGACACATGCGATGGGGGTCGTCCCGTCGCCGGCGGCCGACCTGGAGCGTCTGGATCGGGGAAGGCGTAGGCCTGACCGCGTGTGGGATTGTCGGCACTGTAGACTTCTGACTTGGGGATGCCCAAAATAGGAGGAGCAACGCGCCCGGCGGTAAAGCCTCTGCTACTTCGGAGACTGCCATATGGAGAGATCGGACCATTCATGTTTGTGTATCGTCCAGCCCCGAATCCGTTGGGCTGGATGCCTCGCTGCTGCTGTAAGCCAGAGACAATGGAGCTTTGGGAATGGTTGTTGCTGTGATACGGCGAGGTCGGACCGAGCCCAAGTGCGTTCATTCCTTGGTGAAGATTGCTGGCCGTGCTGCCCCGCCGCACATCGTCGAAATCGCCGCTTCCTCGGTGTAGATGGGGATCGGTGCTAGAGCCGTTGGGCTGGTGTGCAGGTGCCGAGCCTGATGCGGCTGAGTCTGGGACGGGGGAGAATGGGGATGCGGCGGGTCCTGTAGGGGAATGTGCGGAATTCAGGAAGGGCATGGTGTTGGTCGAGGGGGTTGAGGATGCTGGCATCTCACGGTCAGCATGAAGACCGGGCAAGATCAATACACTTACGAGCATGGTTAGACATCCAGCTGCCTGAATCACGCTGAGGGGGGTTGGCGGTCAGGTCTGAGGCCCCCCGCTCGGGCGGAAGGGGGAGCTTTGAGGTGAGTGTTGAAATCGAAGGGAGTGTTTGCGTCTGATGCTGGGAAGGCTGGGACGTGGTTTCCCACGGTCTATGACTTGTTGTCTCCATTCCTGCTGCAAACCAACTGGCCGCCTGCTGCTTGCGCGGGAAGGCTCGAGGCTAAAGGGCCAGGTCCGGCTGCAGGTTGGGAGGGCCGTCTTTACGGCCAGAGGACCAGAACTTGCACGGTAACCGCACAGACCGAGCTGTGTCTGCGAGCCCTCAGTGACCACACTCAGCAGCCCTGGCACAGCAGGAAGCCGTGTGACAGACGCCGGGGCCAGAGGCGGGCACTCTGCAAGATGGCAGAGCTGCAGTCGTCGCCGTCACCGTCACGCGCACCGTCCGGGTCGTCGGTGGTTCTGGCGAGTCTCGAACGTAGGCCTGGGCAGCGCTTGGGGGGGGAGGAGGAGGGCGCGGGCGTGTCAGATGGCAGGCCGACTCGCCGCAGAAATGGGACTATGGGGGCACAGCCGGTCGCAAAACGTGGTCTAGACGAGGCGATCCGACTCGGTCGAGCGGATCGCGCAAACGGGTTGCAGGAGGGCGAGGGCGGCGACTGGTCGAGCGGCAGGACGGTGAAGCAGCGTTCTAGTTGCGTCGCACGGGCGCTGCGGGAGCAGCTTGACCGTTACCGGTAGTATTTGTAGGCGTGACCGGCAGCGTGCGTGGGCAAGGAGAGGCCAGGCAGGATTCAGAGGCGGACTGATAGCGTGATTTGTCGACGGCGGATGCTACTTGCTGGCTGTTGGTCGATGGTGGTGGTAGTGGTGGTGGGCGCCGCCGGTGGGATGCACCGTTGGCGGACTTATTATTATTATTAGGGGCCGAGTCGTAATGGGCCCGGCTCCAAGAAAAAAGCAGCCAACAGCGCGCACAACAAACAGTGCGTGCAAATGGCTCCAAGGCTAATTAATTAGCTGGCAACGTGGCTGGCAATGCAATGCAGGGCGGGTTGACGGCAGCGAGCTCTGGCGAGATGAAAAGGCAAAGATAGGGAGCAGCAACGAGTAGGCCTTTGCTCATGGCATCACCCGACATGGATGGGAGACAGTGGCAGGTCTGGTTATGCCCAAGCACCCAAGCAGTGGTAGGGTTTGTTTGGCTGTCAGACTCAGGGAGCATGCACTCATTACTGGCTAGCCGTGCGTAATTATTAGCTCGGTCGCCGCCCAGAGAACGTGTTTCTTCGGCCCCCTGCTGCACGCTTCCGGGCGTCAGTCCTCTATTTGGCTAGGGATGGGCTGCCAGGATTGCCGCTAAAGGCAACCCCTACCCGCCACGATGTCATCCCATGCCTTACTATTACCGTATTGCCATCGCGCAAGCCATGCCCTGCTCCGAACCGAGTCGGCGTGTCCATCGCGGCGGGCGCCTCTGTAAACGGATGACGGTCCTACTGGCCATTAAATCATTACTTGACCAGGCCTAGCCAGCTGCTGCATCAGCGCATCAGCACGAGCAGGCCATCCCGCCCCTCCGTGCCCCTTCTCAACCACAACAAAGCTCTCAAGCTTTCAACACTCCCAGCCTCCAATCAGCACATACGACCACGGCCACGGCCACGGCCACAGCCACGACCACAGCCACGGGTTGGCGCCCACGTGTCAGGTGCTGTATGTTTGCTGGCTGGGCAAAGACCTCGGACTCTGATGAGGACCCCAGTCTCCCACGTTGGTCCACAGCTTCGGCACTTTGATCTGACAAGTTCAGCCTCAGCCCAGGGAAATGCGTTTGAAACCGCCCCATTCAACGGCATTACAGGACGATCATGCTGCTTACTAGGTCTGATCGGCCCAGGCTTTGAAAGGTTGGTCGACGAATCCTAGCTTGCCTCCCGCAGCAACGTGCATGCCGGACTACCCTTTAGCGAAACCTTGTGTGTCAGACTCCACGAAAACGCGTTCGTATCGATCCGTGGCCAGGACCGGACTTGGCGTTGAACCAGGGCGCGCCGCCTGCTGTGGGAGAAGGGGAAAAAAGCTCCTTGACGGCATGGTCCTGTACTCGAGCTGGTGATACAAGTATCAATGCGTGGCCGCTATCTAATTCATCCCGACTGTATCCAGGACTCGCTGTTGGGCGACCAACACCCCACCAGCAGCCGGCAACGTAGCATGATCGACGCCCTCGATGAGTGTGACAATCACACACACTCTTCTCAGACAGAATCCATGCTGCCACTAAGTTGCTGCAGCAGAGATGTGATTGGAGAAGGTTCGGACCCTGATGATGGTTTCGCTCTCGGAATCTTGATTAAGTTGCAACGACATTTTTCAATTATACAGTATTACGCATTAAAATGTCGGTAGTTGCATGTGGACAAGGATGTTGTCCATGTACACTGTGTATGGACATGAGTATATATGTACTCCGTACAATACGTGTAATTTTACCCATGATTGATGATGAAGATGCTGCGGCAGCGCCTACCCTATTTTACATATTGGCAGCGATGCTTGGTAGTCTCCACCGTTTCCTGCTGGTGGCGGTGCATAGGACTTCTTTCTTTGGTGTGGCTGCCACTAGCGATTCTCTGCAGACAACGTGGCGAAAGGAGTCCGTAATTTTGACTCTGGCATGCTAATTTACGCGCAGCCCATCTTTTGACACTTCCCTCTGCCCTTGCTTGCTTGGGCAAAATCAGTCCGACTGCTAGGCCGCTATGCCCCTTATGAGCAGCCCGTCCAGTTTCACGGAAAGCCTCTCGAGATGCTTCGACCTACCTGTTTCGAGAAAGGAAAAGGAAGAAGGGAGAAGATAAGAAAAAAAAAATATCCGGCCCGTGTCCCACGCGCCCGCAAGAGCCATGGAAATAACAGCATCGGAGGTCGTCGCCATTGATCGGCTGTGAACTCTGATTGCCACTGCCCTCGAGACAGGTGTGCGAATCGAGTGCAGAGAGAGGGACAGAACAAGAGCAAATGCAAATGCGCAGCCGCCACCCCATGCAACAAAAAACATACTCCATCGTCATTACCAACTCGTCGTCACCGATATTCTCCGAGGTTTGGGGCATGTTACAACTTGCCCTTCATGGTCTAGTCAGTGTCGATGCCCAAGCCTGGCCGTGCTTACCCGTGTGGCCTTTCACCTGTCAGAGCCCAAGGCTGGGCAAGCCGGATCTGGTATGGAAATGTAAATCGCCGACTGATTGTTTGGAGAGAAGTAAGTGTGTGTGTGTCCCTTATCCCCCATGTCACGGGTGGGGTGAAGGGGGGAGGGGGAACTGGTGGGTGCTCAGTGGGCAAGCCACTCTCCGCTTTATTGCGCAATACCGTGCACTAATTGATTGATTAACGAAGCAGTCAAAAGTCAACCAGGAGCGATGAACCAGTCTATGCCCTTCAGAGGCATGTCATGTCTATCGGCCAGTCTTCGGTAATACAGAAGCGCAAACTTTCCCCTGAAAGCCCATTAGCCCGGCGGCCGCTGCCGGCAAGTTTCCTGTCCTGCCTAATACCAATCTCGACCAAACAGAACAGCTGGATATTGGAGCAGGCATGCTCCTAGCCTGCCTAGCCCTTGCATTTTATGCATCAAGACCCCACACGCCGCGTTCTCTGGGACTCGTCCTAGACCTCGCCTCTGCCACCTAAACTAGTGCGTATTGCCGGTAATATTACACATCTCGTATCCCAATAACTTGGATGATTAATCAGACTCGTCATGCTCTGATCAGTGTCCAATTCGTTCAGGTGAAGATAGAGCAACATACCATATCGGCCCTGCAACTCCGCTTCGCTGACTGGACTTTAGTTAGTGACTTGAATGATGGCCCGATCTATCTATCTTGGATCAACTCAAACCTGCTCAAGACCAATCTCATTTATCTCAATCTAATGCATCTACATAGTACATCTGACTCGCCTCGTAAAGCAAGCGTACGCCACCATCCATCTATTATCCGGGGGAGGGGATTGAAAATCAACGGGTACGGCTTGTCTTATTCCATCGTGCATGGAAAATGTACGAGCTACCCGGCGCACATACCATCTAACTCTCTCCTAAACGTCGATATCGGTAGTCCTCCAACAAACCAGATGTTGATGAATATCAGATCGCAGATCTAAACTCTTCGCTTCTTTCTTGGCCCTGTCATCGTCCTGCCTATTCTCGCCAATATTGAATCGGATAATTGATGAACTAAGTGTCGATGACTTCAGTAGATCCTTCCCTCTAACCACTCGTAGTACCTTGTTGGTATACAGTCAATTTCCACGTAACCTATCATCACAAAAGGAACTGGGGGGCTGTGAATTTCCAACGTACAAGAAATTTGAATCCTTTACTCCTCACCGAGACCTGAATCAATCTTTCTGAGAAGTGAAACAGGTACACTGGAGAAACTGGGGTAATAATTACTCAGAGTCCTTCCCATATCCTGCTAGCCTTCCCCGTTTATCCGGTCCCGTCGACGTAATCCAGTAGTTTCCATGCACTAGAAAAACGGTTGTCCAAAAAGAACTGCAAATCCTCGAATGGTGGCTGAGTGCGCGAAGTCATGTATATTCCTTGTGGTGGCGGTACAGCCTGGCGCAGCAAGGCATGACTGAGCGCCAACGAGTGCTGTTGATAAATTATGGTCTCGGCGTCATCGCTCCAATGTACCATGAAAGCTGGGCCATCGCTACGTGCGTGCAACCTTCTTCCCATGTCAACAGACTTGAGAGTTCCCCAAATGGGGTCTCAGCACCAAATGAGAAGCTCTGGATACGTTGGATGCTGAGGAGTTCATCCCGCCCTACTGCTGGCCGGGCAGGGGTATTGAGGAGGTAATGGGCCCGAGTGGCAGTGTATACTCCAGCAATAGCAATCGCGAGCAGTAAATCAACCCTGGCAGGGTTGAAGTATAGTTGCCGGGCCGCTGAAAGCCTTTGCCATCTAGCGTGTGGCCAAATATGCCTGAGATGAAGATGAGCACAGAGGAAGAGTGCCCATTGCTGTACTCGGTGCTGACCATCTTGTAGCTAAGCTTGAGGATGAGTTCTTCAACCTGTTTCTCCTCAGTCTCATCCTCATTGTCGTC
This sequence comes from Chaetothyriales sp. CBS 134920, assembly GCA_003693665.1. Taxonomy (NCBI): domain Eukaryota; kingdom Fungi; phylum Ascomycota; class Eurotiomycetes; order Chaetothyriales; family Domatiomycetaceae; genus Domatiomyces; species Domatiomyces catenatus. The sequence continues at coordinate 60,026 of QQSL01000031.1, read as the reverse complement.
ATTGTCATGACCTTTTTCAAATGCAAGAATTAATAGTGAGTCATCCCAGTCTTAGTTGTAGTAGTAGACGGAGGCAACTGATCTGGTGATTGGTCGGATTGGAAACCGCTGTACCTTCAAGATTGTCCATAACTTACACTTCGACTTGTTGAGACACTGGCAACAATCTTGACCACACCCAGCATTCTCAAGCCAGATTCGTGTATCTATCTGGTCCAGGGAGTGACTCAGAACATCCAGCCTCAATGACCAGGGTTGGCTAATCGGCCTTGTGAGGCCGTGCACCTAAACGTTCGGAAGGCACCATGTCTCTCTTTAGATATACCAATGAGCTTGGTATTTCCATCCAACAAGACAGCAAAAGCAAAGCTCATCCTCTAACCCTATCGTTATTGCCTGGTTTATTAATTGATTTTTTTTTTTTTTTAATTTTGTGTTCATGCTCAGCCGTGGGTACTTCGGTGATTCACACGTCTAGACAATCGTAATGGGTGTCATGAATGATACGACCGCGCATTCTGACAGATAGATGAGTATCGGACGGAACGCCTGGACCTTTGTGTTCTGAAAGCGGCAAGATTCCCCGTCCTCTTGGTGGCGATCTCTAGGTTTTCCATGTTCGAATCTGTGGAGGTCGGCAGCTGTCACAGAGCCGAGAATGAGTTACAGACTTGCGTTAGTACAGTCCTCACACGTCAGAGTCTTGTTGAACGTCATGATCATGGGCGAATATCTGCTGCATCTAATTCTGCTGTGACGGGTCTCCCCTCCGCCAAGCTCAAAGGGGCAGAGGATGGTACACGCTGTGGCGAAGCTGTGGCGGAAGGAAATCATCGGAGAGTAGTACATAGTGTTGGCAAGCTGGAGTTGCCGCCGAGAGCAGGGATTCCATGTTTGATCTGTGTGCGTTGGAGGTGTGGGTGGGGAAGTTTGGATGGGTACCGTTTGGGGGCTAGCTTCGAAGTTAGCGCCTTCTCTGAACAAACACATTGATTCCACAAAAAGGCCAACAGAGTTCATCCTTCCTCTTCACTGCAAACGTATCTATTTTCTGTTGTTTGTTTAGATCTACTTGGCCGAATTTACCGGCCTTCAATATGCCCATCCCAGCTAGGTTTGGATTGGCACACGCTCACACGCACACCCAGATAGCCCAAGTAAATCAGCTATAAGGAGAAATTTCTTCTTCCTCCCGCTTCCTCCCCCTCAATCATGCATAATAATTGATCCATACCTCCATCCCCTCTCTCGCAAAAGGGAGAAAAAAAACTAAAACAGGATATGCAGCCATGCAGCCGACTTGGCCGGCCCGTTCGTTTCTCGATCCCGCCAGGATCGAGGCGAAAATACAAGGACTGAACACACGGCCGTACTATTAACGGTTATGTGCAAAGCCGCCCCATCCAAATCAAAGCTGCTCAGGAAAACAGAAACATGTCTCTCATTACACCACCACCACCACCCCTGGTGTGTCTCTCCCATCCTGGAGCCCCAGAAATTAATGGCTTTTGGCTACTCTACCGTTGCAGAAAGTTTGCCTTTTCATTTATTCTCTGCCCAAGAGGAATGAAGGGGAGCAAGAGGAGGGGGAGAGAAGAGGGGAAAAGAGATCAAGTCGACAAAAAAGGAAGCAGGTAATTCATTAATAGATCCAAGAGCAACAAAACTTGATTTCGCTCTCCCTGCCTGGCCTTGCAAGCGCCTGCCCCGCGCATGCTTTCTCCTGCTACTTACAGATGGAAGTTAATATTGCTTTGCCATGGTCTGGGTCGAGGGTTGCTTCTTCCCGTTCTCGTTGAGAGCCACATCAGGAGAGTCTGGGCTGGATTGATTCGCATCCAAAGGGGCAAGTGGTATGGCGATAAGGGCACGAGAGAGAAAAGTGCTGGGAAGATGAGTGGTTCTGGGGGGACAATAGCTGACATGGGGAGGCAAAGCACAATAAATACTTGATAAATAATGCAAGATCTCAACCGAGTGGCCAAGTATTCATCATCACTCTGTCGATTCCGTCTTGTTATTTACAAACGCTCTTCCCTCACCCTGGTCAGCCAACACATGTCCATCCCTACTGGGTTGGACAGAGATAGCCAATCTAGACGGCTTCTGTCAACAACTTGTTCAACCGAGCAATCTTGTTGGACACGCTGTAGTCAATCGTCCTCTCGCCGATCTCCACCACCAGGCCGCCCAAGATCTCGGGCTTGACTTTGGTAACGACCTTCAACTTCTTGCCCTGTGAGTACTCTGATTTCTGGAGGGCGGTCTCAAGACGGGTGCGAAGTTTGGCATCAAGGGGCTACCATCATCTTAGTATTTGTCACGACTCTGGCTTGGATCACAACGTTTCATACCTGGGCCGTAGTAATGACCAACTCCAGCTCGCCCTTGGCGGCGCTGATCAGAGTGCCGAACTTCTCCGCAACGCTTTCCAAAAGACCGAGTCTGTTGTTCTCTGCCAGTGCCTGCAGGAAGTTCTTCACGGTGCCTGTCTTGTCCACGCCACCGGTGTGCTTCTCGAGCTCGTTAATAATTTGGGCCTTGTCGCTGTCTTGGAGCGTTGGGGCAGCGATCAGAGTCTGCACTTTGGGATCGGACTTGAGCACAGCTTGAAGGGATGAGATAGCCTTGGCGGTTGGCTCGAGGGCAGACTGCTTGGCTGCGGCGGTGTACTGTGGTAGAGACTGTTAGTTGGTGCATGTGGACCGATGGAGGGGCGTTTCGCGGGCCCATCGGGGGAGAAGCAGAACAGGGCACCACGCTCCAGCTTCTGTTGCGTCGAGCTTTCCTGAGAATTTTGTGATGACATACCAAAGCACTGGCATATGTTCCGTCAAGACCAAACAGCGGGACCGGAGGTTTCGTATCGACAGGTGTGGCCGCAGGAGTTGCGTAGGATCGGATGGCCGCTCGGGGGGCGGTTCTCTTGGCGGCAGCCAATGCTGGCCGCACCAAACGCGAGGCCGACATGTTGCAGAGTCGGTTAAGAAGGAGCCGGGTCGAGCTTGGAGTGGAGAGGGTGAGGTCGAAAGCTGCGAAATAAGTGAATGAGGTCGATTGAGCAGCTTCGATTCCGACACGGAGCTTGCGCGCTAACCTAATTAGGTCTAGCGCACTTGCTGTCTCAACTACACTCTCGTTCAAAAACATGCGAGCAGAGTCCATCTTATTTTTTTCATTCAATTAAAGCCCGTCTTGTATCCTCTAACATGAAGGCGTACAAGAGCATCAATATGGACTGATTCTCCGATCCAGAACATCGGCATCTATGGTCAGGCCTTGGCCTGTAACGTGGATTCTCGTTCATCTCAGACATGATGGCTCGAGCCTGCTTATGCCAGGGCCCCGGCCCGCCCTTAAGACATCCTCTTTGTCTCGCCAGAAGCCTAGGAGAGGTTAGCATCTTGCGTTGGCGCCAGACAGTTCTTATTGCAGGTGGCCAGGTTGTGGCGCTCTTTATTTGGCACGCCATGCCAGTACTTCAGAAGACCTGGACGTTCAGTTGCTTCCCAGTTGAGACTGCTTATCAAGTCTAAAGAGAAGGTCATCATCGATGGATTCCAAGTTAAGCCTGGACCGGAATTCGACGACCTAAAAGTCTTGCTGCTGCCATTTAATTGCATATCGATCAACAAGCCTACGCAGCTTGGCTGCCAGTGCTTCGAGGGTGAGCGAGTCCTCATATCTGGTAGGAGCATAGTCGTCTATCGCCGCCTCAAGATGGGTGAGCCCCAGGGAGAAAAGCAGGGATTGCACATCCAAACTAGTCAAATCGAGTAAGTGTTCCTGTTCCAGATATGGTGAGGCTGCCAACCACCTGGGCTCCAGGCTTGTCAGATCTGGCCACACACTATCCCCGTAATTCTGTATATTTGAGAGAACATGATGGGACGTTGCGCCCATGGCCGCGGTCTTATAACACTGGTTATGTTTAGGACGGTATTAAACTCAGAAAGTGGACAGGAAATGGGATGCCAGGTAAACAACATGTTCACTCGGTGTAGCACATGTTGCAAAATGAAGTGATCATAACCAGACCGTCCAACGTATAACAAGCCAGTAAGAGATATTAAAGGTAGTTCAGGTAGGCTTAAAGGTCAGTATTGAAGAGTCTCTCTCCCTGGTGGTTTAACCATATCTGGACGGTTGCTGGGTATGTAGGTGGGCACTGTGCCCATGTCTGTGGAGAGAGTGATGGCAGGAAATATAGGCTTATTATGCAATCGAGAGCATTATTAGAAGGAGAGCATGATGTGAGGCTCAAACCGCCTCGGGCAGAGAGATATAATGGTAGCAAACGTAAAGATTCGAAGAAGCCTCATCTCGGCGAGAGATAACTGTGCTTGATGAGGTAAATACGAAATACGGCAGGTTGACCGTTGAGTACGGTTGCCGGTTTAGACCGTTATGGTAGGAGGGGCTCAACGCAAAAGTGGGTCGGGTTGAGAAGCATTTTTTTCGACGCGGAGCAACGAACAGAGGGTCCTCACCGACATTATCCTTCTCTCATCCCCTCATCGCACCCATAGAAAGCCCATCCCCACCTCTCTACCTACCTATCACTGTCAAGATGAGCGCAGCTCCAGCCCAGAAGTTCAAGGTGGCCGACGTCTCGTTGGCCGCCTTTGGCCGCCGTGAGATCGAGTTGGCAGAGATTGAGATGCCTGGTTTGATGGCCATCAGGAAAAAGTATGCCGACGATCAGCCTCTGGCCGGAGCCCGAATTGCTGGCTGTCTCCACATGACCATCCAGACTGCCGTGCTCATCGAAACCCTGAAGGCTCTGGGTGCCGAAGTCACCTGGTCGAGCTGCAACATCTTCTCCACCCAGGACCACGCTGCTGCTGCCATTGCAGCTGGTGGCACTCCTGTCTTTGCATGGAAGGGCGAGACGGAGGAAGAGTACAACTGGTGTCTTGAGCAGCAGCTGAAGGCTTTCCCCTCTGGAAAGACGCTCAACCTCATCCTCGACGACGGTGGTGACCTGACTGCTCTCGTCCATGAGAAATACCCTGAGCAGCTCAAGGACTGCTATGGCGTGTCTGAAGAGACAACCACCGGTGTTCACCACCTGTACAAAATGCTCAAGGAGGGCAAACTGCTTGTTCCATCCATCAACGTCAACGACTCGGTCACCAAGTCCAAGTTCGACAACCACTACGGCTGCAGAGAGTCTCTAGTTGACGGTATTAAGCGAGCTACTGATGTCATGATTGCTGGAAAGATCGCCGTCGTTGCTGGCTTTGGTGATGTCGGCAAAGGATGTGCAGCTGCCCTCCACTCCATGGGTGCCCGTGTCATCGTCACCGAGATCGACCCCATCAATGCCCTGCAGGCTGCAGTCTCGGGCTACCAGGTGGACACCATGGAGGCCGCCGCTCCTCTTGGACAGATCTTTGTGACCACAACTGGTTGCCGAGACATCATCACCGGCGCTCACTTCAGCGTGATGCGTAACGATGCCATTGTGTGCAACATCGGCCACTTCGACATCGAGATCGACGTTGCTTGGCTCAAGAAGAACGCCAAGAGCGTGGAAAACATCAAGCCCCAGGTTGACCGCTTCCTGATGCCCAACGGCAACCATGTCATTCTCCTTGCCGAAGGCCGACTGGTCAACCTTGGCTGTGCCACCGGCCACTCCTCCTTTGTCATGTCTTGCTCCTTTTCCAACCAGGTGCTTGCTCAAATCGCCTTGTTCAAGGCCGAGGATGAGGCATTTGGCAAGAAGTACCCTGAATTTGGCCAGGTTGGCAAGAAGGCTGTGGGTGTCTACGTTTTGCCCAAGATTCTTGATGAGCAGGTTGCTCTTCTTCACCTTGACCATGTCAACGCGAAGTTGACTACGCTCACCAAGGTCCAGGCTGACTACCTTGGCCTCGACGTCAAGGGCCCTTACAAGGCCGACATCTACCGATACTAGATGCAGACAACTGTGACAATTTGCTCTTTGTTTCGAAGGCGCTCTGACTAGGGATATGGGAATACTATGCTCAACGCATAGAAAGGGACGGGGGTCACGAAAAGTTCTCAACGAATTAATGAACAGGAATGAACCCTGACATTGGTCAGGGTCATAGGATGATCAAAAAAAAAAGATCATTTGAAGCAGTGGTCCTTCAACTGACCACTGTTGGCTTCATCAGCCACATGAGATACCCAAAATACACCGTAGATTGAGAAGATGAATACTATCAGTCTGTCCAGTCTGTCTACATACTGTAGTAGACTCAGGCCTACCCACCTTCAGGCCTACATACCTGCCTTGCTGAGTTGGGCTGTGTCCGGTTGAGTGATATCCGAGGAGAAACCTTTTTGGCTGGAGATAACTTTATCTGACTATCGGATCTGCTCTCAAGGATCCCATAGATATTTAATCCATGCAAAGACCTACCTGGTTATCAGTCCTTTTTGCTTCTCGTCGTAACCGAACGCTTCTGACCACGCTGCAAAACAACAACAACCAAGTCTGGCTTGCTCGACTTGGTCGACATGCTTCCTAGCTTTTTGAGGATCCGGGCGGCCACTTTTCCACCCAATTGAATCCCTGCACTGAGGCGAACCACCTGGTTTCTCTCTCGTAAGAGTTTGCCCAGTTTGACCCGGCCGCCAGTCCAGTATGGGCGACAGAGAATGGTTTCTGCGCGGAGCCGCGGTTTTCAATATGGGGACCGACGACTACAAACACTCACACAGGCACGGACCAGGCACGCGCCTGCTCTCGGGTGTCTCCTCTTGGCTATTCAATTTTCCGGAAGCCGTTCCGGAGTGAGAGAAAAAAAAAACAGAGGCAGAAAGGACTTTGACTGGTGGTTGTGGTGGTGTCAGAGGGGGAGACAGAGGTTGTGGTAGTAGTGGTGGTGGTGGTCGTACCTGCACTTGGTTGTGCGCTGCTGCCCGCACCGCTTTCCTTCCAATCCCCCAAGCCAAAGAAAAGAGCAAGCACGATCCCGTCATTCACCATTTCATGTTCTTTCCTTTCTTCTGTCTCCCCTCCCCCTCTCCAGAGTTTATATCCGTCTCTAAAGCAGGAAAAACAGCGGTGGAGATTGGAAATACACACAGAGAGAGAGAGAGAGAGAGGCCTTTGTTACTTTTCAGAGCTCGTTCTTTCCCTTTTCCACTTCAATGACTCAATTAACTGCCCACTGAATTCTCCAATTGAGCTGCCCTCGATGCCAAATCTATATTCAGCGAATATACGGTAATAGACCAAAGACGAAGACCAAGAACTGAATGGTGAACGAGGGTCTTGAATTGTCGTCTCGTTCTCATGACGATGCCGCCAAAGAAATATGATATCGACACCTACCTCGATCCCATCACACCGCAACGCTTCCTCCACCATCTGCCGCGGCCCATCTCACACTTCCTCGGGTACCGTCCGCCGTCGCGGTGCAAGGCTCCGTCCCCACGCCACCCTCTGGTGCTATGGATGTTCAGCTTCCTGGGCGCGTTTTGCGGAGTTGCGCTCATCGAAGCTGTGTACATGCACCTGCCCCAGCTGGACGGCCACACGGTGCCCATCGTGATGGCCTCGTTTGGGGCGGCCGCGATCCTCGAGTACAACACGATCGAGTCCCCGCTTGCCCAGCCACGCAATCTCATTCTCGGCCAGGTGCTCTCCGCGGCAGAAGGGGTGGGGATCGCAAAGCTGTTCCAGCTGCTGCCAGCGAGCCGGTTCAATGAGCTGGAATGGGTGGCTGGGGCGCTGGCTGTTGGCATAGCATCGCTCGTCATGAGCGTCACAAAGACGGTGCATCCGCCTGCCGGCGCAACCGCGCTGATCACCGTGACCACGGCTGAAGTCAGGCAGTTGGGCTGGTGGGCTGTTGCACTCGCCCTGCTGGGCTCTCTCCTGATGCTCGCTTCCGCCCTCATCCTCAACAATATCGCCAGGCAGTTTCCCTTGTACTGGTGGACGCCTACCCCGCTCCCGGTGCAGAGGCAGGGTCGAAGTAGCGTTATCACCGACATTACCGTTGTCAATGATCATTGTAACGACGTTGAAAAGGCAGGAGCGCCAGAGATTTCAGAATCTGATACACCACGCCTGTCATTATCGCCATCAATAAATCATGGCAACAATCGAAGAACCAATCGCCAGTCGATTGCATCCATCGAGATTGACGAGGGCTCATCGACCAATACAACGATGCTGGCAAGCCTGGAGCTGTCGGCCAAGGAAACCAGAGACGATGACGTCCACCTGGCGTCCTGCGCGGCCCACGAGATCGTAATATCGACAGACAGGGTGACGGTCCCAGAGTGTATAGAGCTAGACGACTATGAAAAGACCGTGTTAGCAGTCCTTCAGCAACGGGTTAGAAGGATGAGCCGAACTGGGTGATAAAACCAGATACTACAACCAGGTCACTAGAGCCATGACTAAACTTTGAATCTGCAATCTCTGTTGCGAGATGCGGGAGTAGGGAGATGAATATGATAAACTCACGAGCTAAGAGCCACGGCAGATGATCTGGCATTAATGGTCCAGCTCCTGTCTTATCCACTGTCTTGCACGCCTCTGCGCCACTGTTTTGCTTTGCTTCCTCGAATCTGTGCGAGGTACGCGACCCGCGGAGCCCACTCTGCTTGCATTGAAGAGTCGTAATCTACAAGTCCGTCTTGGTTATGTGAACGAGGGGATAGGAGGTGAGCTGGGTAATGTAGGCCGTTGGGGTCGCTCCTTGGACATGTATTCTGTGATTAGACAGCTACTGCCACTACCCCTGGGTCAGCTGCATCGGTAGAACCGAAAGCAGGAGTTGCACTGGCAGTATTGGTCTTTTTGCTCCTGTCGGGCCCTGGGCTGGAGCTGGCCTGTCTTTTCTGTCCAGTCTGAGCATTCACCTGCTCATCCAATGCCTTGGCCTTGGCCTTGGCAATATTTGCCAGCTGCCTTTCCTTGTTCAGGCGCTTGTTTTCCTTCTTGATATCGTGAGCTGTCCGTCTGGGCTCATTGAGACCCATTGCTTCGTCCACCGCGGCGGCTTGGGTCTTGATCTCATCATCATCTTCATATTCATGAATTCTGACCAGGTCGGAATAGGTCCTGGATTGCTGGAATAGCTGATACTTGGGGCTCTTGCCTGGTACCAGCTGGCCCAGGAGGAACTTGGTATTGCCAAACTTGTTCTCAACAGACATGGCCAGTTTGATATACTCGCCCACAACCTCCTGCCATGGAGCCTTCCCGCCTTGCTCGGCCGGGCGGAATACAGAACTGTTGGCTTCAGCAGAAGTGGCAATCATCGCGCCATCAACACCAAAGTCCTTGGCGAGCTGCTCACCATGCTCCCGGCTGGTGATATCGCCATTCATAAGGCAAGCAACACCATGGCTATGGCATATGTCTCCGATCATGCGGAGCTGATCGCGAATCGCACGCTCAGTCTTCCTCATAGGCGCTGTACGGCAGTGGATAGTGAGACCAGTGATGCCGGTGCTGCACAGCTTGTGTACCAGTTCACTTGTCAGGTCTGGAGTGGCCAACAGGCGGATCTTGACCGAGATTCCAATGCCAAATGGCTTGCCAACCTCTTCAACTAGCGCCTTAAGGATGCTAGCAAGCAGATCCGGTGTCTTGAGCAGAGCGGCACCCATTCCACCATCGGTTGAGAAAGGCTTCGGGCACCCAGCGTTCACATCGATACCAGAGACATAGGGTGCAAATTGTTTCATGGCTTCCACTGCACGCTCGGGGTTGTTGGTGCCGACTTGGAAGATAAGCTTGCCGGTCTCGCGGACCGGGTCAAGGCGGTACAGCACATTTTCGCGGCCGTTGGACAGTCGAGACCACTCTAAACAGCCGGTGCGAGGGTTCTTGCGCATGGTGCAGCCAATCATCGATCGGTCGACGGTTTCGGGGCCGAACACAAGGTCGGCGCCATATTTAAGGGCAAGAAGGCGTGATGGCAGCTCGCCGGAGCGGACCATGGGAGCAAGAACTGTCTTGCCGCGGTAGTCGACGCCACGATGAGGGATAGGCACACGAGGAGCCGACGCCTCGGAGACGGCAGCCATGACGGACGACGGGGCGCAAACTTCAGTCAGGGCGGCCAAAGAAGAACGCAGCAGAGACAAGGCCCGGAACACATGGCTGCCAGTCATAAGCCGGAGGTAATGACACAGGGAGACAGGCAAATATATTCCTGACGATTGACTGGTCTGCGTATCACGTGACGACAGGAAAATGAAAAGTGGGACCACAAGCGGTTAGTAATTCAGCAAATTTATAAGACAATCAACAGGAAAGTGCGAAATAGGAAATAACTGGGGAGGAGGCAAGGACACATGATGGGTTATCCAGTTGGTACAGACAGTTAGGGTGGCGAGCCTGTAAGTCTCTTGAGGGAGAGAAACAGCCTGGGTGGTTTAAAAAGAGTAGAAGAAGCCATCCATAGTACACAATAGGGGGAGTTCTAACTCAGCACATGCCCCTCCCTCCTCCCCCCCTCCCCCACATTGCGTGTGTGCAGGAGCGACTATGCTAGCAAGGCCAGGTACACAAAGGCTGATTTTCAAATTTCGACACCGCTCCTTGGCCATCTTCCATTCCCCCACCAACACCTGTGTTACCACGCTGGCTTCGCCGAAAAACTCTGTTGTCTCATCCACGATAGCTTCGGCTTCCCAACGCTCTGACGCTCTGTCTCGTCAACTCTCCACTGTCGCTACCATGTCGTACGGCAAGAGCTCCGAGTACACTGTGCGTCAAATCGCACCCAAGCACACCCTCGACTACCGTGCGTACATCGAGAAGGATGGCGTACCTGTGTCGCCCTTCCACGATATTCCACTGTACGCAAACGAGCAGCAGACTGTGCTCAACATGATCGTTGAGATTCCTCGCTGGACCAATGCCAAGCTGGAGGTATGTGTCTTGGTCGTCGTCGTTGGCGGTAGCGTTGTTATTTACCCAGGCTGACTCTGTGCAGATCTCCAAGGAGGAATTCCTCAACCCAATCAAGCAGGATGTGAAGAAAGGCAAGCTTCGCTTTGTCCGCAACTGCTTCCCCCACAAGGGCTACCTTTGGAACTATGGTGCCTTCCCTCGCGTACGTACGACAGAAAGATGTGAGAGGATGCTGGCAATACTGACCGTGAACGACAGACGTGGGAAGACCCCAACGTTGTGCACCCCGAGACCAAGGCCAAGGGTGATAATGACCCGCTTGACGTGTGCGAGATCGGCGAGCTGGTCGGCTACTCTGGGCAGGTCAAGCAGGTCAAGGTGCTTGGTGTCATGGCACTTTTGGACGAGGAGGAGACGGACTGGAAGATCATTGTGATCGACATCAACGACCCGCTGGCACCCAAGTTGAACGACATTGAGGACGTCGAGCGTCACCTGCCCGGTCTTCTGCGTGCCACCAATGAGTGGTTCCGTATCTACAAGATCCCAGACGGCAAGCCAGAGAACCAGTTTGCCTTCTCGGGCGAGTGCAAGAACAAGAAGTACGCCGAGGAGATCATCCGCGAGTGCAGCGATGCCTGGGAGCGCCTGGTCACGGGCAAGCAGCAGCGTGGCGACATCTCGCTGGCCAACGTTTCGCTCCAGTCGTCTCCCGACCGTGTCGACCAGGGCCAGCTCAGCAAGATCCCGCGAGGCACCAACGAGCCTCCTGCACCAATTGACGGCTCTGTTGACAAGTGGTTCTTCATCTCTGGTGCGGCCGTCTAGATTAGCCCAGCTTGGCAGACTGAATATCGCTAATGGTGCATAGGCGCCGGAGCGACATCGACGGACTACATCAAGAAATGAACATACCCGCTACCAAAAGCGCGTGCCTTAGCATAGAGCAGAAGTTGACAAGTCTTGTTACAGGCCAGTTGGGCTGATAAGTGACTTGTTGAGTCGTAGCCATCGGATTCCTAGCTGATTGCAGCCTTTGAACCTCTACTACTCTGTCGGCACTTGCCAGGCTATCAGTGTCCATTCTGCACGCTTGCCATCTGGATAGCTTCTCGAGATTCTGTAATTAAGAATAGACCTGGAAACGCAGCTGTAGATGACAACTAATTGAGTCTGGCGAGTCGATTGATGCAAGGCCGGGATTGGGATTGTACACTATAACCACCAGCTTCAAGGCCACGCACGGCTTTCAATGTACCGACTGTGGATGGAACAGTGCTCTGTCTTGCACCAAGATACAAACGGCCACTTTCCCATTGCTTTAGCTGGTAGAACAGAGGATCGTTTGCTCGTGCGATTTTGATAAAATCAATGCCACGGCTTTCTGTGGCGAGAAGCTTGGTTGAGTCGAATCTAACCCTACCGGAGCTCATCATGAGCCATCACTTGAGACAGCAATAGTGACAGAGAGAGAACTGGTGCAAGAAGTTGGACTGTCACACTGATGCAAGAAGTTGAAGAAGTTGGACTGTCTGCTTATGTTTATGACTCTGGCCAGTTGCCTGCATTGGTCTGCGGCTGAATTCTTCTCTCCTTAGCTTTCCTTCCCTCTTCAGAGACCCCATCCTCTGTTGACACCAGTACAAGGGACCCTTTGGTTGGCGGTGCAACTTCGGCTGATTTGACGGTGTTTTCATACACGTATCGTATCGAAAACAGGAACGACACAAAGCAAGTGCTGAGGCATGTCGATTCTGGCTACTTTGCGCAGAAGAAACTTGGACAGAGCACTACTCACACCTTGTCAATTTCTCTCCTCTTTACACGTATTGCGTGTGAGCTCTTGTCAAACCATGACCGATAGATCCGGTTCGATTAAGTGAGGTCTGTTCCTGCCTTGCTCTATTGCTGCGCTTGGCTGAGTGCCCGCGATTGGCACCTCTTGCATTTTGCGTCAACCATGCGTAGAGACCATAAACCTCGACTGTCTCCCTTCTCGCCGCCAGATAGAGTATGAGTGTGGCGAGGCTGCAGCTGCTGGTTGCGGTTTTGCAGGACTGCCTGTCCGCTGCTTGAGATATCACATGGCATGTCCGCTGCTTGAGATGTCACATGGTGGATCGCCGGTCGATGGAGTGATAGCAAGATCTTTTATTTTTTTTGTGCTCTCTTGTTGGTTGTTCTCCTTGCGCCTTCCGCACTAATTGGTAGTATACCAGTTCCATGCCCGAACACAAACACACGCTCTCTGTTTGGCCTCGGTTTTCGACCAGCTTAGCCGTTCAATTCTTCCTTCCTTTGCGCCATCCTTGCATGTCGATCAACCTCGAAAATGATATTTTGCAGAGTTGTCACCTTCCTCTTCTTCGAGTTGGAAGCGTCCACGCTCCCCGGCTTGGGCTTTTGCACATCTTGCTCGCTCCACTCGTAGCGCATCCTTTGTCCGTCCTTAAATGCGAGCTCGAGGAATGCTGGGGCGGTGCTTGCTTGGGGTAATGTGGTGCATTTGATCTGTATAAGCTTGTGGGCATTCGGCGGCAGGTGGCCAAGGAAGAGGCGCGGTACTCGGCTGGTGAGAGAGAAGGGGTTGAAGGCCGTGGTTAGTTGGGTCAGGTAGGTGGTGCGCATGGTGGCGGTGGCGCGATGTGACGAGAGAGGACAAGGTGAATGCTCTCTCAGGTGCTGTGTGTGTCTGGATTGGAGATGGAGTCAACAGGAGAATGTTTGGTAAACTCCGGCCTAAACTCCGGCAGCCTAAACTCCGGATATCCCCTAGCGTGTCAGGCCATCGCAGCCTCATTAGAGACACAAGGCTGAGAATGGGGTAAACCAGCATTACCTGTCCAGAGACAACCAAAGCCGTCCACCGCTCTTCCGCATGTCTCTCTCTCTGACTCGCCGGCTACAGTCCGTCCAGGCCGCACATAAGGCGACCCTGGTTCTGATTGAGCAACTGCAGACCTTCGACCCCTCGCTCCCCGACAAAGACCGCGTCGATCTCGCCTCGCAGATCCACGATTCACTCAAAGAGCAGGAGGACACACTAGCACTCCTACGACAGGAACTAGATGACGATGATAGCAGCAGCAAGATACCAGCCTCACGCCGGCGCCCGCTAGACAACAGCGCACCCCGCGAGCTAGAGCACAATACGGATCTGGAGGCCCGCCTCTCTGAAGACCTCAAGACCGCACGAGGGAGATTCCGACGGGCCCAGCTGCAGGCGAAGAAGAGGGCCGATGATGCAAAGCGGAAGGAACGCGAGGCCTTGTTCCGGCGGAAAGAGCCTGGCGCTGATGGCGATGACGGCAGTGATGGCCTCCAACGACGGTACTCGCGGAGAGGCACACAGGCGCAACCGACCCAGAGACTAACGGCCGACGAGCTGGCTAGAAATGCCAGCGACGATGTTACCCGAGCCCTGAGGCGCGCACATGACCTCCTGTCGGCCAACTTAGCCCAGAGCCAGTTTGCGCAGCAGACACTAGACGAGAGCCAGAGCGCACTCAAGGCTTTGAGCGAGAGCTACGGCGGGACGACAGATTTGCTCAAGGCCAGTCGCGGCCTGGTTGGCCAGCTGGTGCGCAGCAACAAGAGCGACACCTGGTATTTACAAACAGCCTTCTACATAATGGCCATCACTATTGCCTGGCTGGTCTTTAGGCGCTTGTTGTATGGTCCGCTGTGGTGGCTCGTCTTCCTGCCTCTGAAACTCGTATGGAAGGGGACAGCGCTGCTGGTTGGCGGTGGAGGAACGGCGGGAGGGGCAGTAGAACTGCGGTTGACTACACAGAGCGCTGCTGTGACCACCACTGCCACTGGGCCAATACCCAGATCCAGGAGTGGCGTGCCCCTCAACCCTCCAGGCGTCGCGTTCAGGAGTCTCCCGCTGCCGGCAAAGGGGGCTGGGTGGCACAGACAATCGCAACCGCCGGTCTCGACAAAGACGATGGTGGACAGGGTTGGCAAGATGGTCGAGGAGTCGCAAGCAGCCACCTTTGACGTTGACAGTCTTGGTGATGAGGAGACAAGGCAGCAACAAGAACAGAGAGAAGAAGAGGAACACGAAGAACAAGACCAGCCTCGAAATCGGCTGAAGAGGATGATGGAAGTCGACCCAAACCCTGACCGCGACCGCGACCGCGACCGGATCAAGGACGAATTATAGATCGTCTGTTAATAATCAAGTTCCTGATTAATATCTATTTCTTTTTCTTTTTATCCGTCTTTTTCCGCTATTCGCCTGGTCCCTCAGCGCGCGCCCGGTGCCATGCATGACAAAAGAAAAAGGGGGGCGAAAAAAGGGGGAACAATACGTTCGCCATAACACAAACAAACCGGACTGTCATCCTCGTCGTACCCATTCTCTTCTCGTCAATCGTGGCCTGATTAATAAATCCATCTATCAGCTTTGTGCTCTCATTTTTCTCCGCCCCCTCCAACAAAAGAAAGCCCGAAAGAAAAAGGGAGTCATCCCGATGGCGCCACTTCAATCCCCCACCGCTCACCAAAGCCATGCACAACCTCCCGGCAGACTCTTGCCGCTTGCCTTTCGCGGCAGCGCCTATCCCAATCTCCAGCTTGGATCAGCAGCATGCTATTCTCCACCAACTCGTCGTCCAGACGCAGCTCCTCAACCATGTCTCTGACAGTCTTCAGCTGGCGCGTGGCCGCATTTGCCGCCAGCCGGGTTTCCTGCAGCAGATCGGTGAGGGAGCGCAGCGTGTTGATCAGCGAGTTTGTGTTGTTGGCCAGGATGCTCAGCGACACGAGCGGATTCTGGTGCGGTGAATCTGCCGTCATCGTGGTCGAAGGTAGCACTGGAAGGGCCGCAAAGACGGCTTCCAGTTCCGAGGCAAGCTGGTCCAGAGTCTCGGTGGGGAGTTGGTGGATCCAGTGGCCGTACATGAGCGCGTGGCTGGAGCTGAAGAGATCGCGCTGTGCGTGGGTGCGGTATGTGGCGATGCTGTTGCACGCTGTTAGGAGCCGTGTCACGCCGTATTCGATGTTGGCTTGCGTCGGCCCCAGGCTGCGAAGCGATTGGGTCAGCAGCGGGATTGTGCGGCCGACTCCGCCGCCGCTTCCGCTGTTCCTCCTACTACTGCTGCGACTGCTGCCGCTGTCCCCATTCGACAGGGCCTCCTCACCCCTGTCGGTACTCTCGCGCACCAGTCGCTCAATCGATCGAATGCGTTTAGCAAGGAGTGGTGGCAAGCCAGAGCGCCGGCCATCTTCCGAGTCCGACTCTGGCCCGTAGTCCGAGCCGTCGTATAGAGCTGTGTTATCACCCTGAGCCGATTTCGATCTGCGGTTGCGCTTGAATGTTGCCGATGTCGGCGTAGTGTTACTGTTGCTGTTACTCTGCCGGTGCCGCGGCTCCTGAGGAGACCATGGCGTCATGTCATTGGGGTCGGCATACGGACTCGTAGGTATCTCGGAGATAGCGAACTCGTCGAGGTCACCTTCTCGGAGATCGGCTAGAAAGGCGGGCGAGAGCGTCCCATGCTCCTCATCCACATCTGCCTCGGCCAGCTCGTCTGCCAAGTTCCCCAGGCCGGTGTTGTCGCCGACATAAGAAGTGGTACTAACGATGCTTCCTATACTAGCACGGCTGGACTTGCGTCGGCGGTGGGTCACGGGCGAGGCTGGCGGGAAAAGTGATGTCTGCGACGTCCGTGATGAAGCACCCGAAAAGAGTGTGCCATCCGTCAAGCCGGAGGGATACGGCGACAGTGACGCGTCGGTGGATGCCTCGGCTGACAGCGACAGTCGCGTGTTGCGCCGCCCTTTTGGCGAGGGCGTGTTCGTCGCTGCTGATGCCGACACCATTGTCATGGCCCTTTGTTACATTCCCTTGCTGGATACAGACGAGTTGCAGTGATCGAAGCAGGCAGTGGCAATGCCGTTCGACAAGTAGTAAGTTAGCGAAGTTAGTTCTGCCTGATGCGGACTAGCGCAAGGCGTCCGATTTATGCAAGGCTGCCTGAAAAGGCAAACTCCCTTCCTCTTCCACACAGTTTCTCGTCAAAAAAAAAAAAATAAGTTGTGACAGTCGTCTGACTGGACCAAAAAAAGAAAAAAGCAATGCCCATCATTCGCCGCGTCCAGCCGTCAGATCTGTACCGCCTCAATCTATGCAATCTCGACCCTTACACGGAAAACTATGACCTCAGCTTCTACCTGTCCTATCTCATGAAATGGCCATCCCTATTCCAATGTATTGAGGAACACGGCAACATCGTCGGCTACATCATTGGCAAGGTCGAGTCATCGCCACCCCAGCTACAGGCTTCACCACACTACTTGCCCTGGCACGGCCACATTACCGCTCTCACCATTGCACCCGACTACCGAAGGTTCGGCTATGGCAAGCTGCTGACCGAGGCGCTTGAGAAGGCATGCAACCAGCAGAATGCCTGGTTTGTCGACCTGTTTGTGCGCGAAAGTAACAAAGGCGCCATCAAAATGTACGAGAGCATGGGCTATTCCACCTTTCGCGTTGTTGTCGACTACTACCAGGACAATCTCGTCAACCCCAATGCCGGCGTTGGCGAAAGTGCACTGGACATGCGCAAATCCTTGGACAGGGACAAGAACAAAACCCACATCCGCGGCAATGGCGAGCAGTTCAAGGTCTACCCTGAGGATGTCTTTTGAACACCTATGTGAGATTGATGTATGAGATTGATCTCGGCACCTGATCTCAGCATCATGCATTCATCAGGATTGCAACGAATTGCATCAGGTCTGAGCTGGTATTTGGTGCTCTATTCAGTACTTGCTGCCTCGAAAGAGAGCAGAATGCCCCCTCCCGCGCGTCTCCGTCGAAGAGCTGAGCTTTCCGAGTTAGAGTATCCTTTGAATGGTACCCGAAGGGACGGCTTTCGACGCCTTCCTGATGCCGAGATAGCTTGGTCTTATACTGCAGACTGCGCACCGCTTCGTCCATTTCTCTTATCTTTGGTCCCTCTTGTCCTTTGGCCAAGCCAGCTGAGATTTTCGGTAATATTGACAGATGATGCGAACTACCAGAGTATTGGTTTGGTAAATGTTACAAACTGCCAGATGGATACGGGTGATCTCTATTCACTCACTCTCAAGGCTTATTTATACCAGAGAAGGGTTGTATGGGTCCCTGTTTATTAGCCAATCTCCTTGCCTTTGGGATATTGGCTGAGCATGGGGAGAAGATCGTCTTCCGGTTATATCTATAGAGTATATCTCTGGTGTTGGGATGCTGGTTTGAGGCTGGACCCCGTGCTGAGGAGTGTCAGCATTATAGGGGTCCTCGCCAAGATGTCTCCTGGACAATCCTCGCACTCGGCAATGGTTAATCAATTTGTTTGTCTGTGAGTGATACCAAGTTGAAATGGGTTCTGGAGGCATAACCCGGATATCTGGATGATATCGTCATCCATAAGCTGAGGCGGGTCCAACTGGGAACATATTCTCATCCTCACCAAGATTCGCAGATTGGATCATCGTGGAAACCAAATGCAGCTGCCCACTGATAATCACCATAAGCTTGATTGGGCGCTGTCGCTGAGGCCCTCAACAAGAACTGGTAGTCGAAAACTGCTCTTGCTTAGACAGCACTGTAGACAAGAAAGCTGCCGGAGGATGAACCCATGACCGAGATCGAAATTGCCAACTTGGGACAGGTACTAACTTAATTAGGGAATTATTCGCCAAGAGTGGTGAGGAAGAATGAGCAGGTGCGAAAATCGTGATGAACCCATGGCAGACCTCGAAAACTGCCAATTTCGGATTGATACTAACCAAACTAGGTAAATTTTCGCCAAGAGTAGTGAGGAAGAGTGGCGAGGTGTGAAAATGGTGATGAACCCATGACCAAGATAGAAATTACTCATTTTGGATAGGTACTAACTTAATTAGGGAATTATTCACTAAGTGGGGAAAATGAGATAGAAATTACTAATTTGGGACTTGATTAGGGAAGTCTTTGCGGAGTGGTGAGGAAGAATGCTGAGGTCGAAAAATGGCGATGAACCCATGGCAGACCTTGAAAGTTGCCTATTTCGGATTGATACTAACCCAACTAGGGAACTCTTCGCTAAGAGGCGATGTAGAAAAATAGTGGTGAACCCATGGCAGACTGAAAGTTGCCTATTTCGGATGGATACTAACCAAACTAGGTAAGTTTTCGCCAAGAGTAGTGAGGAAGAATGGCGAGGTGTGAAAAATAGTGATGAACCCATGGCAGACCTCGAAAATTGCCTATTCCGGATTGATACTAACCCAGCTAGGGAATTAATTCTTCGGTGCGACGGTCATTTTTTCACATCAGCTATTTTCAAAGTCGTCAACCAATTTGATTACAGTGAAAATGCCCTTTTCCTTCGGATTTGGAGGCGACGATGTCGAGGATGCCGATCAACAACAGCTCAGCCAAGTAGACCACCAGGAGGAGCAACTGCAGCCTGAGCAGTCTTCCCAACTTCGCCCACAGAAGTTCACATTCGCACAAGCAGTAAGGAACACTTGCAAGGTGAGCGCAGGCCGGGGGAATCTAACCGGCCTCTCAGCTAGAATCTCTTCCATCACAAGTCTCATACAACACGCTTGATATTACTGGACATGTCAGAGTCTGTCGCAGAGCACTGTTTGACATCCGCGCCCAGTTGATGGCCGAGGCCGACATTGCCAACAACAACGATCATCTCCTGGCAGGCCTCGACAAAGGCGATTTAACGTCTGGAGTCTATGAAGGCGGCTTCAAGACATGGGAGTGTGCTGTTGACCTCGCACAGTATGTCGCCTCGCAGCAATTCGAGGGCAGTTGGCACATCATTGAGCTTGGAGCTGGAAGTGCCATCCCTTCCTGCGTCTTACTCAGACAGGCCGCAGCAGCAGCCCCTAGCTCTCAAAAAAGATACCAGCTCACCTTGTGTGACTACAATGAGGCTGTCTTGAAACTATGCACGGCACCCAACGTGCTCCTCAACACCAACCATTTAATTATCAGCCAGGAGCAAGACCAGCAAGCCAATGAGCAAGACCTGGACCTCGAAACTTTCGACGCTGCCAGGCTCGTCAGTGACCTCGAATCCAAGGCCGTTAATGTTGGCTTCATTGCTGGCTCTTGGGGTCCTGAGCTGGCTGAGCTAGCCCTGTCAGAACAGCCGTCAGGGAGCCGGCCTAATCTCCTTGTGCTAGCTTCGGAAACGATCTATGCTCCAGGCTCTTTGCTTGTCTTTGTTCAGACTCTCCAGCAATTTCTCAACTCAGGAGCACCATCGGTAGTCATTCTTGTCGCCGCTAAGCAACTCTACTTTGGTGTGGGCGGAGGCGTCGAAGAGTTCGCTCGTGTTGCAGCGGAGAATGGTCTAGCCGTCGAACTTGTCTCCCAAGTACCAAGTGCTGGAGTGAGCAGAGTCATTTTAAGCATTCGCCGGCAGAACACGTCTGCCTGAAGCCTGGCCCCCCGATCGGTGTCAGGTCAAATCTATCTCTTGTTTAACACTGTTTACATGGAATGCCACCAGCCAGGAATATGGCATCAATCGAAGGACAAAGTTCCGTATATGGTACATGAGTGTGCTCGCTGGGATATACCACGTTGCAATCCTCCTCGACCGGGCTTGGAGTCGTTCAATTGCTGGACGGAGCTTCGCTTCATGATTGTGGAGCGCTTCGAGCACATCCGTTGTCTTCTGCAGTTCTTTGCCGAGAATCTCTGAGGATACCAGTGCCATGCCAGCGCCCTGGCCAGAGAGAAGAGTGAGGCAGTGTGCAGCATCGCCCAGCAGAACGACTCGGCCCTTGGACCACTGGGGCAGCCTGACCAAAGTAAGGCTGTCCATGTTGACCAACGCGCTTGCTCGTTCTGCTTTCTCGACGACCTCACGCACTTCCGGACTGCTTTTTGCAGCAATTCCATGAAGAACGTCGTATTTGTCCTGGGGCTCCGGCACTGACAGGATCCGATCCTCTCGCCAGATGTGCATAGCCGTCATGGTTCCAGCCCGCGACGAAAATAGCATATCCATCTGCCCAGGACTGTTGATTGAGTGACAATCTCTGTCCTCTTCATTACCCGGACTGTCAAAATTGTATGCTGCATAGTAGTATCCCAGCGGCTCAAGGTAGTTGCTGCTGCCAGCCTTAAAGAGCTGCTGGCGAATCTGGGAACGAAAGCCGTCGGCGCCGATCAGGAGGTCCGCCTCGATCACGTCGCCACCCGCAAGAGTGGTGCGAACCTTGTCCCCTTCCTCTGTGAAGCCGGTGACGGTCTCGCCAAACCTGGTACTACTTTTCGGCAGCGCCTTTGCAAGCACCTGAGCAAGGTCATCACGAAAAACGGAGGTGGATTCCAGCGGGGGATGAACGTCGTGGTAGGCGATGCGACACAGCTCTCTGCCATTGCTCTCCTTCATGATATTAGAGTCGAAGCTAAACGCGCTGGCCTTGACATCGTCGAGAAGCCGCATATTCTTGAGCGTTTGGTATCCATGTCCAGTAATGGATATGACATGCCCCCCAGTTCGAAACCTCTCCGCTCTCTCAACCACGATGGACTGCCAGCCAGCCTGGTCAAGCCACCAGGCAGTGGCCAGACCTGCGATGCCGCCTCCGACAATCACAGCTAGAGGTTTTGTCATTTTCTCGCAGAAATCAGCAAATGAAATGTTGTTGCCCCACTGGTCAAGTTCAGGGTCCAGATATCTCACTGTGAGTTGGTAACCACCAGGTCCAGGACACGAGACAGGAGATACATTCCACCTTTTACGTAAGTATTGCCACCAGCCCGACCTCGGAGGAGGCACACAAAACCAGAACAGTGTGGCCTGATCAGCCCATGTACAAAGACTGGACATCAATCAGCCCACGTACAAGACTGGCCATAATACCATTAGAGGCACAAGATATCCAGTCTGTCCAAATCAAGAAGGCAATTAAGGTTTGCTGTTGCACTGGACAACTGTGAATTTGCCAGCCCATACACACAGCATTGGCAACAACAATAATAGACAGACAGACCAATTCCAATATATACAACGAGGGTTTTTTGCTGCCCGCCAAGGCGGGCAACTTCTACCTGTATTGTAGCTATCTCAGGGATCTGTCTTGATCCGTAAATGCCGCATCACCACTACGCTATCCTCTCTAGGGCCTAGCTTGAGTGGGGCTCGTGGACGCCTGGCGCGCCCCCTAAAGGGCGAAGGTTTTTATTGGAGAATATTGAATTGAATAATAGGCAAGATTTCAGCTCTAATTTTCATTCCCACTGTCTAAGCAAGACCTCAGGATAGAGAATGTTCTCAATTTTTGAATCCTCGAGGAAAAGCAAGCAGATTTTTTACCACACGGATCAGATTTACACCCAGATAATGAGCGGCGCTGATTGAGACGAAATGCCTACAGCAGCTACAGAGTAGTACTGAACCGACGTATCTACAATCATACAGAAAACAGAGCCAAAGTGGGGGAGATGCAGGCAGATTTGTAATACGAGCACGAAACTGCGCAGGCGGAAAAGGGAAAATGCGCGTTTTCATGTTGTAATTGCGCACGCATCTCGCGCCCATTCTGACTCCGTTGGCTGTATGATTGGAGAGGCATACAGTTGACGTTGTTTTACAGCCGCCGTAGGCGCACAAATCCACACAGGCGCTCACATGATCTGGGAAAACAGAACTATTGCAAAGTGGATCACGTGACTGGGAATAGCCACAGTTTACGGTGCAATTACTCAACGATTCCTGGGCCAATCTGGATGAAACATGTACAACAGTTGTAGAACAACTCTGTCTACGTGTATGAGCAATTATAAAGCGAACGGAGCGAAACTGCAGCTGATGCGGGCAAAAAAGAAAGCGAGGTGTCGTCACGTGATTGTAACTTCTTGGCGTGTTGTTCTATTATTAGACGTTTCGGGTGGTGTGGCTCGATCTGGTGGCTGGTGAGAACCCGCCAGGTACTGCCGCTCCTTGCTCTCCTCCCTCTCAACCATCCCGTCCGCCATGATATATCAATCACGGTCAAAGATCATCGAGGACAATCCCATTGGGAAAGGCCTTGATGCGCTCCGCACCTCATTCCATTCGATTTGCGAAGGCGCGAACGTCTTCCCCACTCCAGACGCACTGGGTCAGCTTGAACATGAAGGTAAGTAGGCCATCGTTCACTAAGGTGCCTTCTAATTGTCGTACAGACCTCCAAAATCTCACGCTCGACCTTCTTTACGCTCTACGAAATCTTCCTGCAATTCGCCTTTTGCAATCAAAGTCAGGCCATGGCTCCCTCCGGAGCGACCTCCTGCGGCTCATGTCTGCGGCCGCTTCCGACGGCTTTGACTTCGACCGTATCACTCCCCTCTTGAATGCAGCCATCGCCAACGACCCAGATGATACGCTGATCTGGGATCAAGTGTACATCGCCGTCACCGAATCCACACCACCCCCCCGACTGATAGCTTCTTCCCTCCAACAAACGCCCTGGCAGCACACCACGAGCGGCTTTGTGAATTCCTCTGAATACCGCGAAGATGTAGACCCGGTGCTTATGTTGGAGCTTGGTCCTCTCTATGTCGGGCTTCGCTGTCTCCGCGAAACTTTTTTTGGAGTTGTGGCTGGTCTTGAAGCAGCGTCTGAGACTGTCTTCCAGAAGTGTGTGGAAGGCAGCAATCCTCTCTTTGGTACCCAAGGGTGGAACGATTGGCCCGCGGGCGCAAAAGAGAAGGATGTGGTGGCCTGGTTTGGCGACCTGATCCCAAAGCTAGAGGCATTTGCGCGAGATTGCGACTCTGCTCCGACTTTTCGACGAAAGCTGTTAGCGCAGCCGAAGACGCCGCTCCTAGGCTCCACGGGAAAGCGCAGCATGGATATCGGCTTCGTCAACGACGACTTCACATATGACCCTAAAGCGGAAAGGGATTCCAGATATCGCTGGTCACACGTCCTTGTGCCTGGCGAACTGAAGAGCAACCCCTCTGCTGATATACCATCTATTGCAAGGATTGATATCGCCACATATGCGAGAGAGGTGCTCTCTGCTCAAGATACTCGTCGCTTTGTCTTGGGCTTCACTCTCTGCGGGTCTCTCATGAGAATATGGGTGTTCGATCGGCTGGGGGGTATTGCATCCGAAGGATTCGATATCAACAAGGATGGACTGCAGTTTGTGTCCACAATCCTCGGCTTTCTATGGATGGGTGAAGAGGAGCTTGGGTTCGATCCGACATTCATGACAGCCAACGGCCAGCAGTTTATCGAGATTGAGCGGAACGGCTCCAAGGAGCGCCTCATTATCGACGAGGTAATGAAGCGTCCGCGTTGCATAGCGGGCCGAGCAACAACTTGTTGGAAGGCCCACCCCAACGGAAACCCGCAAACAATACTCGTCATTAAAGATTCATGGCAATACCCAGAACGAGACGAGGAAGGCGAGTTGCTCCGTGAAGCGACTGAGAAGGGTGTCGTCAGGGTGGCCCGGTACTACCATCACGAGACTGTCAAGGTGCGCGGTATGGACGACGACATCCAAAAGAGGGTTCGAAAGGGGTTGGATGTTACGACGGCTGCGAACTACCGGCCAGGACGGTCAGGACCTACACCGAACACGACAAGTGCTCCACGACAAGGCCGAAGCAACAGCACTGCTGGTGTGAAGCGTTCATCCAGCCAAGCTGGCGCACCACTGCCACCGAGCAAGCGGACCTGTTCGATATCTCCAACCAAGGCTGGTAGTGATACACTGTTAAATCGGGTGCATCGACGTGTCATTCTTCTCGACTATGGAAAACCCATCTACAAGGCGAGCTCCCGAGTTGCTCTGCTTACCGCGCTTGATGGCTGTATCGAAGGACACGAGTCCTTACACCACAAAGCTAACCTTCTCCACCGAGACATATCCATCAACAATCTCATGATCAACGAGGACGACAGCAACCCATCGTGGCATTCGTTCCTGATTGATCTGGATCTCGCCATTAAAGAACACCGAGACGGCGCCTCGGGAGCGAGAGGAAAGACTGGTACGAGGGCATTCATGGCAATCGGGGCGCTTCTGGGCGAGCAGCATTCCTTCATGCACGATCTAGAGTCATTCTTTTGGGTCCTGTTCTGGATATGCATCCACTACGACGGGCCAGATAAGACCAGGGTTGTTCCCGAGTTTAACCAGTGGAATTACATCAGTATGGAATTGTTGGCAAAGGAGAAAAAGGGACAGGTGTCTCATGAAGGGGACTTCATCAGATCCGCAGAGCAGAACTTCACGCCATATTACCAGCCATTGATAGCTTGGGTTAACAGACTGCGGAAAGTAGTATTTCCGAATGGTGGGAGGTGGGAGAGAGAGGATAGAGGGCTATATGTTTGGATGCGGCAGATCCTTCAGGAAGCCCAAAAGGATTCGAAGGTCCTGGCAGAGATATAGCCTTGTGAGGTGGCTTGCAGACTTCGGCCAACTTGGTGGTGCGGTTTATTGGAGCGAATGTGGACGTTGGAGCGTCGTATTCACGGTCGCAGGTTCGGGTCGCAATCGCAGCTCAAGGTCTGCCGCGAGCCGAATGGCGCCATGTTCGGGGTGATGGTCCGGACCACGGGCAGCGGACGGTATTGGTTCACGTTGACGACTTTTCCTGCATCCAGCCTTCCGCAATTGCTGCGACAGCAGGTTGTGTATAGTTCCGTGTTTGGCTCGAAGAGGGCCCTGTTCTGTGGCGCAGGTGGAGGCTTGGGCAAGATTTCTGGCCAATGCGCCAGCCACCAAAAACAATGACACACTGTCACATTGTTTAAGGTAGTATGTTCATCAATCCGAGGAGAAGACTGTCAGTTGAACTGTTCACCATTCTTCCTCACCACTTTTGGCAATGAATGTCCTAATTAGGTTAGTATCAATCCTAACTAGGCAGTTTTCCAGCTCTGCCATGGGTTCATCCTGTTTTTGACAATTCACAGGAAAAGAAGGTACCTGCAGAAATTGAACTTGATCTACAGTGTATTATATAATAAGCTTAAGCTTGAAATGTCTAAGGTTCACCATTTCTGAAACATGAAATTTCCTAGTTTAGCTAGTGGCTCACCTAAATAGGCAGTGTTACACCCTCTGCCATAGGTTCATCCTTTGACGAAAAGAAACCTGCAGAAATTGAAACTTGATATATTATTAATAAGCTTGAATGAAATGTGACACTTCCTGAAACATCTGAAAATAATAAGCTTTTATCCACCCACTCTTAGCAGCTTAGGGCTAAGAATTGCCTAGCTGGGTTAGTACCAGTCCTAAGTTGGCAAGTTTGCATCTCTGTCATGGATTCATCCATCCTCTTGTCACAGTGTGTGTTTTTTTTGTGTGGGGGTGAAAAAGTTCCCTGGTTAGGCTAGCACCTACCCTGAATAGGCAATTTCTTGTTTTCCAGCTCTGTCATTGGTTCATCCATCAACATCAAGAGGGTAGGCAAAATAAACCTTAATCTACCCAGGAATGGGGGGTCTTTTACCTATCCAAGTTAGTTTATGGCTTAATAGAGAAATTATTGGGTTTGTCATGGCTTCATCTACTGAATTGTGAAAACTAGTACATGCCACGGTCGTACGAGTAAAGTAGTAGGTTACTACAATATCAGGGTAGAAATATAAAAAAGAATGGGTGATGATATTTCATTTGCTCGCTTGAACGCAACAGACACAGACCTCAATATCCAATATTCCAATCATACAAAAGAAAGACGGTTCGTCGGCTTACAATCCAGCCAGTTTCCTTGACCTCAAACTATTAATCTTACCATGCAGTCCCCTCCAGGCCAGCCTGGCGCAACTTGTCATAAAACGCAGCGGGCCAGCCCCTCATCTCGTCGTCTGTCGGCAAGCAAGACTTGGAAGACTCTCCAATCTCACCCTCCTTGCGCATCTTCTCCTCCCTCCGACGGCAGTAGCTGACCACGTTGCCGATGACGCGGCCCAGCATGTCGGTTGAGATCGAGACCGGGTTCAAAAAGGGGTCCTGATCGCTCAGGAGCTCGGCGATGGTAGGGCGCAGGCAGATTTCACGCGACAGACAGCGCCGCAGTGTCTTGATCAGTCCAAAGGGAACCACGGCGCCGCCGATACCCCTGCCCGGGAAGCTGATCTCGACCTTGGGATTGGGGATAGCCAGGATTCGCTGCATGTGCTGTTGGATGTGCGCAAATGGGGGCTGGCCGTATGTCATCTGGTACAGGATGCACCCCAAACTCCACACGTCGCTCGGTCTACCGAGCTTGATTTCCTTTTGCTGGTGGCCGTCCGCACCGACAGATACGTTTTGGCAGATCAGTGATTCCGGCGACATGTAATTCGGCGTTCCGATCTGATTCTCGCGGTACACGTTCACCGTGTTGTCCTGGATCGCGTTCGCAATGCCAAAGTCAATCAGCTTCAGTTGGCCCTTGACCAGGAGGAAGTTGGCCGGCTTGAGGTCAGAATGAACAATCCCATGTTCATGCACCGCTGCCACACACTCGAGCATTTCCTTCCAGTAATGCCGTGTGAAGGTCACGTCCATTTTCGCATCTTCGCCCTTGATCTGCTCATTGAGCATCTTGTTGAAGTCGCTTTCACCCAATTCCATCATCATGGTCAGCGTGCCCTTGTCGTCGTTGATTTCATAGTCGAACAGCCTGATTATCCGCGGCACATTGGCTAGACGTGTAAGAAGATCAATCTCGCCCTTGTAGCCGGCAATGGCTGCAGCATCCGCGTCCTCCAGGTTGACACGCTTCATTGCAAAGATCTTGAAGTTGTCTGCCATGATGCGGTACACCCGCGAAGATCCTCCACGCCCGATACAGTCGAGCTTGCGGTAGGTGCGGTTGTTAATAGTGACATGGGTCGATGCCTTCTTGCGGCTAGATTGCGAGGTAGCAGCATCCAGGAGCGACATTTTGGGAGGTGGGGCTGGCGCAGGACGATGAGGCGTGTTGTTTGACCGTGTCTGGAGAGCGCGCCTGGAAGGAGAGAGGGTGGAGGGCTGCTGCACCGGTTGCTGAGCTTGAGGCGGCGCTGAAGGGTTGAGATCATCTTCATGGATCTGAAGAATGGACGCTGATGGCTTGGATTTCTTGAATGTGGGCGGTGGTTCATTCTCCTGGTCATGCTCTGCAGCTACAGGTGGTAACGATGGAACTTTGAAGATGGGTTTGCGGCTGGACGTTGACGATTTGGAGGATGAATGGGAGCCATGCGGCGCGGGCGTCGGCTTCGTTTTGTGGATTGAGGCAACCGAGATCGGTCGGGGGCGTGGGGAGCCATGTTCGGGGCCAGCTTGAACCTCTGCTTCTGCCAACGGAGCTGGCGACCTCTGTTCGGGATCTGGTGGAGGTGAAGGTGCCAGGATCGGGTCGTCGACCAAAACTGGCTCAATCGCCCTCCGGCCAACTTCAATCGAAGGGCTCCTAGGCGGACTTCGCGCTTCAAGGTCGTGATCGGCCTCGGAGTCGCCGCTGGTGCGTCGAGCCATGCAGCGACGGAGCGGCTTAACGCGCATAGAGCCCACGCCAATTCTTTTCACAAGCCTGGTGCTCTGAACGCCATGGTCTTCTCCTCGACGGGAACGCAGATTTGTCGAAGGGCCGACGTGGTGTTCGTGGTGTTCGTGGTGTTCGTAATGTTCGTGATGTTCGTCTTCAGCAGGCCTGGTCGCGCCAACGGGGCTGTGAGGCGGTTCATATGCGACCGCAGAGTGATTATTTGCTGCACTAGGCGCTTCAGCAGTATTCCCTTGCCCTCCCACTGTTGGAGATCGAGAGTTTTGGCGGGCACTACCCACGCGAATGACCCTTCGCGTCCTTGGTGTGGTAGAGTGATCGGCCAAGGGGGGTTGATGCTCGAGATCGCCATCACGGCCAGCATGCGTCTTGTACATGAAAGATCCATCTCTGGCAATGGCAGACGGGGCACTTGGCTTTGGAGCAAGGACGGGTCGAACCAGTCGCGGGGCTGGGCTGCCATTTGCGTAGGCAGGAGCGCGAACCCTTTCGACGGGGGTTGTTCCATGGATGGCATTGGCATTGCTGCCCGTCAGCTGGGCACTTCCATAGCCGCTGATGTTTTGCTTGTCTGCGCCCTGCTGGTCATTGTCTTCGCCCAGTTGGTCATTGTGAGCACCTTGCTGGCCATTGTCTTCGCCCAGGATGGCCTGGGCTTCTGCGCTCAGCGTGATCGGTGCCAAATCGTCGTCGTCGGAGCTATCACCAGTGCTATTTTCCTTGGGTAAGGACTTTGGCCCCAAATCGACGAATGGTCGATGTCTATACGACTCGTTGTAGGCGCTTCGAGTTGTGCTTCGCGCCAATGGCCGCCGTTGCTGGCTGGCGATGGAACTGAACGACATCGGGGTCGCGGAGGAAACTGCGGCTGCCATCTCATCTCCAATTGTCAGCTGCTGTCATACATGGAGGCCAATGCAGCTTTAACGGCAAGCGGATATGTTATTGCTGGTCGTCCTTGGTGTCGAATGATGGCGTCGGTGTCGGTTTTGGACGCGGCAGGTCCGACCAAGGAAACAACATGGTTGCCCTGCCAACGGATGCCAAGCCACGGATTAGTTCTTTCCACTTCTTTCTCAGAGTCAACCAAAGGTCTCCTGGGCACCTTGACTCGTCCCCAGCACTGTCTACAGAGCTTCTTCGAGCGTTCGGCCGAATCGCTCGAGAGTGAGGAAGTCAGTGTGATTGAGCATTCGTCGCAGGAGTCAACCGAGGGTGTGATGGTGATTGAGTATTCGTCCCAGTTCTTTCTTGGCGCGTCAGGAGTCAGCCGGTGATTGAGTATTCGTCTCAGGAGTCAACCGAGGGTGTGATGGTGATTGAGTATTCGTATTAGTAGTATTCGGTCATCTAGATCTAACAGCTATTAAGATGCCAACTTTTGCGTGTTTTCGCTTCACGCTGACTGGCACGGCCCAGTTATCGAAACGCCCGCCAAATGCAAACATGTACACACTCGCTCAAATTATAACAGAATCGATGCCTGCACGGCAAGAGCGCTGCCAAAGAAGTCATGCTATCACCAGCCGTTCCAGGAGCCCACTCTCCTTTTCTCAAGCCATGAAGGCGAATCCGGCGAAGATGCCGCCTAACACGACAGTAAGACCATAGAGCTCCCCAGCGTTGAGGAGGATGCGGGTGGCAGCCGAGCTCTCGTCATCACCACTACTAGTGCCGGTGCTGCTGCTGCTGCTGCTGCCAGTGCTCGTCGCAGATGAGCTACTATCACCGAAACCAGTGTATACAACATCGCCCGTGCTCGAGGCAGCGTCACCCGTGGCTGCACTTGTTGCTGAAGCCGTTGTCTTGGTCGTGGTGACTCTAGTAGGACTCTGAGCACCACAGGGGTTGTCTTCCCGGCAAGACGAGGCACACTCGTTGTTACCAATGCCGCAGTTGGCCACACATTGATTGTTGACCTCGGTGCAGATGTAGTAGGGAAGTGTCTGGCTGTACTCGCTCGCGTTGGGTGCAATTCCATTGGAACAGATGCAGTTATACGTCAGGGTATCAGGGTCGCAGTCATTGGCTTCGGTTCCTGCTGAATTGCCTTTGGTCTGCAGGCAGATGAGGGGACATTGGGTTATCTGCGACTGGCACCATTGGGCTACATCTGTCAGCTCTGTCCTGATGGATGACTAGTTGGGGTAGGAGGAGCTCACCTCTGGTAGCTAGAGGAACTGAATCGGGATCAACACTCTGAGACAAGGCAACTCCGAGGAGCGAGGGCAGAACGGCCACTAAGAGCCAGGAGGACAGCATGATTGATGTGAGAGGGCAAGAAATCAGAGTTCAAAGCTGGGCACGAACGGGCTGCAGCTGTACCGTAGCTGTCTGTGCTGTGTGTAGGCCGAACAGCAAGGCCCGAGAGCCCAAGACTGGTTTTAAAGGAGAATAGAGAGGATCGGCCCTTGTTGAGACGGTGGAGATGTAGTTGCCTACCCAACCTTCCTGGCGCCACCACCATTCCCATCTGCTCTCCCCCGCCACCCCGAGAGCTTGTCATGACGCCGATCCTTGGCTGGGATCGAGGCCGGCAAGGGAGAGCCGAACCTGTCATGGTTGTCAAGCCGCTGTCAAACGGCCCTCTGTCTTAGACATTCTTTGCAGTGGCCAATGTCTGGGGGTTCATCACGAGGTCTTACACCATCTGTGAACAGAATCTGCACAGAATCTGCTCGACAATCTGCTTGTTGGTTGACTGACAAGGGTCTGGGTCCCTGCTGTGGTGACCACCAGCCTGAGGCGGTTGGAGTCCGACCCCGCGCTAGCAGGTATTTTGCCCGTAAGTTAATCGGTAAGTTACAGGGGTCTCACCCTCGGTTGGCTTTTACTTTATCGACTGATTGTTGCTTCGACGACAATCTACGCAGTGTCGGTGTCGGGAAAGGGGGTGTCAGGACTGCGGCACTTCCACTGATGCCCTATTTACATATGTTGCTGCCCGCAGACAGCTTCGTCTTTGAACTCGCCCAACCCAGATCACCCTCTTCAACAATACGGAGGTACACATCTAAATTGAGGGGCGCCACTCGCCACTAGACAGTGCTCAGCCTCGAGACCCGCTTTTTTATTGGAGACGCCAACCCATTTCCGTCTGCTCTGGACCACCATGCATTAGGGGTCTCAGACGAAGCTCCCACGAGCTTTCGTTGGCAGTGTATTTTGAGCAAAGGACCCAGTTTACAGCGCACCCAGCCAGAGTCTGTCCTCTTAGTCGTGTGCAGGTCTCGTTGGGCGCGCCTTGAGGGATTCACATGATCAGATGGATCGATGGCCAACTCCAGTGCTGGCATGACTAGTGAGACAACGAGTGCCGAGCCCGACGCCTCAAACCCTGGGATTGAGGGCAGTGAGGATGTGCAGAAAAGCCACAATGCCCCGCCTTACTGGGACCACCGCAAGTCGGCCTCAGACGCAAGCCAGCGCTCTCTTGAGCGATCAAATGCAATCACGCTGTCCGACAACACTGAACCTCAGTCAAGCTCGCCATCTCAGAGCACGCTCTGGGCCAAGACGGTGTCGGTGATCGACTATGTGATTGTCAAGGGCAGTCCAACTGGCCTCGGTGCCTACGTCGTGTGGAACTGCCAAGTGCAGACGCTGGATGGCGGCCCAATGACGATACGGAAACGCTACTCCGAGTTCGACGAGCTGCGTGCACAACTCGTCAAGGGGTTTCCAAACTCAACCAGGACGTCACTGCCTCCACTGCCGCCCAAGAGCCTCATCTACAGGTTCCGGCCAAAGTTCCTGGAGCGGCGACGCCAGGGGCTGCAATACTTCTTGACTTGTGTCATGCTCAATCCTGAGTACGCAGGCTCGGAGCCGGTCAAGCGCTTCATCTTCAAGGACCGGCTGTTCTAGTGAGGAGGTACCGAGGGAGAGGAAGGAGATATCGAGAGATACCGAGAGAGACAGCATCCCGTCGTCGGCCCATCGCATCGGGTGCCTGCTTTGGGCCTCATGCCGGCGCCCTTCTCGCCGAGGCAGTGGTTATTGCCCTGTTCCTGTGACTGTCAGATATACGCTCTTCGTCCTGATACGCCGCTTCGGGACATCGCTGGTTCCCAAAAGAGGGCTTGGCCCTGGGAGCATGCTGCCCACGGCAAACTCTGGCTCCCAAAAGAGTCGGCGATGATCGTACGAGGCAAGTCCCACGGCGTCATTTAAGGTTCTGGCTAGGATAGCCCTGTAACACGTTGCAGAGGGGAAGGCACGCGCTTGACAGCACTGGGCCTGGGCTCTAAAAAATGGAAAATTCCCTCCACTGGGCCTCCAGTCTGCTGCTGCCGTCTACCACAGTATACGAATATATCCGGCACCAGTAGCCACTCACCAGCAGTCCCAAGCTGTTTAACCCCTGACATGTCGCTCTCTCGCTAGGAACATGCTTTTCCTCGGTGGAGACGAGCGAGCCCCAAATGGGCTTTAATATTATTGTCGGGTCCCAGACCAATCAATCGAGGGGCAGAAGCAATCTGGCAATCTGGCAATCTGCGAGCGCAGCAAGAGACTGTCCTGCGGCAACCCAGCATTCGGAGCCGGCGCAGCGTGGCTAGCAGTGTGGGAGCAGCCATTAGCCGTGATCTTGGCAGCTGTCAGTTCGCAGATGCTCCGAAAATCCCAGGCCCAAGGGCTGCTAATCAGTAACCTAAGCAGCCTAAACCCCCCAGTCGGCGGCGGCCCACAGCTAATTAGATCGCCGGCCGCATCTCCATTGGCCCTGATCGGCGCCCCGTCTGGGCGGTCTGCCGTGCCCCTAATTCGTGCTTAGACTCGACCCCCCCGTCTGGCGCGACGACTGTTACAACCTCGACTCCTTGTCGAATTTCTCGCTGCGACTTGTTGTCAATGATGTCGCGGGTTTTGTTACGTCTTCGCGTCGTCCATCCCAAACTGTCCGGTGTTTAATTAACAATCTGCACATTTTATTCCGATTCCTCGCATTCTGCACGCGACTGGCGCTGTGTTGTGCCTTCCTATTCTCCCATATTGCCATTGTCTGATTCTTCATTGTCTCCTACACTGCCTTGATCTCATCACACTCTAACTTCCACTGTCTCCTGCCACTCTGGTCCAACTGTCACCAAGCCTTAACGCTAAAACACACACCGTTAACTTAGTTGCCGCCCGTTTCTGCCAGGGCAACCCCTGACAGTGTGATTGCAGTATATGCCCGGATCATCTTTCCTCACAACACTCTGACCCCTCCCCTAATTTCAACATCACTTGCGAGTGATTCCCAACTGCCGCTAAGCCCGCAGTCATCACCATCATCATTGAGGCCACTGGTCTCTCCGCTCTCCAATCCAGGTATTGGAGGGTGTCAGGTGTCCCATTGCTGCGCCAGCTTTACTGCAGCTCTGCCACCATGCCTTTCTTTTCCCGGGTCTTCAAGGTCAAGGACGACAGCCGGCAGAAGTCCACGTCCGCGTTGCCTGACAAGAGCGCCCCGCCAAAGAAGCAGTGGTCGGACGCGTGGCTGCGCACAAGAGTCGACCCCGAAGAGGTGGCCGAACTACTTCACGAATGCACCGCCGAGGTCAAGTCAAGAGGTGCGCACAGCCTGTACGCGATCAATCCAGAGTGGCCCGTCTAATCCATGCATGCAGGTCTCGATGTGCCGCTGCTCCTGCTGCCCTTTCGCCCGTCCTCAGACCCCTCTGCGGCCCGCACCTTTGTCCGCAATTACTTCTTCCCCCCAAATGACCGAAAACAATTGACTGGCAGCGCGCTGCGGAGCGAGTTGAGGATGACGGAGGTTATGGTAAGTGGACGAGGACACGATGCTGGCAGTCGACACGAATTTGGGCTGACTTGGTCCAGGTTGTCATCAGTGTGATGAAATGGTGCTGGGCCCGCTTACCCGGCGGCATCGTCACCTGGGAGGCCTATGAGGGCTTCAAGGTCGGCGAGAAGGGTGAGTTCTTTGCCAGCCGCGATTTGGTAGCATTCTCACACGCAGCCAGGCTCTCGCTATTCTCGTGATGCCTTCAAGACTTTTATTCCCATCTGCGTCGATGCAAAGCCACGCGCAACCATCATCTTCGACTTTTTCGATTTGCTGGCGGCCATTGCTGCGCATGGTAAATCCAACGGCCTCGGCGGTCTCAAGCTGTCCCGGTTCGCAGGTTGGTGGGCCTTTGGCCATATTGATACAGGCAAAGGCTTCGACGCAGGATACAAGTCTTGGGATTCTGCTGCCGATGCCTGTAGTCATCTCTTCTTCGCCTACTTGAGATCCATGTCGCCCGAACAAGGCAAGACAAACGGTATCTTGAGTCTGCCCCGATCCTTGCAGCAGCTGCTCGACTCGGTCCAGTACCCGCCGCCCCGAAGTCTGATTTTGAACGAAACGACCAAGGTCGTCATGGTCGTGGATGCCGTTTCCCCGACGCCCTATGCCCTGCTTCGACGTGCAAAGAACTTCGAGTACCGAAACTCGGATCGGGCACTGCAAGAATTTGCCGGCTATGAGGATCCAGTGGATAGCTTGACGGATGAGTGTCGCCGTGTGCTGAGAGCCATCTCTTCTGCAAATGAGTCTGTTGTGTCCGACGCCAAAACATCGACCAGCTTGGCCGATCCTTCCTGGTCCCGATTCCAAGACATCGGCTTTGGGAGCTCCCTTGAACAGACGACGACCACTGGGGATGACTGGTTGG
The DNA here is from genome assembly GCA_003693665.1 of Chaetothyriales sp. CBS 134920. Lineage (NCBI taxonomy): Eukaryota > Fungi > Ascomycota > Eurotiomycetes > Chaetothyriales > Domatiomycetaceae > Domatiomyces > Domatiomyces catenatus. The sequence goes on along the minus strand of QQSL01000031.1, from coordinate 25,006 downwards.
CACCCAAGCCGAGAGGCTTGCTAGACCCGCTCGCCAAAGGCAACCTGGATGACCTTGGACGACCTACAACGCCATCATGGGCTGACTTCTTGTCATCTGGCTTCACTGAAGAGAATGGCAACAAACCGCTGCGGCCTGTCTTCATGCCGCCTGACAAGGTCTTGCCTCCGCTCGGTGGCCTGCCTCGGGGCCACAGCTCTCAGTCGCACCGTCGCGATCCCGACAATGATAAAAGTCTGGACCCTGCAGAGCTTGCCGGCATCTCTACCACATACATTGACGATGCTTTCTGGTGGGTCTGGATCAGCAGTCTTGCTGGTGAAGAGCCCGTGTCAAGGAGGGCTGTCTTTGGTCGATGTGCCATGGTCGAAACCAAGCTGACCGATGGTCGCTGGATGGTGATGGAAGAGCAAGTCAAGGGCGCCGCTGAGGAACAGCCAGTGGGAACTTACATTGCAGAAAAGAAGAAATCATTCTTCAGCTTCACCAGCAAGCGCGGTAAGCTGGCAAGACGACGCTCAGCTGTGAAGAAGGAGGCTGCCCCGACCAATGGTAATGCTACTCAACGATCGACCCTTGGTCCCGATCAGCAGGCCCGCATTCAGCAAGTAGCTGAAGAGTTGTCTAAAAAGAAGGCAGCCGAAGTCGAAGCCGTCAAGCGCCGCGCAGCCGACAAGGAGAACGTCGAATCGCCGGATCGGAATAGTATCTATACATTGACCGGCATTACCAAGGATGACCTGTCACCTGCCATGCAGTGGGCCAGGCAATACGACAAGCAAGAGATCCAGTCCAAATACCTTGCCGATGACCATACTGGCAAAGGACATCTCGATCTGCTCACTCCGCCCGTGCCACTCAGCACCAGCGCATCCAGATCGACGTTCTCAAGCGTGAGCAAGGAGACCAAAGACCTGCCGATTCTGCCCCCGAATAGGTCACGCTCGCCGTTGTCAGATGGAGCTGTTCAACCCACTTCCACGAATGTTCGAAGCTCACCCAGCCCCGATCCATCGGTCAAGGCTGCCGAGCCATCCCAACCATCCGCCGCGCTTTCTCAGACTGCAGCTCCAAGAATCCAACCGTCGTCGGTGCTTCCCCAAGGAGCTAGTGTGCGAGCTCAGGCGACACGCCTGTTCTCTCAAGCATCATCTGAGCCCATCCAAGCAGCAGCTAAGCCGACATCAGTACCATCGGCACCAGTGCCATCCACACTCGCTCAAGCATCTCCTGTACTCTCTCAGTCGCTACCAAAGGTTGCTGCTGCTGCTGCTCCTGCCGCTGAAGCCTCCAAAGCACCAACACAGGCCGATCCAGCACCTGGCGAGCAGCCGAAAGACCTGTCTGTGCACAAGGATACGGCTGTGACAGTCGAAGAGGAGATCCTGGTGGCGAAAGTGGCACAATCTGACAAGCCAAGAAGAGTACCGAGCTCTCCAAACAAGCTTCGCAAGTCGAGTGATGGCTCCAGACTGTCGGCCGAACAACGAGAGGCATTGAAGGGTCAATCAGCTGCACCTCCCGTTCTCAGAAATGGCGGGATCAGACGGCTGTTCGGGACGAAGCAAGTCAAGACGACCGATCAAGATGAACCCGAGAACCGACAGCCATTCCGTCCTGAGTCACCTCACCAGCCAAATTCTGCCGTGGCTGCTGCAAGACGGGCACTTGAGGGCAAGGCGGCGGCAAATACCGTGGTGTCTCCTCCACTCAAACCAGCCAGCTTGGAAAGGACCAAGGTAGTTAAGAGCGCGATCATCACCACCCAGGCTACAACTCAGAAACCGGATCCCGCTCGAGCCCTGAGTCCGCTGGGCCTCAATATAGTGCCCACCAAGACTGAAGTAGGACTAAAGGCTGAAGCACCGGCCAAGGCCAAAGAGGCACTAACCATCAAGACGAAAGAGACACCAGCCATCAAGACCAAGGCGGCACCAGTCATCAAGACGAAAGAAGTGCCGTCATCCGAAGAGGCTGTTGGCATCCCAGCTCGCGCAAAGGAAGACCGCGAAGACGATGAGCTCTCTCGAATTGCCACCAGCGAACGTGAGCATGCCGACCGTGAGTTTTCGACCTTTGATCAAGGCCCTCTGATTGAACAACCAGCGTTCGTGCCAGAGGATAGCTCAGAGGCCAGCTCGCAACCGAAGAATGCGAAGATTGATCATGAAGATGCCGACGCAGCTCGCAAGCACCAGTCGATCTACTCGTCAGTCTCTGTGCCGGTAGATGAGTCTGATTCCGAAGACGACTCGACGACGCCGGTGAGTCCACTTGATCGATGGGCACAGATCCGCAAGAACGCTGCCGAGCGGGCGGCGCAACAGTCTGGCGACAAGCTTGGCCGGAGTGAGACGACGAAAACGGATGAAGATGGCGAAACCAGCGGTGAAGAAAGTAAGTCTAGATCGATTGCCGTTGTCCCACATGCTTGGAAGGCTGACCTCTTGCTAGCAATCGAATCCCGCGTTGCACGAATCAAGGCCCGTGTTGCAGAGCTGACCGGCAACCTGGATGCCACAGCTACTGCGAAACGATGAGCCAAACGCCAGTCGCCCTCCCCCTTTTTCTCTCTCTCTCTCTTTCTAATTCTCCCATACTTGTTCTACAAACCCATGCCATGGTGATGGCTGACGGTTGATGTTATTAATCTGTTGAAATTGCACAAAGAGATACCACATGAGCGTTCGAGGGCGTACACGACTCAAGACATGCATCTAATTTACCCGCCTACGTAATAGACATGTTGCCTCTGATGTTTGATGGTGGTTATCACGGCGACTTGGGTTCAGTTCTTGTTGTTACAGTAGGGTGCTTGGTTTCGGTAGGGCAGCAAGGAGTTCGGATGAAGGAGAGCGGAGGGGGAAAGGGGGGATGCCTTGCTGAGCCTTATCTCTTGTGCTGGCACTGAGGAACAGAGAGCGGGACTGACTGCGTGCCAGACCCGTGGCCAGTAGGAAATGCAATGAACCTGACGTACATGTATGGACGAGAGCGGATTTGTGTGCGGCTTGGCCTTGACTCTAGTCTTGGACAGGTTAGAGCCCTTGGCGAGTGATGTATTATTTTCATCCCTCTCTTTGGCAAGTGATGTATTCATGTTTCTTATCCATCTTTGGCAAGTGATGTATTCATGTTTCTTATCCATCTTTGGCAAGTGATGTATTCATGTTTCTCATCCATCTCTTTGGCGAGTAATGTATTCATGTTTCTCATCCATCTCTTTGGCGAGTGAGGTATTTCTTCATTTTTCTCATCCATCTCTTTGGCAAGTGATGTATTCATGTTTCTCATCCATCTGAGTATTGTACTCTGGTAATACTGTCAGTAAATGCCCAAGTCAGGTAGAAGCGTTTACCAGCGTATGGTATGGTACGGTTAAGCACGTGCCTGGCCTCGTGCCAAAGTGAAAGCGGACGACGATGAAACGCCAGGAAGGGCTCAAATTTAGCGGGCCAGCCAATGGTTGGGCGGCACTCGCCTTAGCGGGAGCACATGATTTCGGGGCCCCGCCACACAGAGCCCGGCAGTTGCCGTTCTTGGTGCACCACCGAGATTCTAGTTCCTGGCGTGGATGCAAAACAGCTCTTTTTCACTGGAGGCGTCGCATCGGATAGGCGCCCGGCGGCGCCGCAGTGTTTCAACGGCACGCCGAATCCCTACAACCGTGTGGGCGCGTTGTCACTGGTCCCACCGACCGCGTGAGATTGGCTGTTCTGGAGTCTGGACTGGCGTTGGCTTGACCTGCCCTCTTTTGATCTTCCTGCTCCTTCCTCTCCTCTCTTTTTCTATCTTTAGCACTCCTCTCCACTTCCATTCGCGACTGCCATTGCCATTGCCGCGGCTTCATCAGGCAGTTGCTGAGGTATTGCTCGCTCAGCCTTTGCTTGTCCACCAGCCCTTGCGGCCTCTTTGTCCCTCTGTTTCAGCAATCGACCGGCCCTGTGAGCTCCGTCTGCGGGTCCAGGCCTGATTTGGCCTCGTATTCCCTCATTTCTCGCCTTGGCCTCGGTGGCCGCTGCCTGTGTCTGGTCGAATCAGCCACCCCAGCGCTTGAGTCTGCGCCGTTGACGACGACTGTGCGGTGCTGTTTTTTTTCCGCAGCACGGTCCTGTTGTGCGACTGAGCACGTCGGCGCATTGACCATATAGTCGTCGCTGGTGCTGCTGTCGCCGCCGCCGCCGCCGCCGCCGCCGACTAGTACAATGGGCCGCAGGAAGATTGAGATCAGAGCGATCAAGGATGATCGCAATCGCTCGGTGTATGTGGCTGCCTGCTGTCGACTGTTTGCCCATGCTCGTGCTGACCAGCTGGCAGGACCTTCCTCAAGCGCAAGGGTGGACTGTTCAAGAAGGCCCATGAGCTGTCGGTGCTCTGCTCGGTCGACGTTGCCGTCATCATCTTTGGCCACAACAAGAAGCTGTACGAGTTTTCTTCCGGTGACATCAATGAAACACTGAGGAGATACAACTTTGTATGTTGACCGCTCCGCCATGTCGTCTGGCACCATTGCTAACTGCAAGTAGTACGGCCAACCGCACGAGCACAAAGGCCCGGCCGATTTCAAGAACAAAGGCGGCGATGACGACGATGAAGATGACGACGACGACGACGTTGCCAACGTCAAGGAAGAGTCGCTACCACCGCCTCCACCGCCGCCACCGCACTCGGGTCTGCCCTCTCACCGCGCCCACCACTCCTTCTCCCATATCCCACCACCACCACACCAGTCGGCCTCGCCTCCAATCCCCAATGGCATGTTCCAGGCTCGACATGGCACCCCGCAGCCGCACATCGACTCTAGGCCCGGATCGCGCAACACTGTGCGACGCGCAAGCTCCAACTTGGTTCCAATAACCCACCAACATGGCACAGGACCAGCACTGCCGCCGCCACAACAACAACAACAACAGCAGCAGCAGCAGCAGCCAAATGGGTTTGCTTATGTGCCAAACCCGCCGTTGTACAACCACAATGCCGGCAGCCTACCCCCGCAAGCGTCTCCTCAGCCGCAATATCAACAGTTCCCGCAATCGCAACCACAGCCGCAACATCAGCAACTACACCATCAGCAGCAATCGCAGCAACAGCCGCCACTACACCATCAGCAGCATCAACAACAACAGCACCACCAACAGCAGCCGCCGCAGCAACATCCGCATCCGCCCCCGCAATATATGCAACAGCCTCAACGACCGCCTTCACAACCGCAGATACCCCGTCATGACAGCCTCCAGCGTCCGCCGCAGCACCCTGTCCGAACTTCACCCCAACCGCAACAACAAGAATTCAAAGTACCTGAACCTTCACCGCCACAGGTGCGGCATGCCGCTTCCAAGTCGAGATCTATCTTCACCCCGATCGATGAAGGCGGCTCTGTCCTTGCACAGCACTTTTTTGGTGCTCCCGATCCCCCTGCACCACCGCCACCGCCGGCTCAGGCGTCTGCAGCCAAAGCCGAGAGCTCTCCTGAAATACAACCGCCTCCTCGAAGCCTGACTGCGCAGCCGCAACTGCCGAAACCGCCGTTGGCAGCGCCGCAGCCACCGCGGCCATCGACAACCTCGGCCGAGCTCCCACCGCCGCACAGATCGGATACGTCTGGGTCGAGAAGCGGCGCTCGGCCGAAGCTAAATCTGCAAATCCCTGAAAGCAGCGACGGAGAGAGTGCAGTCGGGGGCAGCCCTGGAGCGCAGCCTTCGGCCACGGCATCGGCGAACCCGGCGAATGGGAGGACAACGGACCATATTGTGCTCCCGCCCCCATCGCCGTCGGCGTCGGCAGTGCTGTCTGCGGGTGCCTCAGGACCACCGAATCCGTTTGCACGTCCACCACCGCCAACATCTAACAACCAAAGTCGAGAGAGCTACGCGGACAGCCGCAATAACATCGAAACACCGATCTCGGCATTGCCGTCGCGATATATGTCGAACGAGTTACTACCCAGTCCGAGCAACTTTTTCTCGGAATGGGGTGATTTTAGCAGAAATGGAGGGAGCCTCAACAGCGCCGTCCTCCCCAGTCCATTGATCTTTCCCACACCCGCCGAGGTGAGGAACCCTGGTCTATTCGAGAGATCCTCAGCCGGCGCTGGAGATGGGGGAGGCGAGGGGAAGCGAAAGAGTGGCGAAGGGCTGGTGGGAGAGGAAGCAAAACGAGTCAAGATATGAGGAGGCTGGTGGGAGAGGAAGCAAAATGAGTCAAGAGGAGGCTGGATTGAGTGCACAGATAGAGAGAATGGGAGTGGCACTTGTATGGTACGTGTGGACGAGGACATTCATTCATCTACTTTCAATCACCCTGCTGGCGTTGGGTGCTTTTCAGGGCGCGAGATGATGGCCTGGGTCATTTGTTTTTCTTGGTCACCAGGCAGGACGATACCAGATTTGCTACTTTGGCGGTTGCGATGTTTTTCTTCGCCTCTTTGCCTGATGAATTTCCTATGATTATGTTATGAATGTGAGATTTTTCTCTCAAAAAATAAAAAAATATTTGAAAAAAAAAAATGAAACGACATGACGTAGTTGTGAAAATAATGTGATTTATTCCGCGGGGACGGGCGACGGGGCGATCTGCATAATTATTAATTTTTTATTTTTTTCTCCCGCCTTGTTTTCTAAAAAAAGAAACTTTGGAACCTCGCTTAGTGGAGAGAGAATTAAATTAGTTAGTGTACGAGTTGGAACGAATGGGTTTTTTTCTTGTTCACATGACATGACCTCATCCATGACCTCAACCTCTTTTTTTTTTTTTTGAGATAAACACCAACGCGATGAATGATGATCGATCTATACTACTGTACTGTACTATCCTGTACTGTATACTGTTCTGTACTACTGCTTACTTGCCAAAGTGAAACATGTCTTATGAGAATGGAGATGTTGCTGGCCCCGATGCTGATGCTGATGTTATGCTATGTTGATGCCGATGCTGATGGGGCTCCTACACTACTGGCGGTACTAATAATACTACGGTAGCACTGTGCGGTATACCAGCAGCTTGGCATGTTGAGGGTTTTTAACTCTTTACAGACTTTGATCATCATACCTGCTTGTCCCCGCTGCTATGATTAACTTTTTAGTACCAGATGTCAAGAAGATCGACGGAGAAAAGATGGGCTTTGGCTGACAGGTAGGTGGGTAGGTGGGTAGGTGGGTAGGTAGGCGGCGGCCCCGTCAGTTGGGGTTTGATCGACAGGGCTTACTATACATAGGCCAGAGGCGATTGAGGGGATGATGATGATGATGATGATGATGATGTCGTTGCCTGCTAAAAATACCTCGGTAGGTTGGTGGTTGGTGGTTGGTGGCAATGAGATGGTGGGGAAATGACAAGGGGATGATGGGTTCTGGTATATATATGCTGGGATGGTTGATGGGTGGGAGGTGATATCCAGCAGCAGCAGCAGCAACACGACTACTACTACTCTACTACTCTACTACTACACAACTACACATCAACCCAACAATCTTCCTCACCGCAACAACAACCACCACCACCACCACCATCTTCACAATGCACTTGACCACATCCACCCTCCTGGCCGCGGCGCTCCTGGCCGGCGGCAGCGCGCTCGCCGCACCCGCACCGGCCCCAGTGCCAACCACGCCAGCCCCAACGACCTCGGCACCGGCCACCACAACGACCGAGCCAGCCGCAAGCGCGACCGCGGGGGCGCCCGCACGCATCGGGCTGACGGTCGGCAGCGACGAGTTCAACGCGAGCTACGTGCACACGTTCCGGCTGTCGTACGCCAACAGCTCGGCGTACATTGGGCAGATCAAGTACCAGACGTACTCGGAGCCGCTGGTGGTGACGAACCCCGTGGAGCCGATCGCGTCGGCGGGGCTGAGCTTCACGTCGATCCACAGCGTGCCGACCGGGTGGCAGAATGCGTATGTGGTCGAGGGCGAGAACCAGCCGCTGTGGTTCAGCGTGCCGCATGCGTCGCCGCCCGCGGGCGCCATCACCACCGGCTTTGGCTTTGGCGCCCAGGGCGCGCTCGGCATCGATGGCGTCAATCGCTTCTATGTGTGCCAGGACGATGCGCTCGATGCCATCAGTACCTTCCAGGTCTACTGGTTTGGCGCCGAGCAGATTGGCGTCGAGGGCCTGCGGTGCCAGGGTCCCATCAAGATCCTGGCCACGGATGCTTGTTAGTTGGCGCTGGTCCGAGTGAGATGTCTATCTAGCATTGGCAGCGGAGCGTGAGCGCGCAAAAGGGGGGGAAGTAATACGTATCTTATACAATCCGGTCCTTTTCATCAGAGAGGTGCTTTTGAACTGTTTCCTTTCCACTCCTCACCTTTGACTCCTCTTCAACACGTACAGTTTCCACTCCTCACCTTTGACTCCTCTTCAACATGTACAGTTTCCACTCCTCACCTTTGACTCCTCTTCAGCATGTACAGTTTCCACTCCTCACCTTTGACTCCTCTTCAGCACGTACAGTTTCCACTCCGGCTCCCAATGCAGCCAGTATCCGCCAGTCAGACTGGGACAGCGGCCGCCGAACCCCTCGCGCAGGACGTCGTGCACGACCGCGTAGGCCGAGGTAGCCCAGGCCGCGAGACTTGGTGAGATTTGCCCGTATATGTCTTCAAGCAGCCTGGCAATCCCATCCTTCTCCCTCCTCATGCTGCCATCCCCGAGCATGAGCGTGCCTCTGCCTGTGCTCGGTCCGAGCACGACTGGCCTGCGGCCCAACCCTGCAATCTTATCCACGACATCCCAGCCCCCGATCGGCAGGGCATGTTCCGGGTTCTCGACAATGACATAGTCGAATTGGTCCCAGAAGCTGTGATTGTTGTACACACCACCGTCGGTGCTGTTGTCCGACTTGTCATACTTCCACAGCGTGCTGCCCGTGCCGATGGTCGGGTATTGGCCGTCGGGGCTGCCGGCGAGGATGACGAGCGGGGATTTCGGCGCTGGCATTTCGAGAAAGCGCGTGATGCCCGTTTGCAGGGCCAGGTTGGTGAGGTGCACCTTGATTTGGCGCTGTGGCGCATAGATTGCAGACAGTGAATGCAGCGAGGCCAGAGAGTGCGCGCCGGGGTAGGTGAATGCTGACAGCGGGAGCAGGATGCCGTGGGCAACGAGCGCAGTTATAAACGTTGTTGCCACGATTACAAGCTTTGCCAACCCTGCAACGCGAGATCGTCCAGAGGCAATACTCATCTGGGATGCAGCCAATGCAGCCAGAAGAGTGATGGAAGGGATCAGCGGGAACATGAACCGCGTCTCCTTGTGCGCGAGCAGACTGTACAAGCCGGTGTACACGAGGGCAGGGGAAAGGATATTCAAGGCTTCATTCCGCCGGGGGGTGACCAGGTTGTAGAACCAAAGCGGGATCAGAACTGGGTTCAGGACCAGTCGCGGTAGGGCCGAAGTAAAGTACCAGTGCCAGGGAGAGGTGCCCCAGGCACTCGCGCCGACGCCGTCCTCGGGAAAGACATTACTCAGAAATGCCGCCAGCTCGGGCCAGAGAGGATGTCGAAGGAAGTGTGGAAACGGGGCGGGATGCCAGAAGTAGGTATCAATACCGACAGTCAGGGCCAAGCCAACAACGAGGCCAGATACCACGGCCGGGATGAAGAGGCGGCCGACAAGAAGAGGCCATCTCACAGGCGCTGTGGCTATGACGAGGTTCAGGCCTTCAGCTACAAGCAGCAGAGACAGCTCAGACCGGAAGATGACGGTAGCCAGAGTGAGGAAGTACAGGGCAAGACGGGCCTGGCGCAGGCCTGTTCCGGGGGATGGCAGCAAGAGAGCCAGCGACAGGGTGCCTGAGTACGTCAGCAGTTTGAATCTAGGAAAGCAAGGGTCAAAACACACTGAAGGCAAAGGCGAACATGTTGGGCAATGTCCTCGACGCGTAGTAGAAGACATGGAACTGGCTGGCCAGGAAGAACAGGAACCAAGCGGCCGTTGACTTGCCGAATGCTCGACGAACCCGAGAGGTGTAATAGAGCAGAGCAGCGGCGTTCAAAAGACCCAGAATCGCTCTGACTGTGAGATCGAGGTTGGTCAGCCAGTGAGCTCCCCCCAATGGTCATCAGTCGGGAAACGAACCCAATACTTGCTGCTCTGGCAGACTCAACTTCCTCCACAAGACCAGTGGTGTGGCAACGGCAGATAAAAGCAAGGATCCAATAAAGGTCCGGGGCACAGCACCGGGGAATTCCAGGTGGTCATATAACTGTTCGAACTTGAGACGAGGGTGTTGTGGTGCCCATGGAGAGGGCACGCCGTATGTGAGGATGTCATGGGTGGCCTGGATGTTGAAGGACTCTTCCACTTTGGTGAAGGGCGAGACATGGAGATGGACGAGGACGAGGGCGGGAATAACGAGCAAGGCCAGATGCCATCCCTCGGGGCGCATGGTGGAGGAGTGATGAGAGAAGAGAGTACTTAGTCTTGGTTAAGCTTAAAGTTAGAAATAGGGAAACAGAAGAGCTTAAAGTGAGAAATAAAGAGGTTAAAGTGAGAAAGAAAGGGAAACATTAGTAGAAGAGGTTCCAGTGCATGTCAGTCAGTAATAGAAGTTTGGGTTCAGACATTATCCTGTACATTAAACCTCTGCTCTCTTCTATTCTTTGTCTTGCAGATGTACTTAATACAAGTGTAATAATAGGCTTAAAACTGTGTACTGTAATTGGCCCCTTTAGCTATGCATATTCACTAGGCTTGGCATGTTTGCTTCATTGTAATCATACTGACTGTACAAGTAAGTAATTACAACTGTAAGTATTGCCGTAACTTTACACTTAATTGTACATCATCCTTCTCAACCAACACCACCAACTACCTCCCTGCGCCTTCCTCCCTCCTAACCATCATGGTAAGTACATATACATATATCCACACACACGTCAGCCCCGTTCCAACTAACACACCCACCGCTCTCGCTCTTTGGCTTCGGCCCGCTGATCTACGTCTCGATCCTGCTGCTCAACGCAGTCGCCATCCTGTCCGAAGACCGCTTCCTGGCCCGCATCGGCTGGGGGCGAGCACACCTATCGCAGTCGGCCGAGCCGAGCTTTGGCCAGCAACCCGGCGTTGGCGGCGGTGTCGGCGGCGGTGTTGGCGTCGGCGACGAGAGTATCAAGAGTCGGGTCGTGAGTTTGATTAGCAGTATCCGCATGGTGACGAGGGGTGAGTTTTTGTTTTTATTTTCTTTCTTTCTTTCTTCCCTTTCCAATGTATTCTTCTGATTATGCTCGCTGTTATTTGGAGAATGGACGAAGCAGACAAGAACGTGGGGCTAACTTGGAATGCAGTGCCCCTGATTGCGGTGAATACGATCCTGATTGTGTACGAATTGGTTCTCGGATGAGAGAAGAGAGAGGGAGAGAAAAAGAGGAAGAGCGGAGAGAGACAGACATGGGGAAAGAAAGCATAACGAGGGCGGTCTATCTATATCTGACGAGAAAGAGTCGGTCGAGTCGACGACAAAACAGGTCGCAATGGCAACTGCTCTGATTCGAATATGTCCAGCAAAAGACTCCCCGTGCCACGAGACCGGTGGTCTGCCACAAGGAAACGGACGGAAATGGCACAGCAAGGCAACTTGCTCATATTAAAAAGGGTGTTACCATTAGCAGCATGCCGCCACAGCAGCAGCAGCAGCAGCAGCAGCAGCAGCAGCAGAAGCAGACTTCCTAAGAATCCACGACCCACGACCGACCGACCGAGCGTTATTAAGACTGCCCACCATCCAAACGGCCTAGCTGCGTCCTGGTTCCTGAATATATGCATGGGGACAAAGCCCTGAGCCAAATACCAACTAGGCACTGCATTGCATCTCCTGTGCCAACAGCTCTTTGGCTTTGTGCTTTTTCTCTTTGAGTTGACACCTTGCAATGCAATCAAATGTATGCATGCATACAGCCATGTACACGTTTTGCTGTTTTATTCCCCCCATAGATTTTTTTTCTTTTTTCAAAGAGACTTCAATAGATTCATGCCAGCTCACTTTTACATCCCCTCGTCTGCATTTTCACCACAGGATGCGACATGGTGGACGTTTGCAGGACCGGCGGCTTTCGCACTACGAAAGCATGCCAAAGCTCTTCTTCCGCAGGCTGAACCGGTGGTTTTTCTTTTCCTTCTCCTTGGGCAGTTCAGCCGCTGTGCCTGCGCCTGCGCCGAGGCTACCAGTTCCGATAGGGGGATCATCATCCACGATGGCTGACGTTGATTCCGGCGCTATGTGGCCATTGGCCGTGCTTGTGAAGATTGCCGGCAACGACGGCTTCTCCTTTTCTTTGTCCTTCTTAGACAAGCTCGTGAACCTCAGGCTCTTGCTCCTCCTAAACACATCCAGACCTTTGGGATGGGCTGCTCCGTTGACTCCATTGACACCACTGACTCCATTAGCCACGGCCTCAAGACCCCGGCGCTTGTCCTCTTCGGATTTGGATGCCTTGCTGGCCTCGAGCGCGGCCTTGAGATCGGCGTCCTGTTTTTTGCGCGTTTCCACCATCTTCTCCGTCGCGGCCTGTCGCCGGTCTTTCTCCGCTTGCGCCCGGTCCTTTTCTGCCTGCTTCTCTGCCTGGGCCCGGTCCTTCTCCGCCTGCTTCTCGGCTGCCTTTCGCGCCTTTTCCTCCTTCTGCTTCTCCTTCCTGCTCTGCACTATCGGGCTCGTTGGACGACCTCCGACAGCGGCAGACGAAGCCTTGGGCGATTGTGAGGGATCAATGTGCCCATTGGATTGAAGAGGTGGTGCTGTGGCAACATGAGCCAGACTGGCAAATCCGCCTTGGTCGACCTGCTCGCTAGGACTGCTAAAGACACGATGCATCTCAGCAGAGTCTTTGGTATTCAATCCTAGCCCCACAGGCATGTCCTGAGAGAGGCGGCGCCGACCTTCCATCCGTTGCTCGCGCTGAATGGCATCGACTGTGGTCTCTTGGTAGAAGAGCACATAGGCACAGGCCATGCCCGCCTTGTCGCCGAAGAAGTTTCGAACATAGCTTCGATCAACAGGCTCTACCATCTCGTCGTCAAACAGCAGCCAGCCGCGGTCCTGCGTCTTGATGATGGAGACGTAGTGCCCGTGATAGGGCCCGCCTCCAATATGTACAACAACAGCATACAGTTCGTAGATGCGGTCGCTGTCCTCGGCGTCGTCGGTGGTGTTGAAGAGTCGGAGATGATAGGGATAGACAACCTTGTGGAAGAGCTTCTGTAACCGTTGCAGGTCTTCCGTGTACTTGAACCGTTTCAGGTGCAGGGCAAGGACCTTGGGCAATCGCTTGATCTTCATCCGCTTCTCTGCCTCTTGCAAGCCTCCACAGTTGTCACAGTGGAACTTGTTGCGTTCGCACAGCATTTCTTCTTCTGAGAATCTACGCAGACACGCCGTTACCGATGAGTGCTGCTCCAGGTCGACCGACAGGTCCAGAAAGGGCTCGTCTCTCCGCGACGTGTTCTCGCACGTCAGGCATCTGGTTTCTGAAGTTAGCGTGCCCTCAAACAGCTCATGCAGCCACCGCGTCGCCCTGCCGGTGGGCTCTGGCGGCACCGATGGGAAGGAGACGGTTGCCGTGTCTGTTGTTTCAGAAGCGACTTGGTCGGATTTGTCCTTGGCCTCAAGCAGCAGCTTCTCTCTCTCCCTCCGGTCGTGGGCTTCGATCGTCTCGACAACGGCATTAAGCAGCAGGTTGAGGAACTCGTGAGCGTCCTGGTGCATGGCCGACCGGAACATTTCATTCTCCTTACGCAGCACCTCGAGAAACTTGCTCGGGCTTATCACACCGGACCGTTTGTTGCTGACGACAACCGCCTCGAAGAGGTCCTTGAGAGAGCTGAATAGGGACTCGGGCATGCCATAGGCCTCGGCATTCTGATAGCCCAGATTGAGCACAGGGCCGGTGAGCAGGGCCTGCTTCTTCTTATATTCTGGCGAGTCCTTATCTTCTGGCTTCTGTGGCACTGGCTGACCCGTGCTTGTTCGGGGCGATGGTGGCACCAGCGGCTTCTTTGCTGCCCCATTGGCTTGCGAGTTGGGCAGCAGTCGCCCTGGCACAGTTTTGGCCACGGCGTTGACGACTTCGGGGGGTGTGCGTTGCGGGAAGTTCAACACGTTTTCTCGAAACGGGGCTGAGAAGTAGAGACACTGGATGATGGAGTTGCAATAGCTGGATTGGGCGTCAGTGGACGGCAATGGCGACACGACGGGAAGGGGGTTTGAGGCGCGCCGGACCAGGTATTGCCAAACTGCCGACCAGGGTGTTAGCAAGTCTTTGTATTCTCATACCAGTGGTTACGATGATCGGCGGCGTCGTCGTCGTCGTCGTCATCACAACCACCACCAACATCAACACCGTGGACAGAAGAGAGTGCGTACATTCTCCATCCCCCAGAACTTATCACTGCCATCGTTTCTTATCGGCCCCGCGTTGGCCAGCATGCGCTCCAAGGGCGTCGTCGGCGGCGCATTAGGGTCTTTCGCTCTTGGCGAGGTGCCAGCATTTGGGCTTGTTGCGCTCTAAAGAGCAGCGGATGCTCAGTCATCAGCCACCGTAGCTCTAGCTCTGGGAGAGGGGTTGGTATGCTCACTGCGCCGGGCTTGAACTTGCCAAAAAATGACATGGCGGCCTCATCTGCGGCTGCCCGAACGCATTTGCCAGGGGCTCAGGGCCGCTCACAGGTTCATCGAAAGTGGCGGCAGTGGGTTGCTAAAGAAGAAACTGGATAAAGCCCGGTACTCTGCACACCCACAAGCAGCCAGCCGGCTAATACGAGCGGGAACGAGCTTGTCGAGATGCGATCGAGGCAACAGAGGCGACAGGGGGGGGCCGGGGCGGGGCAGGTGTCCAGCAAGAATATCGATTATTAGGCCAGGACGGACAAGTAATTAGCCAGTGCGACTGTGACAGTTATGTTTAGACGCCGAGCGCAAGTTAATATTAATCATCTACCGCAAGATAACACTTGGCCGATGCAATAAGGCGCAGGTCTGACAGGCGGGATGCAAAAGGACTGATGGGTTGTTGCCGCCGTGGGCGCGCGCTGGCCAACGTTACAGTGGGGGCGCACTGCACCTGGAACGCTGGTTTGCTGCGTGCATGTGGGCGGCACATGGCGAACAGCCCAGGGCCAGGATGAGAACCTAAGGCCTGAAAGCGCCTGGCGATTGGGCCTACAGCCGGCGGATGGGTCCTTAAGCTCTGGGCATGGTTAGGCGCGGAGCCGGGCACATGGAAGCCGAGCTGATGGCTTGTCCGCATCAGGCCCTTGCTCCCCATAGGCGGGCGCTTGAAGCCAGTCAAGGTTATCATCTTTCATTACATTACTGCCTCAGGCGGAGGATTAGGTTCATACGCATCGCATCATCTGATTCATATCCAGCAGACACATCACATCCATGGGTATCAAGGCCGTCCGTCGCTTCTGCTCCCCTACTCGCTCAGCTTCAAAATCCCAGATAGGAACTCCTTCTGCTCCCCTACTCGCTCAGCTTCAAAATCTCAGATAGGAACTCCTCGAAGCTGACGGTGATGTAGCCATCGCGGTCCTCGTCGTACTGTTTAAACACATCCGTCATGCGTTTGAGGCTTATGCAGGCCTGCACAAACAAATCAAAGCTCATGCCCAGCTCCTGACTCTGGCCTTGTCCCACGCTGCTTCTCCGTCTCTCGTTGTCGCGCCTGATGCCTCGGTCGTGGTAGGTCTTGTACAACAGCGTCACGAACGGCTGCGACAGCCGGTACCCAAACGCCACCAACGCCTTGGAGAACTCCGCCAGTGAGATGCGGCCGCTGTAGTCTTCGTCGAATCGCTCAAACAGCTCACGCCACGCGGCTAGGAAGCGCCACAGACTCTGGAATTCTCCGAACGTGATTGTTGGTCCATTTGGCTGTGACGGTGCCGATGTCGAGAACATCTGCATCAATGCCTTGATTGTTGTCCCGTCAAACGGCGTAAAGTCGCCGTTTACCAGTGCAGAGCCCAGCTCTTGGGTTGTCAGCCGGCCTGTCCGCGACACATTGGCTGCCTGAAAAAGCGAATAGAGCTCTGGCGAGTCGGCATCTGGCGGTGCCGGCGTGCGAGACGGCAAGTGGCCAGGCGAGTGGCCAGGCGAGTGTGTCGGCCGTCGAGCGCCTGCTGACTGAGTCTCTGGTCGAGCAGCGTAACCGTAGCTCGCTGGCGGGGGCGACGCCTGGGTTTGTGCGTGGGCAGGCACGGCGGGGTCGTAGTAGTTTTGCCTGGCCTGCGGTCGGTACGAGTGTTGTGCCGCGATTGTGGCTGGTGAAGGGTGCAGGTTGGCTGCCGGCGACACCACTGGGGGGCCGGGCTGGGGGCCGGTCCTGCCACTCGGCGACGGCTTGCGGTTGGCCGCCAGCGCGCTCAAGGCGGCCGCGGCTTGCTCAGGCTCTGCATGTCTGTGTTGATGGTCAGCAAAAGCCAAGACAGCAGACGATTGACTGTTGGAGCGTACGCTGGCAAGGCATCCGGATTGAAGGCCTTGTTATACGCCATCCAAGAGACAGGCCCGCCGATGGGAGGGCGGGAAGCGAAGATCTGGCAGCTGTGTGGCACTCAGGCAGCGACAGTGAACCGGCAGCGACAGCGACAGGGTGCGCCAAGCGGGGCTTTTAATGCCCACTGCATCCCAGGTAAGGATAAGAATAAGAGTAATAAAGATGGCTGATGACAGATGCCAGCGCGGTAACTAGTCCCAGCCCCTGGGGCTGAGACAAGGCGTTCTCATATTAATAGTGTGAAGCCTGGCGGTATTGGAATACACGTGCGCTTTGGCGACTCGACGGACAGGAGCCTCGTCCCGAGAAAGGACGGGAAGGGAAACTCGAAAGATATGATACCGCACCTTCTACTCAGCGGCATTTGATGATAATTCGGAGTGCCAAATGAGTATCTTATTACCAAGCGTGACCGTCTCATGCGCTCCTGCTCCCAGATGCAGATGCGTAATTAATGCTCCTGCCCCAGTCAGCGTTGGGCTGCTCATTCCCCCCCAACAGAGGTGAAAAACCGAAAACTGTCAGCATGGCCGATAACTGATCCTCTGTACTTTCATAATCACATCACATTATCACATTAATATTGATCCTCTGTACTTTCATAATCACATCACATTAATATTGATCGAAGCAGAGCCCTGGATGTCAAGTCGACCGCCATGGCCACTTCATCGCTACCCGATTCCAACCACTTCTGGCTCTTTGGCTACGGGTGCGTCTTGCTTTGAGTTCAACCCAACGGATTTGTATGCATGGAGATTGAACGAACCATTCCTGCAGGAGCTTGATCTGGAAACCGCCGCCGCATTTTGGTCAGTCCGACTACCGCTTGCCCGTTCGGAGAAAATTCCTCTTAACTCGAGCAGATAAGCGAGTGCCCGGCTATATAGAGGGCTATGTTCGCCGGTTCTGGCAGGTATGTACCCTCGCCTTCACCCGGAGCCCGGTGTGCTGACCTGCCGTCTGCAGGCCAGGTATGTGGTGGTTGCCACCAAGGTCCCCGCCCTGGTCAGCCTCTGATCGGCAGCAGCGAGGACCACCGTGGCACGCCTGAAGCCCCTGGCCGGGTTGTCACCTTGATTGAGCGTTCATTCTGGGCCACTCTAGACGATCCGGTGAGCAGGCTCACGTTGCCTCCCGGCAATCAGCACTGACAGTGAGGGAGCAACGTGATTCGGAAGGCACCAAAGTATGGGGCGTGGCCTATCATATCCCCCCCGACAGGGTTGTGGAGGTCAAGGAGTATCTTGACATCAGGGAGATTAACGGATACAGCATCCAGTACACCACCTTCCAGCCGGCCGATAAGGGGCTCGCGCCCATCGATTGCTTGGTGTATATCGGCATGCCGGACAATCCGCAGTTCCTGGGGGCGCTTCAGCCGCAGGACGTGGCGGCCACGATCAATGAGAGCATCGGACCCAGCGGTGAGAACAGCGACTACTTGCTGCAGCTGGAGGCAGCCCTCGAGTCGCTCAGCCCTGATAGTGGGGACGAGCATGTTTCGGACCTCGCACGACGTCTGCGCCTGCTGGCGACTCCAACTCGATCCTTGCGACAGCGACGAGCGTCCGCTGCAGGCCTGCAACGAGTGAGCAGCACTGAGGAGCAAGAAGAGATCGAGAAGGAAGTGTGAAGTCATGTCTCATTCCCATTAGATTCATTTCACCTCTGGAGAATGACATTTTGCCTCACGTATCAGTCAATGTATCCCTTTGCCGCCATGGTCGCCAACGGGGCCTCTTGCCCTGCAACAGTTGCTTCATTCCTGCCTTGTTCGATCTCCCCTCCCTCTGGTTGGGCCTGCAAAGTTGTTGGCGCCTTGCTCAGCCCGACTGGCCGCCGTGCTGTCCACCGTCTGGGCCTGTTCGTGGTTCGTGCTCCTGGCCGGACTGAGTATTGTATTGTGGTTGCCCATATCCTCCGCGGCCATAACTAAAAGAAGTCGAGAAGCCCCGGCCTTGACCACCTTGGTTGTATCCTCCGCCGCCACCGCCGCCATACCCTCCACCATAGCCTCCGCCATAGCCCCCGCCATAGCCTCCCCCCCCACCTCCTCCGCCTCCTCTTTGACCGCCGAAGCCGCCGCTACGGCCCTCCTGAGCATGGTCGACTCGGATTGTTCTGCCATCGAACCTAACAAGGCGGAATCAGCAATCGATCCTGCTTCTGCCATGAGACACCATACTCCTTGTTGTTCATCTGCTCGCGTGCCGCGTCAGCTTCGGCCCTGGAGGCGAACCTCACAAAGCCAAATCCTCGGCTACGATTGGTGTCGCGATCCTTGACAACAACCTATCCAAGGGTCAATCATTCACCTTGACAGTGTACAAGACCCCGCCTCCTTACGGCTTCTTCAACTGTACCAAATGCCTCGAAGCCCTGCCGAAGAGTCTCATCATTCGTGTGCCAGGCCAAGCCCCTACCTCGATATCAGTCACTCTGTCAAGTTGAAGGACACAGGCGGATCAAATCACCCGATGAAAAGTTTCGCCATCTTTTGGTCTCTGCCTACACACAGGGTCAAGAAAGGCACAGGGACAGAAAGTCGATCTCTATTTCGAGGGCAAGAAGATGACGATGACAGAAGTCTGGATGTTGCACCTGTTCGCTCCTCTCCAGGTCATATGCTGTGCGACGCTCTAATTGGGCATCATCCAGACGGTGATTAGTGCTGCCTGGCCACTAAAACATCTGGCACCCAACGGCAATTCACCCAACTGGGGCTAGATTGTCATTCAGGCAAGGGACCTAATGGCCAATGTGACTGAAGATCGACATCCCGGCCCTCACGGATCAAGCCGCCACGTGGAGAGCACAACCATATCACGGCCGAAAGTCTGATTTCGAAGTTAAGTCAGCCAGTTGCCCGCCAGAGACTGGCCCGCGAGAATACGTTCTGCCCCCGTGGAGCGTTGACCGAGGCTGATGTCATGTTGCCGAGTTGGCGCCACCGTCGGGCCTTTCATGCCGTTGTTTCGAACCCGAGAGAAGGGCTTCGGCAGGTGACATTGGGCCACCACGCGCGGGCTCGTGCATCGGTTGACCGAGGGTGGCAAAGTCTTCCATGCCGTAACGGGCAGGCTCTCTCTGGTCTGGGAGAGGGAGAGAATGGCACTCGACATGTCGGCCCTACCCAACAAGAAAACGGTCTTGGAGGTCGTCTCGCAATATCCGAACCACCACGCTGGATGGTGGGGTCGTCTTTTGTGGCTTAATGCTCCTTCGAGCGCCGACAATACTGCTTTCGATTCGTTTCCAGCACATTAGCGCCGCTCTGCAGGTGGCGAATTGCTTATCTCTTGACCAACACCCCACCATCCCCCCTCCTTCGCTTGACATTGACTCTTCTGCAGACGTTGACTCCAGTCCCTTATGAAAGTCACACTTGATAGCGCCTTGGCAGGGAGCAGAAGTGCCGAAAGTCAGAATGAGCCTGGCATCGAAGGCGATTAAATATCGATTCCAGGCCCGTTGTCACTTGACTCGGCCTTGCTAGCTTTGAAACGCGAGCAAGACATGGCCGACCCGTCTGGGACCCCCTTGGCGGCTCCGGGATTAATTTCCTGCTGCCTTCAATGGGCCGAGTTCAGGTCTATATCTCCCGAAGCTGCGCCAGCTTTCAGCCTCCTGGCCATGCGCAAGAGGGAAGTTGGTCCATTTGGCCATGCGCAAGAGAGTGAGGTTGGTCAATGTGGCCATGCGCAAGAGCGAGGATGGAATCGCCGTCGCCCATGAGGCAGTTGGCTGTCCTGGGCCGCGTCGCCTGGGCAAACTTGGCCGTCGTGTGCCAGAGGGTGAGGGTGGTGACCAGACGGACCCCTACTGAACAGCGCATCGCGACAACCAGACCGCAGTTTGCAGTTTGGGCTAGGCTGGCCCTCATGCCTCACTCACCCATAAATCCAAGCAATCAGGGCTCTTCTCGCGGGCTCGGCTTACTCTATGTCGTTTGAATCAACCACACTTCGGCGTCGCGCTATTTCCTAGCCAGCCCGGATGTGCCTTCCGTAAGCATGGCGCCTTGCTCCTGCCTTGTATGCCGTTGGAAGTCACCCGGCCGGGCTTTGGGGGCCTTCACTGGATCCAATGGGCGGTGTATGATCCCCCAGCAGATGCTTCCAGCTAATCAGCTTCCTCCTTGCGCCTATGACAACGCCTGTCTGCCCTGATTTTGCTTCTGATGAGTATATCCTG
Organism: Chaetothyriales sp. CBS 134920; assembly: GCA_003693665.1. NCBI lineage: Eukaryota > Fungi > Ascomycota > Eurotiomycetes > Chaetothyriales > Domatiomycetaceae > Domatiomyces > Domatiomyces catenatus. The sequence goes on along the minus strand of QQSL01000031.1, from coordinate 4,319 downwards.
CGATGGCTTGCCGATCCCGCACTTGCCAGTGCAACCCCCCCGAGCAAACAGTGTCACGAGCCCGCAACGGACTGCAACGGCCGTGAAGCATACACTTGCCACAGACCGCACATACCAGACGTGGCGCCTTGTCAAGAATCCGGCTCCCTTGGCCTCGGCACACGGCAGCCACGCCCAGAGGCTGTCCAACGCCATTCTCCTTCTCGACTCCAATTCAGAACAGGCAGAGAGGTGTGCCAGGACCATCCTGGGGCCTCACACCAGCCTGATCCCAGCCTCCAATATGCTCGGCGGCCAAGGCGCAGAACGAGGGTGGAGAAGTACGAGTACAGGGGTGATGAGCAGGAGAAACGAGCGCGAAAGAAGCCAGGGCCGATGAGTCGTAACTGGAAGAACAAATCGGGCGATGCCTTGAATCGAGATTTCAAGGCACCCAATGTTGAGTCCAAGAGGCTGACGCTCAATTCCAGAACAATACCCGGCTTTCTCGCCAAGGGCAGAGCTTCGGCGCCGATGCCTCGTCGGGGTCTCACCTTTTCAGAGTTGGCATTCCTGAGCATGGGACCAGAGCTTGATGGTACAGAAGGCAGATCCAAACGCGTTGCATCATCTGCCTCGAATAATCAGGACAGTCTACGATCTGATGATGTTGCGCCAACACGGTCGACTCTGCCTCAATTCCAGGCCTACAATCCTGCATCGAGCCCTGGCTCATGCCTCTGCCGAGCACCCTTGACGAACCAAGTTGACAAAGACACTCAATACCGAGCACCCTTGGCGAAACAAGTTGACAAAGACAATCAATACCAAGCACCTTTGACGAAACAAGTCGACAAAGACACTCAACATTGGGGGCCTCATGCTCATCGCCTTGGCAAGTACTATTCTCTCGAGGACTTGAAAGAATTAGCAGCCTCAGGGAGCAGGAGCGAAAAGAGCAAGCATCATCTCCCACCGCCTGTGGACCTCACTTTGCCATTCATTGGCAGATCTCCAGACGGGAGGAATCACGAGTCAAGCTGCGACGACCAGTGGGGATATGAAGCCAATGCATATGGAGCAGTACCTGTTTTTGACCTGGCCAGAGCCCAGGCTGTGGACTACGACCGTCGTGTAGCTGCAGACGAACAGGTCTCTGACCCGCATGGCAAACACAATCTCACCGACTCTGGCCCAGCGCTGCTCTCGGGGCTGTCTACACCTTGGCCAGATCAGCAGCCCTATCCATCCATCGATATACCAGATCTATCTACACGACTGAGTGGTGACGACAACCAACCCTACGCTGCCGAATACATGACATTGTGCCGGAGTTCTGATTCAGCAAACCACCAGAGGTTGAAGAACTTATCACCCGGCTTTGATGCCTTTGACTCTGCATTACTTGCCTCTATCAGTCAGCGAGGGCCCAAGTCTGGTTTATCACAGACCAGTGCTCAGGAACAGTCACGACCAGGTTCTTTCAACAACAGCAATATCCAGTCGAGAGGTCCACAGGATCACGTCGCATTTGGTCAATGCTCTCGACCTCGGTTAATGCGACCGTCGGAGGAGGCAGACGACTCTCCAGAACCTTTTACGTCTTTACTCCGATCTCATATATTGTACTAATCAACTGGTCATCGGCTCGATTGCACATGAGTCTCAGGCTAAGTGATGTATTGGGGTGAAGAGGCCACAACGAGCTGGAGCAAGCAAATTTAGATTACCATTTTGCGGAAGAATGAGTATGATACTTGGCCCAGGTGTACTCTAATCGGAAGAATGAGTATGATACTTGGCCCAGGTGTACTCTAATCGGAAGAATGAGTATGATACTTGGCCCAGGTGTACTCTAATCGGAAGAATGAGTATGATACTTGGCCCAGGTGTACTCTAATCGGAAGAATGAGTATGATATACTTAGCCCAGGTGTACTCATACTCATAATCAAGACAACACGTGCGAATGAGGTCAGCTGACGGCGTGGAAGAAAAGCGGCGGGCATGTACAAGTCCTGTGCCCAGTAATTTCGTCAATGGGGAACAACCGCCACCCCAAGCTTCTTTAATATGAGCACGCCGTCGATCAGCACCCCGACCTGGCATTAGTTGGTCCTAGTTCCCGGCCTCCAGTGACGAATTTTCTGGGAGAGGTGTTGCTGCATTTTGGCTGGCAATTAGTCAGGATCTCTTGTCGATTTCCAATCCATTCGCCCAGCATGGCAGTAAGCCCGCTGGTCGCCTGAAGGAGGGTGGAATACTGTACAAAGGGTAAAGGGTGGGTTGATGACGCCGGCCTCGTGCTCTTCGTGTTCTGTGATGTTGTGAAGAGTCAAGCTTGAGCTAGGGGACCCGACAGATCATGCAAGGAGAAGAAGAGAAGAGTGGAAAAGAAATCTTCACCCAGGATACCATATTATCGAATTCTTATAAATTAATCAATTCTCAAGATGAAGAAAATCATCAGCTACATGCAAGACCAAGGTGTGTGCTTTTCTAATTAACCTCGTTGAGTGAGGTCCCCGACTTCGACTTGTATGGACTGATGATTGATGGCAAAAAACCCACACACAAAGCTCTGCAATACTCCAAGGACAGACACAACTCCGCTGCCAACCTGTCACCACGTCGGAACAAGGAGCCGCAGCAAGAACGGCGGCGTGACTATCTTGCTACTGGCGGTGGTGGTGGTGATGACTACACTCAGCCTGGAAGCTCCAGTATTAGTCCAGACATGGCGTCGACCATTGACAGTGAGGGCCGCCGCGGCCGCGATAACAACAGCAGTCCGCTGTCGCCAGCCATCCTGCCCCGGATAAAGAAGGTACAGTATGGGTATGACAATATCTGGCAGAGCTACGAAGTCTACCTGCCCGATGAGGCAGCGCGGGGCGAGCAAGACACGGGGGTGAAGCCACAATACTGGGTCGTCTACATCCACGGCGGCTACTTTCGCGATCCAAAAGTGACGAGTGCAACCTTCCACCCGGCGCTGGCCCAGCTGCTCGACCCGGGCACGACGACGACGACAACAACAACGACGACAACGACAACGACGACGACCAGCAGCGCCGCCCCGGCCGAGATCAAGCAGGTGCAGGCGCACGTGGCGGGCTATGCCAGCATCAACTACCGGCTGGCGCCGCACGAGAGGTACCCGGAGGGAGAGGATGACGACGACGACAACAACAACGTGCTGGCGTATGAGCGGCGCAAGGCGCAATGGCCGCAGATGCTGGACGATGTCCTGGCTGCGCTGCGCCACCTACAGACCCGTTATGGCTTTGGCGAGCACTATCTCCTGGTTGGGCACTCGGTCGGCGCCACCTTGGCCCTGCTAGCCGCGCTCAAGGCCCATGGTGACCACCAGGCTCCGTCAACCCCAGCCCCACTGGCGGTCGCGGGCGTGTGTGGGATTTATGACTTTGAAGCCCTGCATGGCAAATTCCCCGACTATGCCTATCTGACGCGCAACGCCATCCCGCACGAGACCGACTGGGTCAAGGCGTCGCCGGCGCGGTACAGCAGGGACGGGTACGACGAGCTGTGGGCCCGGGGTCGGCGGCGTTGGTTGCTGCTCGCGCAGAGCAGGACCGATGGCCTGGTGGATTTCGAGCAGGCCGAGGAAATGAACAAGGTGGTCGAGGACGACAGTCTGATCCTGTCCGATCTGATCGAGATCACGGGCAAGCATGACGAGATCTGGAAGCAAGGTCATGAGCTAGCCAGGGTTGTGGCCATGGGTGTTGCAGAGATGATGAGCTTGAATCAGTGAAGTCAATCTTTTTTCCCCCTCTCTCGATTACAATTACAATGCGGTGGCAAAGACACAAGCAATGCACAGTCAGCAGGGCAGGAGCAGGGCAGGTGCAAGGCAGGAGCAGGGCAGGTGCAAGGCAGGAGCAGTAATGCAATTAGGTAACTTAATGAAACAATGACCTGCACTGCACGCTCGCTAAAGGTCAGCCAACTGCTTCACTTCACTTCAGATGAGCAACAGTGCCACAGTACAGTGTATATATATCCTATTATTAGCGGCAGGTCTGTGTCGCCTGGCATTACCATTGATAGCCCAGATTGACTCGTGGCAAGTCAAGTGGTGTATAAATTCCCGTCCGCCTTGGTCTTAGTTAGATCCGCTTCAGGCTGGCCAGTCTTGGGTTTGGTTGCCAAACTGAGTTAGCGGTCGACATCACGTGGGAACTTCGTGACCAGCTCCGATCCGGTCAAACGAACAGGCCTGCACTTTCCCTCCCGTCTTTACACTCCATACCTGGAATTTTAAGTGTGAGACGACGGTGGCAGCGCCACCCGACTTGGCGGGGCTAAGTCCTGCTT
>QQSL01000030.1:0-180161 GCA_003693665.1 Chaetothyriales sp. CBS 134920 | reverse complement strand
GTTTCTATTGGCCAGAGACCCCTGTTGGTGGCGTTGCCGCCGTCGTCTCACACTTAAAATTCCAGGTATGGAGTGTAGTATGGGGGGAGAAATCAAAGGGTAGGTCAAACGAAGTATCCACATCGTAGGGCCGGACCAAAGAAGAGACTGTAAAAAATGAGAATGCCAGTAATTGGGCTGATCAGTTACTTGGCTTTGTGGCTGGCTTTGTTCGTTCCGCCTTATGGACCTGGCTTGGTTGCTCGCTTGCTCATTATTTTATTTTTTTGCATTTATGGCCCCCTGGCTATTGTGGCTCGCATACTAGTTGAAGATGAAACATCATGTTTTTTCTTTGTCTTGATGGGTGGTCAGTCAATCGTGTGTCTGTATGATCCTAGATGCTGGTGTTCAGTTCAATTTAACAGAATTGAGGTGGAGATATAGTTCGTCGATGGTTGTGTGGAAAGAAAAAGGGGTGGCTGGGGGGAGAAGCCGTATGAAGAATAAGGAATGCTTCCAAGTGTGGACTGATAGGCCTCAATAGCAAAATCGATAGATCATAGAATTGGAGGGGGATCAGAGGGAGATAATATCATAATCAATCGTGTTGACCAGGGAGAGAGGGAGGAAGGGGGAAGTCCCGGTCCAGTTCCCACTTGTCGATCCGCTAAATTGATGTCTCTCCTTTCCTGCTCGTCCAAAAGTTACCGTAAGTTACTGGCTGATAGGGGAGGGGAGGGCGGAATTTTAAAGTGATAATACCTATACCACCGATACCTGGCCTATCAGGCGGCAATTACCACAAAGCACTCACTTTGGCTGGCTTTCCTTCCTGTGATTTGGTTATTATTCTCCCGTTGATTCGATGCTTCGGGGTTAAATTAAACGCGGTGGGAAAGGGCTGTACTCCTGTGTTGATCTGGTGATAGTGCAACATGTGCAGGCTTAGATGCTTGTAAATAATTCTAGGATCACCCCTAACACTCGTCTCTTTTTCCGTCTTCGGTCCTTTCTCCGCACGCGTCGGTAAGCCAAGAGGAGAGAGCGAGAGCGAGAGGAAGAGGAGCTGAGCGAGCTGAGTGAGCCGATCTGAGCTGAGCTGAGCAGGCTGTCGTGCGTCTGCCTACCTGTACCTATACCTGCTGTGCCTGTCAATATGAGGGCCATCAGCAGTAACTCTACGACAGATCGACAAGTCCCTATGCCTCTGGGCATTGCCCCCTGAAGGAATGGGTGGTAATGGAGTCTGGGGAAGGGTGATTGTCCTCTTAGCGAAGCCAACGGTCGGGCGGCGGAAGATGGGCTTGGACGGGGCAGAATTCTCCGTTGCCGCCACCTGACACTTAACTGGTCGAGGAAGAGTCACAATCTTCCGGCAATTGGGTCTTAGACCACGGTAACTCAGTAGCGTGACAAGGTTGCTCTGGGTCATCCATTACGGCACACGTAATGATTACTTGGACCTCTGTGAGCATGTATCAGGCCGCAAGTTGATGTGCTTCTTGTTGATGTGGCAAGTACCAGTGTCACACGATCAGCAGGCAGGTGCGTCTGCGTCTGTACTGTATCTCGGAGAGAGAGAGAGGGTGTGTGTGCTGAAACTGCGTCGATCAACGGACTGGCCGGGTCAGTAACACGACGTCGCAGGTGGCGTGTGTGCCCATACATCTCTGTACGCCCGACGACTCTGATTCTCGTCTCGTGGTTCCGCGGCATCCAAACCTTGACCAAGCCCTGGACCCTGGGCCCCTTTGGCCCCTCTCTCAGTTAGAGCCGTGCAGCCAGCGCGTTAGGGCCTAAGATAGCACCAAGCTTTTGGGGGTGCGGCCACGAGTTAGGGCTTAAGCCCCCCTGTTGTTTTGCTTCTTTCGGGTCTAGTTGCGCCGTGGAAGTCAGTCCCGTCCTCGAGTTGTTGTGGGTATCTCGCGTGCCTAAATTTTCTCGCTTCCTGAAGCGCATCCACAGCCTTTGGCAGACTCGAACTTTCTGTGTATTGAATCGACGCGATTCCCTCCCTTTGTATAGGTACACCATCTCCATCCCTCCAAGGACGTAGCCGACGCCGTGCTTGCTTGCTGTTTGATTTCTGCTGCAGCCTCTCTGACGGGCAAGCCGTGCTCAGTCAGACAGCCAGCTGACCTCAGTCGCTCATTCAAACGCTCTTTCCTTATCTGCTGCTTGCTCCTGCTCCTGCTCCTGCTCCTGCCCAGGTTCCTCGGGCGCGACTTCCCACTTGCACCTGGTTACTTGCCCCGATCTGCCCTGCGCCAGTCGCTCATTCCCGCCATATCAAAAGCGTCACATTGGCACCACCGTGATTGTGGTGGACGAGCACACCAGTCGGAAAAGTCAAATCCGTCGCTGTATACGAGGCAGTGACAGCGATAACAGTCAGATGGTTGGACGGCACGCCGAGGCCCCCATCGCCCTGGATCGTCGCTCAACGGACTCGATCGTTTGATTCCCAGCAGAATCGACGCAGATCTACCTCAGCGCCGTCAACGCCGTCTTTGTCAGCAGCGAGTGCATCAGCCATGTCCTGAGAGACCGCCGAGAACAGAACCCGACCCTTCGAGCATGCAACGACAAAGCACCGCCAGTATCTCCATTGCTCCTCTTCAGATCCGGAAACTCTCGGATCCGGCTGGAGCTCACAGTGAGAAGACGGGCACCATCTTGGCCCAGGATGGCTCCTCTTTGGCCTCGCCCTCTCTCCCCCAGGCGCGCTTCCACAATTATCTCCGGGCCGTGTACCCGTTCGAGTCGACGCCGACCGCATCGCCCACGACGGTGACCCTGCCGCTCAATGCTGGCGACATCATCCTCATTCACTCGGTCCACACCAATGGCTGGGCCGACGGCACCTTGCTCGAGACGGGCGAAAGGGGCTGGCTGCCCACCAACTACTGCGAGGCCTACGACTACGCCGCCATGCGGCCACTCCTGCGCTCATTAACCGACTTCTGGGACATTGTGCGCATGGGCAGTGAGTCCAACTTGGCCATCTTCCAGTCCAAAGAGTATATGCGTGGCCTCGTTGCCGGCGTGCGCTATCTGCTGGAACGGTGCGACTGCTTGACGCGAGACTCGCCCAACGTGCGCCAGCACGAGGCCATCCGGCGCACCAGAAAGGGCGTCCTCTCAGACCTGTCGTCCCTGGTAAAGGCGGGCAAGCAGCTCCAGCTCATTGTCCCGCTTTCCCCAACCGTGGTCGATCTCGACCATTACCTCGATGAGCTGCTACTGCACGCCTTCAAGATTGTCAACCGAGCAGTCAAGCTGCACGATGTCTGGTCGGAAGAAATCACCTTGATGCAAGCTCTGGCCGCGCCTGACCCCATGGACTTTGTCCTGCGCGCGACAGACGCAGCAGAGGCCGCGAATCTATTGGAAACGGCAACGGTCAAGGTACCGAGTGCAGCGTCCAGCAACCGCCACACCGGATCGACCGCGCGCTATTCCTCCACTCTGGCTCGGTCGCGACCGCAGTCCACGGCGACGGATAACAGACGCGTGTCGACGGTGCACCGCATGTCGTATTCTGCCAGGGCAACGGTTGAGGCCAATGTCAAGCTCGCCTCCGTTCAGCTCAACCAGTGCTATGATGCCTTCTTAGGCGTCCTGGCTTCCTTTCTGGGCACCCATATGCAGTCCCGGTCTTCGTCCGAGCTCCTGCTCACCACCCAGCAAGCGGTCAAGTCATGTCGCCAGCTCCTGGCCGTCATTGAGATGGTCATTGACCGTGAGATAAAACCGTTGCCGACTCTGGTCCAGTGCAAGGACTCGATGTACGATGCCATCACCGAGCTATATCTGGCAGCCAAAGAAGTTTTCCGGCCATTGCACTCGCTCGATGATGAGCTGCCCTATCTACCGGAACAGAGCCAACGCCTAGTTGAAGCGGCCACCAACTGCGTCAGTGTTGCCGGCCGGTGTGTTGCCCGTACCAAAACGCTTTTGGAAGACGGAGGCGACTTTGAAATCAGCCAGAGTCCAGACAGCCACAGCAGTGATTCGGAGAATGACGATGGCTCGGACCGTAGCTCAGTCTCGGCCTTTCATCGACCCCCTGTCACCGACCAGACTAGCTCGGGCACTCAAGCACGCCTCGATCAGACCAAAGCCCGACACGCCGCCGTAGGCAAGAGTCTACCCGACATCCCTGCCTCACAACGCGTCGAATCTCCGGCCATGAGGGACAGGAAGAATAGCCCTCTGCCCCCAACGCCCAATGAAGACAGCCAGTCACTTGTCCGCTCTGCCAGTGTACGAGACAGCCGGCACTCTACCCTGGTCGACAGGCCGGCTTCAGGTGAAGCCGTGGCTCCCATTGGTCATCTGCGCCACAAGTCAATGACCCGCGCCGGCGTTCACAGCACGAGCAGTGGCAGCACAATCAACTCATCCCTGGGCACTCCAGACCAGAGCGATCTGTCGATCACGTCAACTAGAGTCACCTCTTTTACCGAATCGGTCTATCCACGTTCCCCATCCCAAGACTCGCTCGACCAGGGTTCGGACACGGTCAAAGAGGGCGAAGAAGCGGTGCTCGAAAAGACATATGCGCACGAACTTCTGCTCAACCGAGACGGCACAATCATTGGCGGCTCGCTCAATGCGGTGGTCGAGCGCCTTACCGCACACGATTCTACGCCAGATGCGCTCTTCGTGTCGACCATCTACCTCACCTTCCGACTGTTTGCCAAACCTCTTGAGTTTGTCGAAGCGCTGGTGTATCGGTTCAAGTATGCAGGCGAATCGCCCAGGCTGGCGGGCCCTGTTCGCTTGCGAGTGTACAATGCGTTCAAAGGCTGGCTTGAATCACACTGGAGACATGACTGTGATGATGCTGCCTTGCCGGCCATTGTGGCCTTTGCAAGGGAAGATCTGATGCCTGTCTTGCATACTGCAGGCAAACGACTGCTCGAGCTGGCCGAAGTTGTTGGCTCAACACATGCGCCTGCGGTGCCACGTGTGGTGTCGGCGATTGGCAAGACCAGCACGTCGTGGGCATCTTACATTGGCAATGAGACAGCACTGCCGCCGCCGGTTCTGTCGAAGAGTCAGCTGATGGCGCTGCGAACGTGGAAGATGGGCGGCCCCAGTGTGGGCATCCTGGATTTTGATCCGCTTGAGCTGGCCCGCCAAATCACGATGAAAACGTCGCAGATCTTTTGTTCCATCCTGCCTGAAGAGCTCCTGGCGACGGAGTGGACGAAGCAGTCGAGTTCATTGGCGGTGAATGTGCGCGCAATGTCGAGGCTGTCAACGGATGTGTCCAACCTGGTTGCCGACTCGATTCTCCAGCTGGAAGAGCCGAAGAGACGAGCGGCGATTATCAAGCAGTGGATCAAGATTGCACACAAGTGCCTGGAGCTGCGCAACTACGACACGGTGTGGGCCATTGTTTGCTCGCTGGACTCGACCAACATCAAGCGCATGCTCAAGACGTGGGATGCTGTGCCACAGAAGCACAAGGCCCAGTTTGATGAGCTGCGAAAGGTGTGCGACATCTCGCGCAACTACTCCACTCTGCGGCAGCTGCTGCAGAACCAGGTCCCGCCCTGTCTGCCCTTCCTGGGTGTCTATCTCACCGATCTGACCTTTGTCGACCACGGCAACCCGGCGAAGCGACAACTGAGTCAAGCATCCGGCTCGATCGAGGTGATCAACCTGGATAAACACACCAAAACGGCCAAGATCATCTCTGATCTGCAGCGGTTTCAGATCCCGTACCGGTTGACCGAAGTGTCGGAGCTGCAAACCTGGATGCAAGACCAGCTGATCCGAGTCCGATCGGCGGGTGGGAAGAACTTTCAGAACCACTACCGCCGCAGTCTCATCCTCGAGCCGCGGGAGCAGATGAAGCCCGGGGTCAGCCCGATTGGCAAGGACAAGTTCGACATGCTCGGGTGGATGCACCTGTCCAAGGACAAGAGTGTTGCCGTTGGCAATTGAAACACAAACCAACAGATGCACCTCGTAAACCAACAGATGCGCCTCATAAGCCAACAGATGCGCCTCATAAACCAACAGATGCACCTGTCCAAGGACAAGAGTGGTGCCGTTGGCAATTGAAACACACAGATGCACCTCGTAAAGCAACGGATGCACCTGTCCAAGTGTTGCCGTTGGCGATTGAAACACAAACCAACAGATGATAATGATGACGCGAACACGGAAAGTCGAGTCGAGCTGATGATCATGCCATTGATTATATTAATGAGGATTCGTTTTTTAGCGGGTGGGAAAGGGACCTGGTGAGGCTGTTGTTTGCTTTCTTTTGGCTTTCTGTCTCTTTCTGATGTTATTATTTGATATCCTGTAAGTTAATGTACACAGAAGTACCTGTGAACCAGTTGCCAGTCTATGCTATGGCCAATAGCTTGGGATGGTTTATGTATGAAACCACAGTCACAGTACACAGTACGTACCTACAGTACTCGGCGCTGGCCCTGCACTCAATCTTTTCACCTTTGATATTCTTGATATTCTTGATATTCTTTCTTCATCACTCCCAATCAGGATCCAGCCGGCGCCTATACACGGCAACAAACTTCCTCCCCTTGTTCCTCGACACCTTCTTCGCCTCCTCAGTCTCCTCGGACATGATCCTCACACACTCATCCGCCGCGTTTTCCTCCTCCGACACCCGCTCGAACAAGTCTCCGATTCCACTGTCCTCATCCCGTCCCTCGAAATGGCTCACCATCCACTGAGAAAGGGAGTCAAAGTCAGCATGGAAAAAAAAGACAGACAGAGAAGAAAAAAAGAGTACAGACATGATGCAGCTCCTCCACATCGGTAATCGTATACACTTTGCCCACCCCGGGCTGCAGCACATATGCATACTCGGCATTCAGCTGCCCGCTGACAATCCGCGCCTTGTGCTTGCGCTGCTTGAAGTGCGGGTCCGGGAAACAGATGAAGATCTTGCGCAGCGAGCTGCGGGCGAAGAAGTTGGGCAGGAATTTCATCGTGTTGGTGCGAAGCGCCGATATGTTTTGGTAGGTCGTGGCGGTGGTAGGGAGTGATGGTGGTGGTGATGACGGTGATTCTTGCTGTAACTGCTGCTGCTGTTGCTGCTGTTGCTGCTGTTGCTGGCTTCGCAGCGCGTGGATCCGCGAGTTCACATAGTCGAGTACCTGTGTGCGCAGCTCCATGCCTTCAAGGAGGTTAGTTTGGTTTTTTTTCCCCCCCTTTCCTTTCATCCCTTTGTCTTTTCCCAGAGGAAGAAGGAAAAGAACAGGTTCTTAAACGCACCAACCATCAGATCCTCAGTCAGCACCGGGCTCAGTGCCACGAGCAGCCCTCCAAACCCGCACCCAATATCTGCCACTGTGACTTGCTTGCTCAGTTGTGGCTTGACCCCTTCTCCTCCTTCGTGATCATTAACAACAACATACGCCGGGAAATGCATCGACCAGTCCATTTCACCTGGCGACCTGGGACTATAACACCCCCGACCCCCCGAGGGTATTGCACGTTAGCATGGTATTCGAACAATCGTCGTCTTTTCCCCCCCCTTCTCATCTTCATCAACAAAAATACCACGTACTATACTAGATTATGATCCGAAAATGGGTTTGCATGTGCCCGCTGTCGGTAGAACTTTTTCTTGGGGAGGGCAACTTGAGCAGAAGAGTTGTTGCTGCTGTTGTTGCCGCCATTGTGATGATCTTGCTGCAGTCCCTGTTCCCAGGCGCGACGATATTCTTCGCGCTTCTGGCGCTTGTTCGGTGGTCCTGTCATCGGTCGTGTTTGCTGGCTCTGTTTTTGATTCTTCTCATTCGTCATTGAACTGGGAAAAAGGACAAAATGTCGAAGCCTTGTCACATGACCAGGCTGGGTATTAGTTAAGCATGTTCATGCTGACTAATTACTACCAAATACCCTGTAGGGCATTGCTGAATTCAACAGTGCAGGCGCCGTCGAGGCGCCAATGTGGAGATGCGTGTTAATACTCGTGTAGATGATCATGAGATCCGACCTAAACTAGATCGCTGCGTGGTGCCACGCTGAGACATGCACCCAATGTGGCTGCTATCAACCCGAAAGTGGCATTTCCAGATCGGACCCTATGGGGAATTCAATGGAATGGAATGGAATTGAATTGTCATGTCGTGGAATGATTCATTACCCGAGATCTCAGCTATATTTCAGTCCATCCAGCCAGCCAAAGGCAAAAAGGGCCACATCCCTCTACTGTTGGGTAGTAAGAACCGGCGAGGTGTATCAATGATTCATATAGAAATTCCGCCTGACCCAAGGAGCATGATAAGAGGAATGATCGCGAACTCCCGATATGCCAAATTGCTGAGCAACATTGACGTAGCCTTCGCCGTTGGGTCGGGCAGAGTCCTTGATCGCATTGAGATCTGGAAGGTCCATTTCCCACGGGGCTCTGCAGTAGACACACTTGACAGTGTTGCCTCGTTGACTTGCCGCCCACTGGTCGAAGCAGGTCTTGTGCATATTATTGCCACAGCTGGTCTTGCACCAGACGAGCTCATTGTGTTCTTGGTCAAAATCCATGTAGCAGATCGGACACTCACCCTCGACCGGCTTCCTGGTCCCCGCCGCCGCCTTGCTATCGTCACCGTCACTCTTGACCATATCTGTAGGAATGGGAGGCGCATGGTCGAAAATGTGCTGGAGCTCAGTGGAAAGCAGGGCGCGCTGATACTGATACTCGTATGGGGCGCGGAGCACCGTCGACAGCGCGTACACCTTGTGCTTACATTCGTTTCCCTTCAGGCTGTCCGGGCAGGTGCAGCTGGGGACCTTGTCGATCGTCACTGTGTAGATATTGCCCGTCGTGCCTACAATGTCGATGCTTTCTGTCGGGCACTCGTCCGTGCCGCCTCGTGTTCTTCCGATCACGATCATCCTGCCAGGCTCCGTCAGTTCTGCGGCCTACTCAACCGGGCCTCAACGTCCAGGCACCTCCTCACCTCTGGGTCTGAGCACGTTCGAGCTTTGTAAGGAAACTCTTGGGTGCCTGCTTGCGGAATAATTTCACTCGTTTCTCTTCTGCTGCATGTCTTGGTCTTTTCGAAGAGCTGGGCTTGTGCTCGTACTCTCCAACATGGGCTGCTTTACGCTTTTGGGATGTGACATTTGCTTTGGTCGCCTTTCCAGGCATGATGACTGGTCAGATATGTCTGTAGCGAGGCAGAGGAATCGACAACCGTTGTTGATGTTTGTGACTGCAATATTGGCATGATGTCACCTCCTGCCAATTAGGAGTATACATAACTTTAAGCTTAAAATCAAGTCTCTGATTGGAAGTTACGGGCCTCAATGTCCGCGACAGTGTCCTCGTGCCTCCTCTCTGTCAGTCAAGCTCGACGGATGGATGGATAGACACAGATCAGGTTGTTGTACAGATTGCAAAATGCGTCTAAATCTTGCCTCCACTCAACTTCTCGGCCACGCGCTTCATGCGTTCCTGGTCGCGCTCCCAGGCCGCTTCATAGGCAGGATCCTGCTCTCTCATGCGCGGACTGACAGTGCTCTTGTTGACCATGTCCTTGATCCCGTCTGGTGCACCCAGGCTGTCCCACAAACTCATGTTCTGCTCGCCCGACTTGCCAGCATCGACCTTGTTGAACTTGTTGTCTGCAAACTCTTCTGCGATCTTGGCCTTGAGCTGAGCCTCATTGACGATGAAAGTGCGGGCGTTCATGTACAGTGTGTGTAGGTTGTCAAGCCGGACACCCGTCTTGTCAGTCTGGGTGCGCGAGACGTTGGCTTTCTTCTCCTCGTGGATATGCCGCCTGTCGGCTGCGGAGCGCAGGTCCAGCTTGGCGTTCGGATTCATAGATGCCGGCACCGATATGCTCGTCAGTCGTACGTCTTCACGCTCGGCCTGCGCAATGAGCCGTGCGTGGTCGGCCTGCTTCTCATCGGAGCGGAACTTCATCCGGCTGGTGGCGGCTTGCTTGCGTTTGTGCAGTTGTACCAGACTTTCGCGCAGATACTGTTTGCGCAACTGGCCAAGGCGGTGCCTGTACAGAGCCTTTTCCGACAGTTTTGTGGTGTCGACTGGCTGTTTCGGCTCCGGCGTGACGTTGGCCAGGTATTCTGCCGACGGCTTATCGGGCCGGTTGCGGGGGAAGATCTCGCGAGGCACAGGCATGCGACCAGGCACAAAACGGCGAGGCAACCAGTCTTCTTGCAAGCTCTGCGGCACATCGATGTAGCGTGGAGACTCAGGGGAGATGGCGGCGAGCGGAGCAGTTGTGGCCAGTCCGCGAGTCGATGACGGCGCTGGAGAGGACAAAGTCCGACCGACACGGAGACAGCAGGACCGGCATAGTGTGGTAGGTAGCCTCTCCATCTTTATCTAGCATTAGATAGAATGGAGAGAGAGCTCGGCCAAGGTCGACTTGGTGTTTGATTTCGCTGCATGAGCAAAGTTATTGGTCACGTGAGAACAATCTGCGTGATCAACACGTGACTTGCTAGCGGCTTGGCGAGGGCTTGGCCTCAGAAAAGAAAAAAAGTCTGGAAGCGTGTTGCACTCCAACAACTAGACCCTGGCGACACCTCTATCCCGCTGCTAAGATGGGAACAGGCAAGAAAGAAGCTGCCCGCCGGGAGCGGCAGGGCAAGACCGGCGATGGCATGGCCAATGTCAAAGTCAAAGGCGAAAACTTCTACCGCAGTGCGGCAAAGGTGAAGACTCTGCGAATTCTCAACACATCCGGACCACAGCGCAATGCCGCAGGGAAAATCACCCAGGCCGCTGCCTACCAATCGCGTGACATCCCAAACGCCCGCATCGAGCCCAATCGGAAGTGGTTTGGCAACACCCGAGTCATCAGCCAGGAAGCGCTTGAGGGCTTCCGGACCGCAGTTAGAGAGCGGACGAGAGATCCGTACAGTGTGCTGCTCAAGACTAACAAGCTCCCCATGAGTTTGGTGCGTGATGAGCGTGAAGGAGAGGTGGTCAACGGCGTCCGCCAACACAAGGCCAAGATCGCAGTGGAGCAGGAAAGCTTCAGCGATACGTTTGGGCCCAAGAGCCAGCGGAAACGGGTCAAGCTGGCTGCAGGCAGCATAGAGGGATTAGCGGAAGAAAGTGCGAAGATGGAGGATGGCTGGGCCGAGCGAATTGAAGAGAACAAGCTGTTGGCCCGACGTACAGCCGAGGGCTTGCAGAACGGCGACGCTGACCACGACACGGGCGAGCTCACAACGGCAAGAGAAGCAATCTTCAGCAAAGGCCAGAGCAAACGTATCTGGAACGAACTGTACAAGGTGATCGACGCGAGCGACGTGGTGATCCATGTACTGGACGCTCGCGATCCTGACGGCACACGATGCCGTAGCGTCGAGAAGTACATACGCGAGGAGGCCCCCCATAAGCACCTGGTGTTTGTGCTCAACAAGTGCGATCTGGTGCCGACGAGCGTGGCGGTAAGTGCTTCTCCTGCTTTTCCACTCCTCATTATTGCATTATTGCATTATTGCTTCTCTTCCTGCTTTTCCACTCGTCACTATTGCATTATTGCTTCTCCCTTCCACTGCTAAGTCAAGGCTCCTTTCTTGCATCACGCATTTGTCCATGAAAGTCGCCTGTTACAGCGTTGGTAAATTAACCAGGCTCGGCACTTTTTACTGTGCTCAATTGTCGTGCTGTCCATCCTGGGCAGTCGGCTACAGAGTCCACGGCGTGCCGCATTTGAGTTGAAGCCCGTCTCATTTCTTTCCTGGCTGGCTTCTTAGTAATGCTTCACACATTTCCACCGTCTGCTGACACTTGGCAGGCACAATGGGTACGCCATCTCTCGACATCGTATCCGACACTGGCCTTCCACGCCTCGCTCACCAACTCCTTCGGCAAGGGTTCTCTGATCACTCTTCTCCGCCAGTTCTCGGTGCTGCACTCCAACCGCAAGCAGATCAGTGTCGGCTTCATTGGCTACCCCAATACCGGAAAGTCGTCCATTATCAACACTCTACGGAAGAAACGTGTGTGCACGACCGCTCCTATCCCTGGCGAGACCAAGGTGTGGCAGTACATCACACTCATGAAACGCATTTCCCTGATCGACTGTCCGGGCGTGGTCCCGCCTAGTCAGGCCGATAGCGAGGAGGACATCCTCCTACGTGGGGTCGTCCGCGTCGAAAACGTTGACGAGCCCAGCCAGTACATTGCAGGCCTCCTGCGCCGAACCCAGCCCAAGCACATTGAAAGGACCTACGAGGTCAAGCAGTCAGAGTACAACGATGATCCCGTCGAGTTCTTGTCGATATTGGCCCGCAAGTCTGGTCGTCTGCTAAAGGGTGGCGAGCCGGATATTGACGGCGTTGCGAAGATGATCTTGAATGACTTCATGCGTGGAAAGATCCCCTGGTTCACTCCCGCGCCGAAGAAGGATGTTGTTGGTCAGTCGCAACAAAAGGAGCAGGAAGAAGACTCGTTTAGTGGCTTTGACGATGGCGCCACCGGCGTAGCTGTCACGGCTACCGCTTGATAACACTTGTCTGACAAATATTAAAGATAGAGTGGAAAGGACTCAAACAAAGCGAGTGCAAATGACTCGCAGCTAAAGCCCACCAGTTTCAAATCCGCTCAACTTGACTTGCCCTTCTGTTCACTACTCGTACTATAGTTGACTAGAGGTGGTGGCGCATTATTTGGTGAGCAAGTCGCCCAGCCACCGCATATCGTCTTTGCCGAGGAAGCAGGTTCCATCCCTCGGATATCTTTGCAAAAAAAGCAATGAGCAAAAACAATCAGCAGCAGGGATTCGCTGGTGGTCACCCACCCAACTACTAACCTACCGGCATGTGGCTTAAGTTCGTTGAGCGAACGGGGAACGCTGTTTTCCACATCCTATGGCCGATTGCGAGAGAGGGATTTGCGAGAGAAATATATATAATACACGTGTAGAACTAGAATGTGTTTTAGCAGTGTTTTAGCAGTGCTTTAGCGCATATTAGTGCCATTGCCATTCCATCTAGACCAATGAGAACAATAAATGCAGAAAGTAGAATTTCTGGTTATCCAATCAAAGTGAATGGGAATAAACTCATTGTTGATTGGCTATATAGTTCACCCCTAAAGATCACATGTTCACCTGCCCTCTCCAGTATCACGGACCACGTTCATGAGTCTCAGATCGATCGCCCACATTCCTATAATAGACAGTAGCGGCACCTAACACAGTATGTAGAATCCACCATGCGACTCCTCGCGTGGCTCTCTGCCACTTTGGCCGCGGCCAGGTTGGCACCCCTCGACACGGCATTTAACCGCACAGTGTCGCCGACGACGTTTGCCTCGCTTGAAGAGCTCGCCCGCCTAGTCGACATATCCTACTGCGTCGGCTCTACAGGCATCCAGAAGCCGTTCAAGTGCCTCAGTCGCTGCAGTGACTTCGAGGGCTTTGAGCTAGTCACGACCTGGAACACCGGGCCGCTACTGTCAGACTCGTGTGGTTACATTGTCTTCTCCCACGCGCCCTACCAGAGACGGGTCATTGTCGCGTTCCGCGGCACATACTCTATCGCCAATACCATAGCTGATCTGTCCGCTGCCCCGGCTGAATATGTACCGTTTCCGCCCGAGCAGGAGAACGACTCAGTCTGCGCCTTTGACACCGAGCGGCCCTTGCATTCACTGCTACAAACACAGGCGAAGAGATCTGGCCAGGACGAGGGTAGCAACGGCGGTGCCAGCTGCCTCAACTGCACCGTCCACTCTGGTTTCATGACCTCGTGGCGCAACGCCAGATGCACGGTCATCCCACACGTCGAGAAGGCCCTCAGAGAGAATCCCGGGTATGAACTCATTCTGGTGGGCCATTCCCTGGGCGGTGCAGTCGCTGCACTAGCAGCAGTGGAGTTTCAAGCACGAGGATGGCAGCCGCACATTACCACATTCGGAGAGCCACGCGTGGGCAACAAGGCCTTCAATGACTTTGTCGACCAGCGCTTCAGCTTGCTCAACGACCACAACCATGCCTCGGATAGGCACCTCTACCGCCGCGTCACCCATGTCAATGACCCGATCCCACTTCTGCCGCCCCAGGAGTGGGGCTACACCATGCACGCCGGCGAGGTCTACATTTCCAAGCCAGATCTGCCTCCCGAGGTCCAAGACGTCCAACACTGCAGTGGCAATCAAGACCCGCACTGTATCGCCACTGAAGCTGAGGCTGCCTCCCTTGTCGCCAATGCATTCGCACTTGACCTATCAGACGAGGACCAGGCGAAGCTCAGTTTGCCCGGTCGCCTCGGTGAGCGCTTTCGCCTGTGGCAGTTGCTTTTCGCCCACCGAGACTACTTCTGGCGGCTGGGCCTGTGTGTACCCGGAGGTGACCCTTGGCATTGGAGTAGGGAGCAGTATGACGACGGCACGGCCGAGTACGACGAGTTACGATGATGGTGATGGTGAAGGTTCTTGCGGGAGAAAAACTGCGGTAGAGATACCTACTTTCAGCGATGGTGTTGGGGACGTTGCTTGTTTGCAGATTGCCTCCCCCAATTGAATCAGATCATGGGTCAGGGACTAATACATTTTTATTTGTACCAAGTTGATATTACTCCAGTACTGTTCCAAAATGTTGCCTTATTTGGTTGCCTTGTTTAGTTGCCCTATTTTTGGTTGCCTCGTCCTGCCGCCTTGTCTTGGCGCTGGCCCAGTATTCTCTCCTCCCCTTCTTCTGCCTCTCCACTCCGCCAAACACGATCAACCCGCCTCTTCTCTCGTTGGAAACCCATTTTCAGCAAAAATGGCATCACAACTTCTTCCTCTCGGTTTGTTCATCCCATCCTCTTGGCCTTGCCCCAGTTTTCCCTCCCACCTAAAACGAAGCTGAGTTTGTGTGTTGTGCTCAGAACTGATTGATAAATGCGTCGGTTCCCGCATCTGGGTCGTCATGAAGGGAGACAAAGGTAATGTTCCGTCCTCTGTCCCTTTGCCATTCTTTCTCCTGTGTCGTCTCGTCTGTCTTGTGTCTTCGGCAGCCTCCCGTCTAACTTTTTTGGCCCAGAATTCGCTGGCACACTCCTCGGCTTCGACGACTATGTCAATATGGTGCTGGAGGACGTCGTCGAGTTTGATTATACAGGGTCGACGACGAAATTGAAAAAGATTCTGCTGAACGGCAACAACATTTGCATGTTGATACCCGGTGGTGAGGGCCCGCTACAGACGTAGTTGTTGGTGCCAGCACAGCAGATTCGGCGCACGTTTGTGGGTTTCATGCTTTGGATCAACTATTCGAATACCTATTCAGCTGCAAGGCTAACTACGGCTATTTCTCTTCCGCGTACTCACCCGCCCTCTTCTTCAGAATGGCGACTGCATCATTCCTCACCTCAGCCACGATATCGGCCGCGGCCTTGACCTCCCTGACCAAGCCGACCCCCGTACCCGCGTACGTTGTCATCCTCCCTTCGGGACCCCATCCTGCATCTCCTATCTTCATCGCCTCTTGATACAGCGCCTCGTTCTCTTCGTCAGACATGCCCGCGATCGAATCCATATAGGATCGGTTTGCGATTCCTCGGCCATTGTAGTTTGGCGGCCAGCCCTTGATGCCCCTGATAACATCATACACAGTCGAAGCTACCGTCGTCACCCCGCCATCAGTCACATGCAGGATCTGATTCTGGTATCCCTTGGAGATGACAGCTTCGTGACTGGCCAGGAAGCGCGTGCCAAGGCAAACGCCGTCAGCACCCAGTGCCAACGCAGCTGCCACAGCCCGCCCGTCGATGATGCCGCCAGCTGCCACAAGTGGGATGTGGATTCCCTGCTCGGCCAAGGCATCGCTCACCTCTGGCAGCAGTGTCGAGATGCCGGCCCGGCGTGCAAGCCCATGGCCACCGCTATCAGCTCCCTGCACCACCAGAACGTCCGGCTTGTCGGCATTGGCAGCCTCTAGCGCTTCGCCCACCGTACCAACTTGCACCCAGATCTTCGTCTTGCCGTTGCTAACCCTGCGAATCATCTTTGCCCAAGGCAGAAGATCAGGCATGTGTGCAGGCGCAAAGAACCACACGGCAGCCACAGGGAACTTGGTTAGTGCCTCGGCTGCAAGGTCGATGTTGCTGCCCCAGATGAGAAAGCCTACTCCGATCGGTAGGACACCTTCAGGCGCGTGCGAGATTGGATTCTGCGCGTGCAATTTGGCCGCTTCGGCAAGGTCCTTGGCCAACGAAGAGAAGTCGAAACCGCCGGCTAGGAAGCCGAGGCCACCGGCGAGCGATACAGCCAGTGCGAGCTCGGCCATGGCGATCTTCAACATGGGCGCAGAAACGACCAGCGGCTTTGAGGGCTCAAGCCAGGGATAGGAGCGGTGGAGGGAGGCCATGGTTGAAGAGGAAGAACCAGCTGTTGCTCACCTGAATCGACAAGTCTTCCCCTCTCCAGCAACACCAGGCAAGCCACGTCACTTGCGAGCTGATTGAGGATTCCCAAACCTAGTGTTAACCCTAATGAGGCGCACTTTGACTTTCAGAGCCATTAAACAGAGGTGTTGCCGATCAAGTGCTGAACTTATATACTATAATATAACCATAGTGTGCTTTCGACTCTGTGTTAACGGAAACGTCAGTTGCTTTCGACTGCTCCGGTAACGCGGCGTTACCGGAGCGTGATGGATGACGGCATCGGTCTAACCTCGGAACCAGATATTGCAGTATAGTACTGAGGCTAATGACAACTTGTGAGGGGTGACTATGCAAGAATAGTGAGAATTATGAGCAGGAAGAGCAGCTTCTTACTCGAGAAGTTGTCTATATTAATGGAAATATTGTACGTAACAGTGACAGAAATACGGTATTCAGGGTTTTTTGTGAGAAGGCCAAATTTACACAGTACACTAACCTCAAGACAGTAAGGCCTGAGTTTGTCCAGTTTGTTGCCCAGAGCCACTAGGCCAGAAGAGGCAAGGTTGGCTGGAGGCAGACATTCTTCACTAACTCAGTGGAAATCAACCTACTGTCTCTCTCTTTCTCTCCTCTTCATTGCCCTGGGTTTCTCTTGAATATCTAATACAGGAACTGTTGTCAGCTGCTTCAAAAGTGAACCCCTCTGCTAGAAATCAAAATGTCTGGCATTAACGCACCAGAGCGGTAGGTTTACTCTTTTCCTCTCTTCAATCCCCTTTGTAATACACTGTGATGTCTCGGGTCAAACCTCTTCTATGATGGACAGCAATATCAGTTGGTTCTCAACAAGGCCATTCATACAGCAGGCCACTTTAAGAATAAAAATGTCTTCTGGCCATGCACCTTCCTGCATAGGTTCCTGCCTTTTCTGTTGGAACAGGTCTTGGCACTTGCACAAGAAGTCATCGTTTGGAATCACATCCAGGTGTCTGCCACGCTCATACAGCAACACGGTATCTTGCCTACGAGTGCACATCTTCAACCCGGGACCATCAAAACAATGGCGCGTCGTCCCCCACACAACCTCGACTTCAGCGAACCCTCAATCCGACGCTTGCCAGTTGAAGAGCAGACCTGGGATCAACACCCCAAGAACAAACCATACGGTTTCCATCGAGACTCCAATTCAGCTAATACCGAAGCCAATATGTCGGAGTCGTAAGTTCAGTCCTTGACCTTCCGGCTCCTTTCTCCGTTGGCAGACGCGGTCTTGCCCTCGAGAGAGTGAAACGGATGGTGGGAACGCAACGTGACACGGATCAACAAGACGAGGATATGGAGCCTGGCCGTTCTCATTCTTTGGAAAACGTTCTACTAGAGAAGAACAACTGCTGACAACATCGTTTCAGGTACGAGGCGTTCACGCTTGGCCCTGGCGAGAAGAAGATTGAAGAGAAGATCGATAATCGTAAGCAACTTGAGTGGTCTTTGCTGTCATCTGCCGTTCTGACCCCCTTGCAGGTACTCCCAGCACCAGTACGTTCACGCTCAACAAGGAAGACCACACCATGGGAAATCTGCTCCGCGACAAGCTTCTTCAGCATCCCCACGTGACGTTCGCAGCCTACAAGGTCCCCCATCCTCTCTTCGCTACAGTCGAGCTCCGCGTGCAGACCGACGGTGTTGTCAGTCCCAAGCAGGCGCTGCAGGCTGCATGCTCCGACCTGATCGGCGAGATCCACACTTTCAAGACGCGTTTCAAGCAGGCCTATGAGTTGACCAAGATGTCCAAGGGTCAGAATGGAGACGGAGCCATCTAGAAGAGCGGGCAGACAAGGACAGGTCATGAAGGGCTGAGTGCCACATTGAATTTGCGATACCCATGTTCAAACAGTCTACGAGGGCACCCATATTGCCATGCACAACCAGTGCGGTGTTGAAGGCGTTCGGCAGTGGTCGACTTTTACGGAAGGGAGGAGTTAGCTGGCAGTAGCTCACGTACTCATGTAGCATGAGCAGCAGCCCAATATTATGAGGGTCGAAGTACCAGAAATGTGTTTGTGGACCGCTGCCAAGGCTGACGCTGCGCCACAAGATGGTGGCGTCAATAAAGTTGCCTTCCTGTGTCCAATTTCAGGGTCTCTCCATCACCGTCAGGGTGAGGCACAGGAGAGAATCAATCAGGTTGTGTGCTTTCTTCATGGTCTTGCGGCCTGCGCTTCGGCCTTCTCTTTTGCCCGTTGTTCTTGTTCATTTTCGGCCTTATTCCACATAGCGAGCCAGACCTCAGTGGACGATGTATTCCCAGTCGAACTCCTTCCTCGGCGGGGCAAACAGCTCTCGCCTGGGCGCCGCTGGCTTTGGGCAGCCGTCCTTATCTGCTCTGCAGCAGCAGCAGCAGCAACCGCAACCGCAACAGCCCACAGGATATGGGGGTCAAGGGCTGCAGCCCCAGCAGACAGGCTACCCAGGCTATGGCGGCCTCCAGCAGCCCCAGACCTTCGCAGCGCCGCAGCTACAGCCGCAATTCACTGCGTATGCTCCGCAGCAGCAGCAGCAGCAGCAGCAGCAACAACAACAACAACTCCAACAGCCCCAGCAGCAGCAGCCACTCTACGCGCAGCCTCAGCCGACCGGTTTCCTCCCACAGCAGCCGACCCTCCCACCTGCTCCCGCGCCTTCCTCAGCTGTTGCCACGAGTGCTCCAGTGACCCTACGGCCCCAGCAGACGTCGTCCCAGATTGCCCAGTCCTTTGCCTCCACACCGTCGGCGGCCGAGAAGGCGCCGGCCAGCAGGTCCGCAAGACTCCCCACCATCCGGCTGTCCTTCATTACCGCGTCCGACCAGGCCCGGTTTGAGCAGCTGTTCAAGTCTGCAGCAGGCAGTGCTCAGGCCTTGTCCGGCGAGAAGGCCAGGGACCTGCTGCTCAGATCGCAGCTGCCTGGCAGTGCCCTGTCGCAGATCTGGGTCCTGTCCGACACCACCAAGTCCGGCCAACTGCTCTTCCCCGAGTTTGCTCTGGCCATGTACCTCTGTAACCTGAAGTTGACTGGCAAAGACCTTCCTGCGGTACTGCCAGATCGAATCAAGAACGAGGTGTCCAGCATGGTCGATATCATATCCTTTGGTGTCCCAGACGACCGTGTGCCAGCTCTGCCGAGGACGAACGTGCCAGACTTCGACGCGCCGCTGCGCCAGAACACCATATCCCCGCCCGCTCCACAGGCACCTCGTCCGCAGCAGGCATCCAATCAGCAGCTCTTGAGCCAGCTGACCTCCCAGCCTACCGGCTTCTATAACCAGGCCATGGGCATTCAGGCTGGCCTGCAGCCTCAAGCCACGGGATTCCCTGCGCAGCAGCCCGTCGGTTTCCAGAACCAGCCAACCACCACTGGCTACACCGGGCCCCGGCCTCCATTGCCGCCCATGCCTACCGGCTTCGGCCAAGCACCATCTGCAGCCCCCCTACAAGCACTGCCGACCGGAATACCGGGCCAGTGGGGCTTCGTGAATGCCCCGGCATCGGGTCTGCCAAATATTGATGCTTTGAAGCAGCGGCTGATGCCGCAAGCCGGCCGTGAAGGCGGATTCACCACCGCCGGCCTGGCTGGGACTGCACAGGTGCCGTGGGCTGTCACCAAGGACGAGAAGCGCATTTACGACGAGCTCTTCAAAGCATGGGACGGGTTCAACAAAGGTGTCATTGCTGGCCATGTCGCCATCGAGCTCATGGGCCAGAGTGGCCTGGATCGGAAGGACTTGGAAGCCATTTGGACGCTGTCTGATCCCAACAACAAAGGCGCTTTGAATATGGACGAGTTCGCCGTCGCCATGCATCTTATCTACCGCAAGCTCAATGGCTATCCTGTTCCAGCTCGTCTGCCGCCGGAGCTGATTCCTCCCTCTACCCGAAACTTCAACAGCTCCATTGACAAGGTCAAAGGGCTGCTATCACAGGAGGCCGATGCACGGAAGCAGTCGGGTGCGTTCTTGCAGCCCCAAAAGACCGGGGTCAGCTATCTGAAAGAACGCACGTTTCGAGGAGGCTCAAGTTCGCCTGCCTTTGGCCGCAAGGATGGGACCCTCTTCCGCAACAACGACAGCGAGGTCGGCTACCGCTCAAGTGCCCGTCGTAGGCTGGGTGGAGACGGGAGAACGCCGTCCCCCGTTTCTTCAGAAGCTAGCAGCGCCTTTGATGACTTGACTCCCGATCAGATTCGGAAGAAGATACGAGAGACCAAAGTTTTGCTTGATGCCACTGACTTCAACGACGAAAGGCAGGCAGATGACGACGATGTCCTCGATCGACGAGACAAGCACGAAGCCCAAGATCTTTTCAGACAGATCCGCCAGCTTCAAGACGACATCGATACTCACCCCAACGCTGCATTTGGCTCTTCTGATTCGGGCGCTGAGCGCCGGGCCCTACGCCGTGAGCTGCAAAAGTACCAAGACAGACTGCCAGAAGTCGCTTCCAAGGTTCGCAAGATCGAGAAGGACATTGCAGAGGCCCGACTGCAGCTCTTCCGCCTCAAAGACGCCAAAGCCAACCCTGCTGGTGCTTTGAGCATCATCGGCACCGGCCCTGGCGGCTCGGTGACCGAGGGCGATAGAATCAAGGCACGCGCAAGGGCAAGGATGCAAGCGCGAGCTGCCGAGCTTGCTGGGAGACCTCCTCCAGCAACTGATGATGAAGGCGCCGCTCAACGCAGACTGCACGAAGAGACAACGAAGGTGAGGTCTGAGCAAGAACGCCACGAGGCCATGACTCGCGATGTCGAGGACAGCGTCAAGGACTTTGTGTCCAGCCTGGAGGACGGCCTGCGTGAAGTTGCTGGCAATGAGACACAGGAGCATGAACGACGCCGATGGGAAGAAGGTCTAGGCGTGGAAGATGAAGTGAAGGAGCTCATTTACGATTTGCAGAGACAGAGCAGGACAGCGAAGGTTCGAAAGGAGGAAAAGGGCAGAAGCACTGCACAGCCTGCGGCTCCCTACCGCGAGGAACCCAAGGCCGCAAATGGCGACCTCCCTTCTCGGCCTGCATCGCAGCCGAGTCAGCAGACAGCAACATCTGCCTCAACAGCCAACTTGTCGCAAGCAGACCGCGTTGCCTTGGCCAAAGAAAATGCCCTTAGGCGGGTCCAGGAGCGCATGGCTGCCGCTGGACTCAAGCCTGCTACTGGTGACAGCAACGAAACTGCCCAACAGCGCGCAGAAAGGGAGAACAAGGAGCGAGAGGAGCGTATTCGCAAAGCCGAAGCCGAGGACGCCAGACGTGAGCAGGAGCGTCAAGCTCGCTTGGCTAATGAGGGCGTGACACCCCCCCCTGTGTCTGCTAGTCCGAAGTCGACCAAGAAACCAGCGCCACCGCCCACAAGGAAGACCAGACAGGAGAGCAGCGATTGGTCAACGTCGGATCGCACCGTCTCCAAAGCCAAAGCGGAAGAAGAGGCCGACGAACAGAAGGGGATTGAGTATGCACTCGTCGATTCGGGCCATGTATTGACACTGACAACAAGCAGGGCGCCGGCACTAAGCGAAGAAGACCAATTTGCCAAAGACCAGGCAGACCAGGCCGCACGACTCAAGGCCCTCGAGGAGCAGGTCCGACTTACTAAGATTAAGAAAGCGGAAGAGAAGGCTCGCAAGAAGGCGGCCGACAAGGAAGCGAAAGCCAAAGAGGAGCAGATAAGCAGGCAGCGAGCCGAGATTGAAGCTGCTCGACAACGCGAGCGTGAATTGCAACGGCAGCTCGAGGCCATTGACAACGACGACTCCTCATCTGACGACGACGATGGCCCACAGCAGCTCACCCCCCAGAAGTCAACACCAGTGTCCAGCCAAATCATCCCCTCTGCGCCGCCGCCGCCTCCTCCTCCACCTGCCGACTCTGCTACTCCCCAGTCCTCTCCGCCGGCAGCGGAGCAGTCGCGCAACCCATACTTCAAGAAACTCTCTCAATCGTCTGAATCCACGCCCGAGCCTGCGTTTGCGACACCCGCAGCTACCCCATCTGCCGACCTCCACAGCACCAATCCCTTCCACCGCATGGCTCAACAGGAGGCACCCAAAGCCATTGTGCCCTCGTTTACTGGCACTGCTGCGCAATCTCGTCGCCGCCCCGAGGAAGACGAGTGGTCGGCTGCCGGCTCTGACAATGACGACGACGACGACTCAGATGATGGAACCGACACGCCCGGTGCTGGGAGTGCCAAGCATCTTGCCAGCATCCTCTTTGGCACCATGGCGCCGCCACGGCCCCTGAGTGCAGCGGGCAAAGACTCGAAGCCGGCAACACCTGGGCCAGACACACCGGTTAGTGCAGCGCCGCCATCAGCACCTCCGCCAGCGCCGCCCCTGCCAGGGGCATTTGATGCTCCTACTTCGGCACCCCCGCCACCGCCTCTACCCAGCTCAGGAGCCCCGACGGCACCGCCACCGCCACCTCCGCCTCCGCCGTCGGGAGGTGCGCCGCCCCCACCGCCCTTGCCTGCGGCGGCGAGTACAGGTGGTGGAGCGCCGGCTATAGGGGCGCTGCTGGGCGATATCCGAGGAGGGATCTCGTTGAAAAAGACCCAGACCAAGGAAAAGAGCGCGGCAGTTGTTGGCCGTGTTTTGTAGACTGCTACTTTTGAAGGAGATAGACAAGTCTGCGATGTGACATATTCAAGTCATATATATTTACTGGATTTTATTATGCATATTATTCTGTATTGCGCTCAATTTTAAAGGGGCAAGTCAGGGGAAATCAGGGGGACCAGACACTGCTGGTCCTACCGGGATCGGTCACATCAGCGTTGCTTAAGCTAAAGTAGCCAGTGCTTGCCAGATTGGCCTGGAACTCGCTGAACTTGCGGGCATGGGCCTTCTTCTCAAACAGGATGTCGAGCTCGAGATAGGTCAGGCCGCGGGGTTCGGGCAGGCGAAACCAGCACCAGAGCAGGCAGAGCAGGGCGGTGACGACAAAGACGTAGCAGGTCTTGCCGCGGATGTCCCAGGCATTTGGGTTGAGCATCTTGGGGGTGAGGATGTTGATGACCATGGAGCTCAGGTTGTACGCGATGCGGGCGAGCACGACCGTCTTGACGCGCAGCCGGGTCGACGGGATCTCGGCCACGAGCACGTAGCACACGGGTCCGATCGTGGCGTCGTACACGCCCGTCATCAGGATGATCATCGACCCCAGTGCCCAGGAGATGCCTGGCCGGGTGCTGGCGCCCGGCATGCTGGCCAGGATGCCGCCGGCCAGGAGGATGATGGCCGACAGCGCGAGACCGGCCAGATACAGCGTGCGGCGGCCGATTCGGTGCATGAGGTACCACGAGAGGATGCCGCCCAGGATGGCGACGCCGTACATGCCGACGGCGAGACTGAACGAGTTGGCTGTGCTGAAGCCGGCTTGTTCATAGAAACTGGAGTTTGTTTAGAAGGAGAATCCTAATTGTCTTTCTACAGGGAAAATGAGTGATTCAACTCACTATGCTGCGTAGCCAGTCAGGGCGCCTCCGGACAGGCACTGGCTCATCCAAACCATACAGGCGATTTCGGTCCTTCGCAGATCGGTGCCCTTGAAGCAGTCGAGATAGCTGGTGCCTCCCTCCTTACTGAGGTACTTTTCCACCTCGTTGGTGTGCTGCATCATCGCGATGGACTCGTCTGGGTCGAATGCATCGTCGGCGTCGACCTGGTGCTGCACCGAGGTTAGGCGCAGCAGCACTTTCCGAGCCAGCTCAGGTTTCTCGTGCCGTATCAGCCACCATGGGCTTTCGGGCGCAAAGGCAACGCCCACCAAAATGGGCGCGGCCAGGGCCCATTGCAGTCCAAAAGGGATCCGATAGCTCCACTCGCTGTCGTTCTTCACAAGTGCACGGATGACCCCGACGCCAGTCACCTGGCCGATCAACCAGGCCATGTTCACGTTGGAGGTCAGGTATGGCCGTAGCACCACTGGCATCACCTCGGCGGCGTAGGTAGTGCTCAATGTCTGAAATATGCCCCAGGGCAGGCCGCAGAGAATCTGGCTGACCAGCAGCATGCGGATGTTGACGGCAAAGAAGGCCAGGAAAACAAACAGACACATCCAGATTAGGGTAATGATCATGGTCTTGTGGTATCCCAGGTGATCAGTCAGAATGCCATTGAACAGCAGGCCGATAATCTCGCCGGCCACCGCTCCGTTGGTCAGACCGGCCTGCCAGCTGGGCGAGATCTGATAGTTGAGCTGGCCGTTTGGCGCATCCGGATTCGTTGGCGTCCCATACGCTCTTCTGAAGACAGGAAAGGCAAAGAAGGAGCTGATCAGCGTGAGGTCAAAGCCTTCCATCACAATCGTCATGGACAGCAATATCGACCAGGCCGTTGCTTTGGGATACAGCCTCATTGCGGAGAGGAAAGTCATCTTGTGTTCCTTCTTTGCCGCTGCCCGAGCGTCTGTTGATAACCGCCGTAGATGGGGCATGGCCGCATTCAAGCCATGGTATAGCTTGTCTGTCGAAGAACGATGCGTCGCATCCGAGCCAGACTCCTTTGTCCGTGCCGACGCCGGCCGAGTCTTCAGAGGCTCTAGCCTGGGTGGCAGCGGATCCTCATGAATGGTAGCAAATTCGAGGAATTCCGAAGGGTGTGCCTTCTCCTCAGTCGGCTGCTGGAACTGCCCGGCGCCATCACCATGATGGCCATCGTTATTTGTTCCAGAGTCATGGCTGTTTTTGCCTGAACGGCCCATTGTACTGTACCAAAAGGACAACCGGGTTTTCTTCTACATTGAGCCTCTCTGGCATCTACTGCCCACCTCAATCGTCATCCTCTGAGTGCAGCGTCTGGTGGTCGTAGGACCCGAAGAGAAGGAAAGCTGATGGCAACTTGCAAGGTTCGTAGACGGACGGCTGGGGCGTCAGCATGTCCAACATCGGCCCGTCTGGTCATTTTGATTGCTCCGACCTCGAAGTGCGAAGGGCTTGGATTCGCCTCCCTCTAGATCGGTTCTGGTAAGAGTGGGAAAACGCGGGGTTGTCGTGGCCAAACGCGGCCGTGCCTTCCCCACATCTCGCTCGCCTGCCATAACCCCAGAAAGAAGTTAAGGTGACGGCACCAAAGTTTAACCTTAACTACTTGAAGTGGGGTGGCGAGTGGGAAGCGCTTTCTTTCATTGGCCCACATGACCTCCATCGTCATCATTCCTGAACCCACGCACTTCCCTTTTTGAGCGTCGTCTCTGACCGTCCTCGTGCTGTAATGTCAATCTTGCCACTGTCCCAATCAGTCCAGGCACAGCTCAGGTCCTCGATCCAGATCTCTACCCTCGTCGATGTTGTTGAAGGGCTCGTGAGGAATTCCCTAGATGCGGCAGCAACGACTCTTGAGGTCGAGGTCGACTTCAGCAAGGGCTTCTGCTCTGTCGGTGATAATGGCGTCGGCATCCCCTCGAACGAGTTTCGAGGAGGTCACCTCGCCCAACACGGCTGTGGGTGAAGACCTGTATGCCTTCCCGTTCGCTGCTGACCAGCCAATCCAGGCACGTCGAAACGAAACAGTCCCCATGTATACGGCCACCAAGGCTGCTTTCTCTCCGACCTGTCATCCCTCTCTCTAGTCTCGATCTCGTCGAGGCAGGATGGTGCTCAGTCTGCAGCTTTGTTAATTGGCGTCCTGTCCGGCGTACCTTCAAGACAACAGTCGGTTGGCCATGATGACTATCTGCAAAGCCATGGCACGAGAGTGGTCGTGCACAACCTGTTTGGCAATCTGCCGGTCCGCTTCAAGCATTTTGCTTTGCGTTATGCCCAAGCCAATGAAGAGAGGCGCGCTTTCCATAGCCTGGAGAGGCGCCTAGTGAGCTACCTGCTTGCTTCTGCTCGGCCCGTCAACATACGACTCAGGAATCGCAACGGGAACCTAGTGTATACACATCGAGCCGCTCGCAGCATTGGCCAGACACCTGCGACTTCATTTGATCTTGGCCCGATTGAGAGTACCTTCAGACAAGCCGGCCTGGTACCCAAGTCCGGGAGTGCACCATGGAAGCTCGCATCTGCGCAGGCCGGAGGCATCTCTATCAGAGCTGCAGTATGTCTGCTGCCCAGTCCTTCAAAGCAAGGCCAGTTCATTGCGATTGACCACCACCCACTTCCAAGTTCAGGCCACCTTTCGCCTCTTTACGATGCGGTGAACCAACTGTTTGACATGTCCGAATTCGGTGCTTTGGTCGACGAAGAATCCAAGACAGCTCGATCTGGAGCAAGACCAACGGATTATAGACAAACGCATGTCAAGCACAAGGCCGTTAAGGGAGTGGACCGATGGCCGCGGTTCTATGTCAGAATAGACGCCAAGTCATCTGCCATGGTGGATGAGATTTGTGGTGCTAAAGCCGATGCCTGTCAGATTTCGATACCCATAATGGCTGTCATTGCGCTTCTCACTTCTCTTTTCACTGCCTTTCTCGAGTCTCAGAATCTGAAGCCAAGAGCGCAAAGGAGCCAAAGGAACATCATCTCCCAGAGCCAAAGGAACATCATCTCCCAGAGCCAAAGGAACATCATCTCCCAGAGCCAAAGGAACATCATCCCCCAGAGCCAATCATCGGGGGCCGCACGCAAATTGCCTGCACCATCCATTCTCGACACCTGGAAGAGAGTCAAGTATTCGGCGTACTACGAGGACCCTGGAATAAAGCATGGAATGCCGTTTAACAGTGAAGACGAACCTCCGGTCTCAGAGATCGTCCTGGGTGAGGATGTCCGTCTGCTACTCGGAGACATGGAATTTGGCCCTGATGAGGTTTGTCCGTCAGACCACGATTCCGGTGGTAAATCAGACCCCACGCCACCAAACGCGGCCGATGGAGAAGGTACTATTCAATGGACCGACCCCGGGACAAACAAAGTCGTGTACATCAACGCCTGCAATGGCTTTGTCGTGCCATGCGCATCATCTGCATCATCTTCAGGTGCTGAGGACAAAGAGCGTCAGCGACCAATCTCCAGAAAGAAGCCTATGTATCTTGGGCGCTCACAATCGACTCGAGCAGCTTTGGCTGAACGGTTGAAGCACTGGCCTACCACAGTATACCAATCGAGACTGGAGAAGGCGATACCGTCTATCGAGCTTCATGATGATGTTCAGTGCTGTAGGCCTGAACCGTTCTCAGAGCCAGCTGTATCCCTTGATATCACAGCGCAAGACTTGGCTAATGCGACAGTCCTGGGCCAGATTGACGCCAAGTTCATTCTCGCAGTGGTACGGCAAGACGATAGTGAACCGGCACTCCTGGTGATTGATCAGCATGCTGCCGACGAGCGAGTCAAAGTTGAGCAACTGTTCCTCCAGCTATGTGTGCCTGAAGCAGTCGAGTTGGCAGTCCCTCTGAATTTTGAAGTCACTGCAGAGGAACAGAACAGGCTTCTGGACATGCGGGACTACTTTGCCGACTGGGCTATCAGATTTGAGATCGATCGAGGCAAGGAAACGATCAGCGTGACGCACCTCCCATCCGTGATTGCCGAACGCTGTCGCCTCGAACCAAGACTGTTGATTGATCTTGTGCGCAAAGCAGTGTGGTCGCAAGACACCAGCCGATCACACACTTCTGCTCCTTCAGTCGACCGGGGCAGTAAAGAGAGTTGGATGTCAAAACTATCACGGTGTCCGCAGGGACTGGTTGAAATGGTCAACTCACGAGCCTGTCGAACCGCAGTCATGTTTAATGATGTTCTCGGCAAGGAACAGTGTCAGACCATCCTCCGCCAGCTGTCTGCATGCACCTTTCCCTTTCAGTGTGCGCACGGCCGGCCGAGCATGACCCTTTTGGCTTCTTTTGGATCCTTTCGCGTTGGATCCAGTGAGGAAAGACATGATGATGAAGCAGATCGTCATCAAGATTTTGGCACTGCCTATCGCAAGTGGTGCGAGGCTACCAACACAGGTTGATGGTTTTGTATTAAATGTACATTGGGTTGAAGCACTTGAAGAAGGGGAGGGTCCTTCTGTTCATGACCAGTGACCACGGCCTCGCAGCGAATCAGAGGGCATAGCGGTGTATAGATGTAAATCAGAATAGTACATGTGTATAATAAGTTGCTATAACTGATCGACAATGGGTGTACATGTGTACAGTGTATAATAAGTTGCTATAACTGGTCGACAATGGGTGCTGCTGATTGGGTTATGTCAGTTATGCTTATTTTTAGTGTCCGCCCCCAAGCTTTTGATCGCACTGACTCGGGTATCGTATCCGAGTTTTTCTTGTATTAAGACAGAACCCGCCTCCTCCTCTTCTCTTCCCAGTCCTCTAAAGTTGAAGTTATTTCAAATCCGCGCCCAATGTTGGACACCATCTGCACCTTCCCGCTGCCCGCCGACCTCTTTGCTCAAGCGCTCCACCCTTCGGAACCCATCCTAACCGTCGGACTCTCATCCGGTCACGTTTACACCTACCGATTACCCTCGCTTGGCGACGAAGGCGGCGAAAGCGCCGCTGACAATGTTGTCAAACAAATCCACACACACGAGCAGTCGGTAGCAGTCAACGGGGTTAACAATAATCATCATCATCACAGTACTATCAAGAACATTAAGAATGTTAAGAATAATAATGCAGAGCTGCTGCCGGCACCGATCATCTCGTCGCTCCGGCGGTCCAGCATCGCGTCCGAGAACGGGCTGGGCTCGATAGCGGAGATGTGGAAGACACGGCGGCACAAGGGCTCGTGTCGGGCGCTGGCGTTTAGTCACGACGGCAACGTGGCGTATTCGGCGGGCACCGACGGCCTGGTCAAGGCGTTTGATACCGCGTCGGGCAAAGTCACGTGGAAGAGCGCACTGGGTGATGGTGATGATGCGCCGAGCGCGATGCATGTGCTGAGTCCGCAGGCGCTGGTGCTGGGCACGGACGACGGCAAGATGTACGTGTACGACGTGCGCGAGCAGGCGGCGAGGCCAAGCCACGAGTGGGCGCCGCACGGGAGGGAGCCGGTGAATGGGATCACGCCCATCCCCGCGAGCGCGGCCAGCACCAGCGGCTTCCCCAAGCAGTGGGTCAGCGTGGGCGGGGCGACGCTCGCCGTGACCGACATCCGCAAGGGCGTGCTGGCCACCAGCGACGACCAGGAGATTGAGCTGACCAAGTGCGTCATGCTCCAGGGCCTCAAGCGCGGCGGTACCAGCGTGGGCGAGAAGGTCGCCGTCGCCCAGGCCGACGGCGTCATCAGCCTGTGGGAGCGCGGCGTCTGGGGGGATCTCGACGAGCGTATTGTCGTTGACCGCGGCGCCGGCGGCGCGGGTGAGGGTATCGACAGTCTGTGCGAGGCTCCCCCAGGGTTTCGCTGCAGGGAGGGCGGCGGTGGCGGCCGGGATCATCTCGTCCGCATGGACGAGAAGATTCTTGCTATTGGCCTGGCCAGTGGCCAGATTCGCTTCGCGCGTATCGGCCGCAACCGTGTGTTTGAGACTTGGGACCTCGTGCATGACGAGCTGGACGGCGTTGCTGCGCTCGGGTTCGATGTCTGTCGCCGGCTGGTCAGCGGTGGGGGCCAGACGATTAAAATCTGGACCGAGGCCAAGGGCCGGCCTGGTGGGGGCAGGATCTCCAATAGTGCGAAGCGGGAGGAGGATGATAGTGAGGAGGAAGAAGAAGAAGACGAAGACAAAGACGAAGAACTAGATCGTCCCGAGGAAGAAGAGATTGAAGAAGAGGAGGATGTCGAGTCTAGTGAGGACGACAACTCGTCGAGGCGGAAGAAGAGGAAGAGGAACAAGGGAAAGGATAGGAGCGGCGGCATCGCCCTGAACCTGTCCGGAGTGTTTTGACGGAGAGACCAGCTAAAAAGGAGAAGTTTTTGTTGACAGGTTGAGATACCCCCTCGCGATATGTAATATGTGTGTGTGTACATGATGCCAATATATTGCTGCGAGCGAGCCAGTCTGACTGTGCATGAGCGGTTCTCTATGCGCCCATATATACATCCATCCCATAATCCATCTATCTCATTCATCAATCACCATGACGGGAAAAACAACATCTCTCTATCCTTGCTGCGAGAACCGACAAACAGACAGACAGCCAGCCCAAGCCAACAGCGTGCCGACTACAGTATTTTATAGACAGCCAACCCAAGCCAGCAGTCTGCCGACTACAGTATTTTATAGACAGCCAACCCAAGCCAGCAGTCTGCCGACTACAGTACCAACAACAGTGTGCCGACTAGAGTATTTTATAGCTTGACTTGGCCCTTTTGCAACAACTGCCACTCGGCACTTCCAAACGGTTCGTACCGCGAGCTTCCCGGGGCGAGCCAGTAGAGTTTGTCGGTGACGAGGGAAGGGTCGACGCCTTCTTTCCTCAGCGACGTCTTTTGCTGTTTGTTGTTGCCCGTGGCCTGGATCTCCTTCAGGACGCGGATGAAGAGCGGCACGGCGTACTTGGGCAGTCTGCTAGTGTTCCAGGCCGCGGTGCTCTCGAGGATCTCCTCCCGGACATGGTCGGAGCCGCTCCTGAAGCTGGAGTCGGACAGCAGCACGGCCGCACAGCCAGCTCGGCCTTCGTGGCCGGGCACGCTGACGCCGTAGACGTTGGCCTCGAGCACGTCCGGATGGCGGCCGAGGGTGTCGGAGACCTCCGTGGTCGACACGTTCTCCGACCGCCATCGAAAGGTGTCGCCGATCCGGTCGGAGAACCAGTAGCGGTTCTCGCTGTCGTGCCTGACCACGTCGCCGCTCCGGAACCAGGCGTCGCCCTTGACAAACACGTCTCGGAGGATCTTTTTCTGCGACGCTTCCGGGTTGTTGTGGTAGCCTTGGTATTTCTGTGACACGTCCTTTTCGTCAAGCTTGAAGATCAGCTCTCCCGCTTCGCCACGGGCGGTCTTCTTGCACAAGCCCGTCACAGGATCTCGCCACGGCTCTTCCGTGTCCCAATCGACTTCAACC
This sequence comes from Chaetothyriales sp. CBS 134920, assembly GCA_003693665.1. NCBI lineage: Eukaryota > Fungi > Ascomycota > Eurotiomycetes > Chaetothyriales > Domatiomycetaceae > Domatiomyces > Domatiomyces catenatus. The sequence continues at coordinate 148,897 of QQSL01000030.1, read as the reverse complement.
GTCGCCATCGTGGACGCGAACAGGGTCGACATTAGACTGCCAGAAGCCCCCATACAGCCACTAGAGAAGCGGTTCCTGGAAAAGTTGATTGTCCCGCCTGTGCCTTCGGTGGCACCGTAGAATTCGGCAATCGTGCCGACGCCGAATCTGTCTCGGAATTTGTCCCATACATCGGCCCGCAGCCCATTCCCAAACGCCATTCGCACATGATGTTTGGTCTTGTCGTCCGCGGCAGGCGGCACTGCCAGAAGATAGCGCAGTGTCTCGCCGACATACTGCACCACTGTTGCTTTGCTGTCCACCACCTCATTCCAGAAATTGGACACGCTGAACTTGCGGCTTATCACCAGCGTCACGCCAATGCTCAAACAAGTATGGAAACCAAGCTGAAGGGCGCTTGTGTGGTAGAGTGGCATGGCCGTGTAGAACCGGTCGGGGTTTTTATCCGTAACATCCCTCAGTCCCATCCATCGGCCGATACCTTCACTCGAGGCGATTATGCGTTCAAACGAGACAACGGCGGCTTTCGGCAGACCGGTGGTGCCAGAGGTCATGACGAGAGCGCCGGTTGTGCGGCCTACAGCCCCAGCTCGGGCGCTATCTGGTGCTCGATATGACGGGAAATGGTCCAGGCTGCTGATCACTTCTGGCGATAGACTCGTGATTTCCAGAGGGGAGGCGCCCTTGACAAAATCCGGCTTCTCCACTGCTGCTCTCACGTCAGATGTAAGCACCTTGTCGGCCACCTCGGGTTCAGTGACGAGCAGTCTCGCGTTCGTGGTCGAGACGGAGTGGATGAATGCTTGACCAACCAGGTTGTAGTTGATCAGAGCAGGAGTTGCTCCGAGCGACCAAACAGCCAGGATCAAAAAGACGAACTCGGCAGAGTTGATGAGGTCGATGGCGATCATGTCACCGCGCTCAACCTTCCATGTCGAGTGCAGCCAGCCAGCATAGCGCAAAGTCCGCTCGTAGGTTTGTTGGAAGGTCCAGGTCTTGCCTTGGTAGATAATGAAGGGCTGGTTAGCAACAGCAGGATTGCTGGCGTGTTCCTCAATGATGTAGAAGCTGTTGACTTTATCCTCCTTGAGTCGGCTATTGAATCGACTGGTTGACTTGTAGACTCCTTTGATGGCTCGCCAGTCTTCGGGAAGACGCCATCGAGCATTGAGATAAGCGAGTCCAGCTACAGAGAGAGGGATGGCTGCCGCTGCAGCAAGGGGGACTGAGTGTATACATTAGCCATGCGGATCATCCGGGATTGGACGGGCGAACCGCTGTGGCGTTACGTGGCATACCTGGCATTTTGACGTATTGTGCTGGAGGGTGCCGAGAGTGAGGAGGATGGAAAGGATGAAGCTTCTGGGTGTAAGTGTGGCATTGAGTTAATGATTGATGCCGGTGCTGACGCTGACTTGGTCTTTATCGATCTTGCCGAGGCTCGTTACCAAAGCTGAGGTAATCGCCAACACGTGTACACACGTGTCCAAGTACTGTCTGTGGCTGGGCTGGGCTGTGGCTGTACGAGTGTAACACGTATTGTACTGTAACCGATCCGGTCCGGAATAACTTTTATACTGCTCGTTGCCAAGGCCTGGCTTTCTTTCTTCCCGACGACGAGGCCTTTTACCTGTATTCCGACTCTCCGACCGTGTACCCGGCTGCGATGCCAGTCCGACCTTCCTCGACCAAACTGCCCTCATCATCTTCTCCTTGGGCTCTCTCGCCTTCGGCCTGCTCGTACCTGATCTCGAAATCACTGCCTAGTCCTCGCCAGGTGCGCTTTTCCTTCAAATATTGCGCTGCGGGCGAGGGCATGCCATTGACTGCAATCAAGTCGCCGTTGGCTCGTTTGGTCAAGGCGGTCGTCTGAGGTCGCCCATTTGTTGTTGGCGCTGCAAGAGTGCGCCTCCCTCCTCTTCGTGCCATGGGTCTCGTCCTGCTGACATACCTGCCCGTCCGGAGATCGAATTCGGGGGCTTCATCGCTTTCTTCACTAGAGGCGTTGCCGCCTTGATCTCCTGCCTGACTGTCGCTATCCTTGTTTTCCTCACTCTTGTCCGCTGTCTTGCTAAACACTGTTTGAAAGTCTCCTCTCCACTCTCCCGTCCACTGCCTCTCGTCATCACCCTGCAGTGCCAGCTCAAGTTCAAATGGGGTGATGATGGGCCGGTAAAATTCCTTGCTATCAATCAGGCTGCTCTCCCAGCAGCCAATCACCACCCAGCCGCCAACTTCGCTGAAGTTGGAGACTTTGGCCACATTGATCTTGCCGACGACGAAGAGGTAGGATTTCTTGCCCGCGGCCGCGATCGATCTCTGCACATGTGTGACCATGGAGAGGTAGTTCTTCACAGAGAGGGTGTTGATGAGAATGCCCCATACCGACACGGTCGAAAGGGAAGTGACGAGTGCGTAGCGACGGCGGAGGAGGCGAGACGTGGCGTTGGAGAGATTTGCTGACGTGTTGGTGACGGACTTTGCAGGGCCAGTCTCAAAGACTTGGATGCTTGCCAGGCTCGAGCTAAGGGTCAGCAGGAAGGAGGTCGGCGGTTCCGAAATATGGAAGAGGTGCCACTCCCCGAGAGTTGCCACGTCACGCGACACCGAAGGAGGGATCGTACGGTTCGGGATTGAAGAGGCCGGGTCGTGGATGATGTCTGCAGGAAAGAGGCTGGTGTAGCCAAGGTCAGAAAGTTCAGTGCACAGCTTCTGGACATGATCTGAAAAAGGCAGGTCGGCCGTGACAATCACCTTCTCAGACCGGTCTGGGAATGTATCGTGGAAGGCTTTGACCGCTGCATCATAATCCAAGTCGTGTTTGGTATAGACATAGAGCACAGGCAGCCGAGCAGTTGGAGACAGGCAAGATCGCCCGTAGTGCACAACAGCGTCAGCATCGACATGTTCAGCCGCGATCTCATCTACGCAGCAGGACCCGTAGGATGTGTCGGCTAGGATGGTCAGCTTGACAGCAGTAGACTGGTCTGAGCCGTTCAGGGACAGCGATGAGGCGGCAGCATCGAGGCTGCTAAACCCATTCTGCAGGCCATCAGGGCCGAGTCCGCGGGCGAGCAATTGATAGACCCTGGCAGAGTGGACAAGCATCTCGTCGGGGAACTGCAATGCTACACGACGCCATTTGTTCGCCTTGATCTCCGTGATCGTGCGTGCGATCTCGTATCTTACCTCGAGCTGGTCCTCAGAAAGTGTCCTCTCGCTCTCGTCGCCATTCACACCATTGGCGGCATCCAGGATGTGGGCATCGGGAGTCGACAGCACAGGCGGAGCGCCGAGACTGCCAGCCATTAGTTATGGGTCAAGAGAAGGAAATCTTCTGCTTCTCGACTTTCTACATAGTCGACTGGTGTTGTGGCAGAAGAAAATCCAAGAAAATCGATGCTTAGTCAGATTAAATTCTTGGTGGTGATTGGTGCGTATTCGTCTTACATGCTGTGTACTGTATCAATCAACCACCTATTGAGATGGTCGTCGACATTGTGTGCTCAACCAACCACCTATTGAGATGGTTGTCGACATTGTGTGCTCAACCAACCACCTATTGAGACGGTCGTCGACATTGTGTGCTCAACCAACCACCTATTGAGATGGTCCTCGACATTGTGTGCTCAACCAACCACCTATTGAGATGGTCGTCGACATTGTGTGCTCAACCAACCACCTATTGAGATGGTCCTCGACATTGTGTGCTTCTATCCTTTGCATCAATGCTCAGATCAACAAGCCTGGTCCCGAGTGTACATGATGACGTATAAGGATCAGTAGAAGTAGACTCCTACAGGCCACTCTCCGCTTTCCCCATTCCTAGCCTCTTTCAGTGCGCCGAGTATCCTCTGCGTTATCAGCTCAATAGGCGGAGGCCCAGTGACGTTGGGTGGGACACGGGAGGTATCAGCACGGAAGATCGGCAGAGGCCGTGCGCCGTTGATGATCTTCTCGATCGTCTGGAATTCTTCGGGGGTAAAGCCTCCGCCAACGATGACAGCCTTGATCTGGGAGCCAGACACCGGATTGGACGACTTGTAGTTGGAGCCGAAGCCAGACGACGGCTGGACGGGCTCGCCCTTCAGCAAGGCAGGAATTTCACTTTCGGCGACTTGGACCGATCGAACATTATGAATGACTGCCTTGTTCAACGAGGATCCCTTCCAATCTTGCACCGCTGTCACCTACCGTCATAATCGGGAAGCAGTCCCCGAGATACGCCAGCGATATGGGCTTCAATCTTGCCCAGCAGCAGAACAGGAACAGGGCCTTGCGACATGTTGGATAGGGCAACGGACGGACAGACGGCTGGCTGGCTGAATGGCTCTAAACAGGGATGAGACACGAGATGATGACGAAAACGACGTCAAACACGTCAGGTTAATATGATATTTTTAGTGCCGTGGATGAAAATGGGTGCTTGATTCGCGAAAGTGATGAGTTTGTCGCAGACAGATACGTGTTCCAGGGAGACACGGCTTGGCAGGGAGTGCGTGAGCAAGATCATCAGAGTGGACACATTCCCTGAAGTGCTTAGGAAGATCGGTGCGTCATACAAGATGTTGAAGGGACTGTGCAGGAATCTCGCAGTAGACAGGGTGTAACTGGGTGGTGGGTGGATAGGGTGTTCGGCAACAAATGGCGCCCGGGGATGCCGCGCCTTCCCTCCTCGGCGAGTCGGCGGTCGGTGGCGTGGGGTGTGCCTGAAAATAGCTAGGCTCCGGTTCGGCAGACTTGCTGTTTCAGCATGCTCACCTGCTTCCAGCTTGACTGGCCAGCATTTGCCAGGTAATTTCCTCACAAAATGGTCTGGCCTCGTCTGTGCGGCTACCGCCACGATGCCAGTTGGGAAAATGGGTGCGGACTTTCTATGTGCCACTGCTGCAGGAACAGAAAGACCGTCAGCTGGAAGTCCTGTTAGGTTGATGCAAGTGCGCGGGGCAATTGCTCGTCATCAGCCAGTAGGAAGAGCGCCTGCCCTCGCCCTGGACCCGCCAACCCCAGTGAAGGAGAAAGAACCAAGGAAGGCGACGAAATGGGAAGGAAGTCCAGGCGGCGGCTGCCCCGTTGCCCACACGGACGGTAATCACAGTGCAAGTTTGGCAGGCGTTTCATGTCTTCTTCCATCTTATTTCAATAACAAGAGTCAGCTCGGCCACGGCCAATCCCTCGGTCGATCGCTGCAGATACCTGATACCATGCTGACACTTGTGAGGTGATCGAAAGTGCCCGAGTCCCTGCCAAGAAGCCCCTACCAAAGATGTAGGCGCGCTGCGTTCATATGAGGTCAATCCCAAGGCGGAGCAAGCGTGGGTGCAATCATAAATATGAGGCTTCTGCTCGACACTTCACTAACGCTTCCTGTACTTTCTCCAGTACTTTCGCCAGGCCGCTCGCCATTCTGAGTCATCCGAAGGGCCGTATGACTCTTTGGTCCCGTTGCCTAGAAAGTGACCCAGACCCACCTAGCCGACTACGTACTCCTCCTACCACTCTACACGACGAATGGTCCACATGCTGCGCCTTACCGGTCAAACGCAGGCTGGAACTGCTGCACATATAAATCTGCCATCCTCCTCGCTCGACTTTTCTTCCCAACTCCCGACACAAGTCATATACATATACAACCAGACCCCGATCGCCGCCGCCCTCTCACCCCTGCCTGTCATCACGGCCGCCACGAACAATCTCGAGAGCACCACGCCAGTCTCGACCCTTGGCAGAGTCAAGCACAAGAAGACCACCACCATCCTGCCTCACGCAGACGCAGACGCAGACACAAGAACCACGATAGCCATGCCTCACTCACACTCGTCATCCGACTCAAGCGTCGAACGGGTCTACTACGACCCACGACGAGAGGCCCGCAAGCGTGACAAGGGCACGTCCAGCGGCCGACGAGAGGTCATTGTCCACAACCACAAGGCGCCCTCTGGCGACGAGCCCCTCCGCCGCTCTGACATGATGGCCAACAGGTGGAAGTAACTGGCGACCAACCAGAGATACTACCACCACTTTCACGACGCACCACATACCCCTACATTATTACTTGTCACGACGCACCACATACCCCTACATTATTACTTGTCACGACGCACCACATACCCTACATTATTACTTGTCACGACGCACCACATACCCCTACATTATTACTTGTCACGACACACCACATGCCGCCTACATCATCACTTGTCACCATTATCGAGCAAGGAGTTTGGAAAGAAGGAGGAGGACTTACTGTATATGAATTGGATACCCTGATGTTGCTTCCTCCCACATCATACGTTTTGGAGTGATACGCCTACGGGCCGGCCTTTACCAGAAAGAGCCTGGAATACTGTTATGTCTATTGGATTATTTCATACAAACAAATCAAAAAAAAAGGCTTGGGTCATCAGCAGCAGAGACTGCGCAGGCGTGGGCGCGCTTGCGAGAAGGACTTGGAGGAAGAGAGGCTGTCTACAAATACCAGCATCATGTTTTACTATCACCCTCAGACTAGAAGGAGAGAAGAGATTCTGAACTATTCGGGCACGAGTTGTGTTTGTACTCGGTAATTTAGGTAATTTATCTAACCTGTAGTTCCATGTATGCAGCATGTATGTATGCAAAATAAATAGCTTCAAGAACCCACACCTTCAACAGTCTTTTTGTGTGTGTGTGTGTACTTCTGTCCATCACTATCGCTGTTACGGTCCCTTTTTTTAATCTTCCATATTATCGATAAGCTGGTACAAGCGCTACTGTAACTGTAAAAATAGCTTGGGGGGGGACTTTTGCACAACAAGCACTGCCTCACTTTTTGGTTGCTTCTGCTGCTGTTAGCAGCCATTGGCTGGACTGCAAATTTTACTTACACAGCCACTGATAGTTGTTTCAAAGAGTATTCCCACAAGGTGGTCGCCTTGTGAGTCAATATTTGACTTGTTCCATCAACATAGATATTACCTACCCCCATTTCTGGCCCCAGAAGCATCTCACCACCTCTTGTACACCTCTGGGATGTTCTGGGTGGGATGCATGTTCCTGGCCCGGTTAGAGTAGCGGATAGGCCCATAACATAAGGGGCCTCTTGACGGCACGATCTCAAAGTCCGATACAACAGATCGGAGACTGTTCAGGTTGATGATGGGTGTCCATCCAATAGGAATAATGCCGAAGAACGTCGATGAGGACGCGGCACGAAGAACGTCCAAGACGAACGTCGATGAAGCATGTTGATGCATCGAAGCGTTCAAGTGCGAGGAAGCGATCACTCTCGGCTATCTCCCCACTGTCGTTATAATGTATCGCCAGCGCAGTGCTTCGACTATTATTCCTTGGTGCCACACTACAAGCGTGCTCATGTGCACTTCCGTCTATCAGTAATAATTAATTCTAATTAATTCACTCTGGAGAATATAGTAGCTGTTTGAATTTCTTCCTTTTTTGAATAGATTTGTATTTGGCTAATCTGACATATCCCTTCTCCCCAGCGTTCTTCATGCCATGATGAGCAGCCTCTTGGCCGCATATATCCCCGTTTTGCGGGTAAAACTAAACAGAAGAAAAAAGGTGGTATCTCTCTCGCGCAAAAATCCCAAGACCATATCCCATCACAGGTCGCCAGGGGGGTTTCCTGTGCACTCCAGTCGCTATGCAAACGCTACCTAACCAACCAGAGCCTTGGGAATCACTGATGAAAATCGTTGGAAGAATGCCGTATCGTCGTGGTGTTTCGTTGACACAAGTCGATGCAGAGACGAAGGTGGTATAATAAGAGACTAGCCGCGAGGCAGGGTCTATTTTTGGGGCTGAATCGACTAAAAGGATTGTTCGGTTTAGATTTCGTGATTGCCATTGATGTTCTTGGAAGCTGCCTTGGCGAGCATAAGACGACGCATCCATTCGACCTTCTCTGGTCCAGAGTCAACGGCGAAGTGATGAGACTTGGCTGCTTTGTCAAACCCTTTGCGGCCCTGGCTCCTGTCAGAGTCTGGAATCAGGGAGAATGCAAAGTTTGGCTGGTTGGAGGGCACGTAACCCGCACCCAGGATGGATTTCTTGAAGGCGGCCGACAGCTTCGAGGCAGTGGCTCGCGAGTAAGCATGGACGTCATACGTGGCCACATCGATCGAGTCAACAGGCAGCCCACGTTCTGGTAGGCCATTCTCCAGCATGAGAAGGCGGGTGCCTGCCAGCGAGAAGTACATGTCCTGCCACTCATGGCGCATAAGCTTGGTGGTCTTGCGCTTGCGCATCCAGCCCGAGTGCGAGAGGATGTCGCTCGGTTGGCGCGTGTGCGCCGCGACCTGACTTTCTCCCACTTGGAAGTCCTCTCTCACTGGCGTCACCGATGGCGGCAAAAACGACTGTTTGGTGAGCCGGCGTCGAGGTGCTGGTGGAGTGCTACCCACACGATAAATGGGATCGGAGCCAAAGTTGGGAGCAGTTCCATATCGCATCTCGGGCGGTACCGAGTGAGAGAACACACGCTCACAGGGATCGACGGCATGGGCGGTGACGGGAACATCTGCAGCAGAGAAGGGAGTGCCAGTGCGATAGATGTCGGCAGGAGAGGCGACCCCACCATAATGGTAGGGGTCTTCAAGAAGCTGTGCTCGAGCCGTCCGCGCAGGCGTGCTGGGGTTCTCAAACTCTGGGGCCGGTGAGCGCTCATGAGAGGTGCTGCTAGCCTGTGAGGCTGGAATGAACAGCTTTGGGAGTTGACCTCTTAGCTCATCCTGATGATTGGGAGAGATCTCGGGTGTTGCTTCAGCAGCAACGCGATCGAACGATGCCGAGGCAGCTGGCGGTGGTGAGGGGTTGTGCATGTTGGAATTCCCAGTAGAAATGTGTTGGAAGCTGAGAAACTGTCGGATGCTTTCCTGTGGATCACGTACTTGAAGTTCGTTCAGTCGTTCGGGCGTGATCTTGAACGAGGGAGCAGCACCGAGAACATCTGAGGATCCGATGATGGAAGGCACAGCTTCCACCTTGGCTCCAGCAGCGTCGTTCTCTGCCTCTTCGGCCAGTGTCTTCTGAGCTTCGATGGCAAACTCTTGTTGTATTCTCGCGATCTTTCGTTGTTGCTTCCTCCACTTGGCACAGTCCTCGCCCTTGGAACACTTGTGGGGCTTGGGCAGGAGCTGCTCGATAGCAACAATAGAGATGGACTCGCCAGGGGTGACATCGTCAGAACCAGTACCCTTCCGTCTTCGGGAGGCTGACCTCGACTTGGTCGTCAAGTGGCATTCTTCGGGCCCGACAGGCCGTTGCAAAGCTCTCGGCGCTCGGTCGCGAGCGCTTTTCGAGTTGGTCCTTGTGATGGGGCTGTCCAGCGTGATCAGGCTGCTGTTTCGAAGGTGGTGGATTGAGCTCATAACCCGGTGGCGCTTGCCGAAGGAGCTGATGTCAAGTTCCTTCAAGTCCTCAAATTGGAGGTCCAAGAGCACGCTGCCAGAGATGTCGTGGATCAAGAACTTCTCGACTACACCCTGGTCGAAGCCGGCATCTGCCATCCAGCTGGCCACATGGCGTGGGCTCCAGCTGCGGACCTTGGACTCATCCAGCTCTGCCACGGCTTGATTGAGGGCAGTGAACGGCCTAGATCGAGCTTTCCGGCCCTCCTCAGCAGACCGGTCGACCAATAGCTCGGCCGTGAAGGACTGGCGCTTAATGATGTCATGCTCATCCTCAACCTCGTGCCCTAGTCGGGCCACAAAGCTGTCTGGCGAGGCTCGGAAGAGGTGAGGGCCGACTGGTCCTTGCACGGGCTTGTCGTCAAAGTGAAATTCAAAGCCACCGAGCCCAATGGTATGGGGTGTGTGTGGTGTGGGCAGCTCTTCGCCGCTGGAGGCTGTACTACCGCTATCTAGACTCCTGGGTGCTTCGTCTAGATCGCTTGCATCGTCGAGGTCAGAGAACTCGGTGACACCTGAGATGGGACGAGGCGCAAACGACCTCCGGCCTAGAAAGGATGGGAATTGCGTGGACTTCTCCAGCATCTGCACCGAGTGGGTGGCTTCCTCGAAAGCAGAGCCCATGGTGAGAGCTTGCAGTCGAGGGAATGGGCAACAGGTCAAGGTAGAGTGGTCTGTGTGGAGTGGATTCAGTTAACCGTTCAAGGCAACGTGGAATGCCAAAGCAAGCAACGTGGTCAGCAAGGAGAACGGCAGCGAGGAAGATGGAGGAAGAGCAACCCGTTTCGGGACAGAAGTTTCATATCTATAGAATGTGAGGGGGTGAGGACGAACAGTGGTGTTGGCGCCCGTTTCCCAGGAAGCTGCAGGACAATGTGACAAATGAAGATGACCAGGGTCCTGCGAGGTGAACAAGAAGGAAAGCGTGAAACACATCCCATCCCTACCACATGGTAAGGGTCTGAGTGGGAGACGGACCCATATGGGCGGCAAGAGGAAGTCTGAGAAGATCTGGCGAAGGGGTCCAAGTGGATGAGCTGCAGGCGACTCTCTCCCACCACGCGCTAACGCTGCACGGCCTATGGAGTGGAGCGCCCCGGCCGAGGGTCCGCGCGAAAGCTATTCCCAGCTGGGTGTAGTGCACCTGCGGCCGTTGGAGCCAATGGACAGGCAGATCGTTGTGATCAGTGCCGCCAAGGCTTTTAGTGTCCACTAGGTGGTCACACCCCTCGCGCTTATTGGCTGGTAATTTCCAAAAATATTCCTTCCACGCACACTGGCTGGCAAAGCTTTGCAAATCCCCTCTCCCTTGATTCGAAAATAGCAACCCACTCTCCTCAATGACAGTCCTTGACAGAAGCCGACCATCCCATCACTGCCGTCGTCCCGCCCTCTCGTGCCGTGCCTTTTTTGGAGAAATTCGACTGATTTTTGCCAGCTTTAACTCGCCTGTCCCTTCCTATTGGCCTAATAAATTAAATTCCCTCTTGTCACTTTCTCGTCTCATCCCAATCCTTGCTCAAAAAGTGTGATGAGCTTTTGAGTCTTTGTGGCCGGCGTGACCATGCGGTTGTTAACACAAGGCACCTGCAGTTGAGTGCATTTTGTTGCATCATCGCATCGTGCCACAGTATCAGTAAGTGCGACCCGTCTTCTTCTCAATGCCCTTGCAGTGAGGAAAGATGAAGATCAAGATCGCTCTTGTTGGGAGCACGAGAAGCGAGAGAGCACGACAGGTTCCCGACAACCTGCGCCTGGAGCTGAGGTACCATACCAGCAGTTTGTGAGAAGCGCAACATGGGTAACGTACCAGCAGACCTTGTGTGGAGCTCGCTTAACGATAGTCACCATCTCAACCAGATTGCAGCAAACAAGAACGATGGCGTGTTGGTACAGATAGTACGCTACAATTAGAGTCATCCAGCGCCAGATCGCCAGATCACCAGATTCTGAGGGCGATAAGGTCGATTTCCTTGCTGTTTACATCACCGCCAGAGGGACAGTATGGAAGGAGGAACGATTCAGTTTCTCTATACTGCAGGCACGTATGGCCTTGGATCCCTTGTACCCAGGTACTATTGTATCACTGGACCATTACAGCTGAGATCACCGCTCTGGCTCTGGTATTACTAGGATAAAAGACCCTGGCGACAGACAACTTGTCCCACCTGCAGGCAGGTACTGTGAAGATACTGCTCAGCATCTGAATTCCAAACACATTCACAACGTGTCAGCTTGGTAAGCACGAACCATGTCGACAATATCGAAGCATTTCCCTACCAAGCAGATGTCAATCCACGGATAGGCATGTATGCCCTGCATGACCGGCCGGGCTCTCAATATGAGGACAGACGGTGAGCGAGCTACGGTAAAATTTGCCATCTTGCATCCTGATTAATATCTCGTATCTACCAGTACACTTTAGCCTCGCTAGCAGGTCAACGATCACGCTGCATAATCAAATCTGCGCGCACGCATGCAGTCCCCGCATCTAGATCCCTGTTGCGATCAAAAACTTGGTGGCTGGAACGCTGCCTTGCGCTATATACTTGCCAGGGAGACACGGCTAGTGCCACAACTCGTGACCCAGTTGAGAGGCATGACCACTGTCCAGACTGAAGATACCAGGGAAAGAGAGTCGTTTTGTGGCCGGGCTAAGTACCTCACACCACCAGTACTCCACGCACAGTAAGTGAGTGGCACAGTAATCAAAGCTCCGGCTGGTGGAGCTGAGCCCATCGACATTTGTCATGATTTGGGTCTGGGCCACAGGCTACACAGAATATCTCAGACAGCAGCAAACATACAGAGAGATGGATACTTCAAGCTGTACTGCACTACTGTGTATAGTTTCTAAAGTTGTGACACCATCTATTTGCAGCAACTGATGAGCGTTTGCTAAATAAAGGTCTACGATGGCCTACCATACTGCACCACCACCACCCTTCATGTACGTACTGATGATCGTTTCATCTTCCACCAAAAGAGGTCCAAGCTCCTCTGCAAGACCCTTGCTTCATGCAGCCGCTAATGCACGTACTAAATCTTGTCATCACGGGTGTTGAATAACCGCCTGATCAGTTGATTGGGTCCACTCAAATCGAGCTTGGGCCAGTTCTTGAGCTTTGTCCAAGAGAAGTGGTGATCGGAGCGGGGCATGTGCCTCAATAATATCGGCTAAGTGCTTCTCTTCCTCTCTAGCCGTCGTGGGTATTCCTGCCTGGAACGGAGCGATTTCAAATCGAGGTGTGGTGTTCTGTAGCAGTTTTGGAGGTTGACAGAATGAATGAAAAAGCCCGAGAGCTAAGCTGGGGAACACGAGCCATGTGGTCGACGGACTGGCTGATTGCTCCGATGTCAACGCAGGCACCGTCGCTGGCAAAGCACGCCCACCAGCCAGGACGATAAACTTTCCGAGTTCGGCAAGATACATGCTAGTGTGGTCATGGGTGGTGAGTGACCCATCGAACACCACGCACACCACCCACCTTTACTATTCTTTCGGCTGTATGGGCAAGCCGGCCGATCACGATCACGCCAGAGGTTGCCAAGAGAAGGAGGGCTTCTTGTGTAGGCCCGATTAGACGACGGTATCTTGCATCCTTTATCTCTTCAGAGCCATCGACTGACTCATCTTTGTGCGCTCGCTCACGTGCGTCGTTCCAAGGAGAGGAGGGGTCAGGGACGGCAGCCAGCAGCTCCGCTTCCCTTGTGGTGGTACACATCTCCCTCGGCTCTGGGTTCCGAGAGAGCTGTCATTGCGGCATCGTCTGGGCTGGGAAGGTTGGAATTCTGGGGGACGATCATGCTGCCCCGGGCGAGAGTGGCTGCCACCGCGGGCGAGTAACAGCAGCCCTGGCCTTTGTTCCTTGATGCTGGCCTGCTACAGGTCAGCGCTTCGGCCACTAAGATCCCTGCGCGGCCTGGAGGTGAGCGTAGAGTTTAGCGCTAGTCTAGATGTATATTTAGCCTCTAGCCGCCCGCCCCACCATGGCCCAAGGAGCTAATGTTGATGCCTGTTTTCTATCGATTTGAGGTCGCTGCGACTACTGTGACCCCACTACACCCTTTCCCTCCCCCCCCCCAATGCCCAATGCATCTCGTGCACCCTTCAGGCGCGGCGCGTCGGCCAGACAAAGATAGATCATACACGCAACCCTACCTGCTCTTGCTCCCTCCCATTCGCCAGCCAGCGTCAAGTCGTCTCGCACCCCAATCAAAGCCAAAGCTGTCCGCTTATTTACTTCTCCTTGAGCTACTCATGTGCGATCGATCGTGGAGCCTCATCCATCCTCCACGACCTCAGCAGCAAAAATAGAACATCGTCCCTTTGTGGCAAGGATCAAATCGACAGACGCCGCTCTTGCATGAGTCTACTACTTTTTGATACCTCTTGATCTTTTGCATCACCGCATACCTTTTACCTTTGCTTGCATTGTTGTTTTCCTTCCTCCTTGCTGTGCCATAGACCTTGTGTGAATGCTGCTGGACAGGATTCGCGACCATTCCCTCGTAATCGCGCACACACAACACCTTATTGACTGTCATTAATTTTAATCCAAAACAAAAGAGCGTGCCTGGTCACTGCCACTATTCTGCAATACCCTCGGGCGGCGCAACGCGAACAAGCAACAAGCATCACCTCCCTCCCGGCGAAGGAAACAGGAGATGCCATCCCCCTCCTCAGACAAGCCCGATGTGGCCACCAAATCATCCCCCTCGGCCAAGGCCATGTCCAAGATGCACAGGCGATCGCGATCAGGTATGGCAACCTTTGGAAGACAGACTGCACGGGACAAAGTGAATGATGTACTGACTGCACTGCCCAGGTTGTTTCACCTGCCGTCTGCGGCGCAAGAAGTGTGATGAAGGCAAACCCAAATGCAAGGCATGTCGACATCTCGGCCTCGACTGCGAGTACAAACGGCCGCTGTGGTGGAGCAATAATGAGACCAGACGGAACCACAAGGATCATATCAAGTCCATCATCAAACGGACCAAGACAACGGAGAAGAGCTCGGCAGTGCCCTCGACCTACCAGGGTCCCTATCGACGGATATCGGCTCCCAACATGCCCTACTCTGTGCCAACACCAGACACTGGCTCAGACGGCCAGACAAGAGAGGCGTCGGTGGCACCTCAGAACGGCCGCGCCTCTTCGTTGGACTCGGACGAGGACGACGACTATGAGCAACAGCCCTTTGATTCCTTTGCCAGCACGCCCGGTCTCTACGACCCATACTCGATGCCAATGTATGCTGCGCATATGTCGCATCTACCCCAGCAATACCCGCAGGGCTCCCAGTACGAGGTTGATGTCAAGACCGAACGCCAGATGTTCATCAACGACGTGCCAACCCGGCGAGACAGCACCATCTCCACCTTCAGCACCTGCATCCCGCCGACAGCAATGCTTCCTTCCTTCTCTGGCGACGACTGGCAGCAGGCTCAACCCGACTTCTTCTCGTCCACGATGAGGCACGAGGACTGGTCAACTGAGGAAGGCCTGGATGTCAACTTCTTCGATTTCTCGCACGGTGTGCCGCCGCACCAGCCCTTTCAGCCGATCGAACAGTCATCTACTGTGACCATAGCTGACGAAGACCGGCCTCTGTTCGAGTACATGCTGTCGCACGTCCTGCGCCTGCTCTTCCCCGTCCTCGAAGCCAATCAGCATGGATCGGTGCGGAACGATGTTGTGCTCCCGGCACTGGAGAACAATGCTGCCTATCTGCATTCGTGTCTGAACGCAGCCGCCATTCACCAACGAGCGACTCTTCCACCATCAGCATCTCCCGATACGGTTGCGCAGGTCGACGCATCAATTATGCGCCACAAGTTCGCCTTTGTCAGCGAGGTTGTCGCCGCCCTCAACAGCGATACAACGCACACAGCGATGCTCGAGGCCACACTTGCCATGATCGCGCTGCACACTGTTGTTGGCCACGCCGCTGCGCAGACATCGTGCAATCCTGGACCGGAGAACCCAGATGCTGAGATTCCGTGGCATGCCCACTTCCAGGCCGCAACCGAACTGGTGTCCAAACTGGCGCTTCCTTTCCAGCTGGAGAGCATGATTACGGCCCCTTCGCTGCATCCTCCATTCAACATGACGCTCACTGCTTGGATTGACATTCTAGGAAGCACGATGATGGGCCGGTCACCAATCTTTGCCAACACATACCGGAACAAGCATATCGCAGGTTCGACATCTGGCCTCGCCGAACTGATGGGCTGTCACGACAGCGTCATGTATCTCCTGTCCGAGGTTGCCTGTCTGGACTCGCTCAAGTGTGACCGCAAGCTTGACGATGTTGCCATCTGCTCGCACATTACATCTCTTGCACAACAGCTCGATCACACCGAGACGCCCGACCAGGTGATCAAGAGCCCCTACTCGTCATCAGGGGCGCTGCGACCGAAGCAGCTGAGCCGCAACATCACAGCGATCTTCCGCAAGGCGACCCGCGTCTACCTGTGCTCGCTCGTGCCGACGTACAATCGCTACGACTCGGCTGTGGTCAACCTGATTGCACAAATGTCAGACATGCTGCAATACATCCCAGCAGGGCCTGCCGGATTCGACCGCAGCCTGGTGTGGCCGTACCTCATCTGTGGAGCCAACTGCACGCCAACCTCGCCATTCCGACGTGTGCTTGCTGAGCGCATCGAGCTTCTGGGCGATGAGGCCAACCACGGTTCGTTTGGCCGCATGGTTCGGCTGCTGCATCAGGTATGGCAGCGCAACGACGAGATCGCTCTCAGTGCTGGCGTCTGCGAAGCCACGCCCATCACTGCCGGCAGTCCGAGCGGAAGTGTCTCGACGATTGTTGGTGCTGGCAACCAGCAATCAAACAACACGCAGTCTCAGAACAGCACGCCCAGCAACAACGGCAGCAACAGCAACAACAGCAACAACATCAAGACGCACAATGTCCACTGGCGGGATGTTATGCGAGAAAATGCATGGGACTGGCTACTGATATGATGACTTTGATGATCATTGTGCCCCCGTCTTCGCAACCCGCAGTTCTGGTGACTGCAGAGGACCCGGTCCCCTCCGCCCCCCACTGCCCCGCACTCCTCATCTTCCCTTTCCCCCATCTTGATGATGGGCTAATTAGCCAGCCAGCTGGATTGCTGGCTTGTGCAGGAAGAAGTGCACAAGAGGGAAATGTGAAATTATAACAGGAGCGGGATGGAGGGAGCAAGACGACCCTCGATGGCTGCGGTTGGGTAGGTACTGGAGCATTCCTGCGCCCCTCGCCCCTCTGTCCTTTTACTCCCAGGGTTGGAACACTTATGCCACTGGCTGGGACCTCGACCGACCGACCGACCGACCGATAGATCAATTCGGCGACCTGCTGAGCGAGCCGCCGAGCAAGCAATAAACAAAGAATTATTTTCCCACACTCGCAGCCTACATCAATTTTGGAGCCCACGGAGAGAGAAGAAAAGAGGACATGTATAATTCCCCCTGGAACCAAGGCCTGAAAAAGAAAGCAAGGAAAGGACACACACACACACCACACACTCTTTTTGAAGTGGAATGCAGAAGGACAGGAGCAGCAAGCATGCAAGCAAGAGCAGAAATGTCAACGCAGCAGTTCAGTTCAGGCAGGCGAAGAGAAAAAAAGAAAGAGCTCACTTATGAGACTGGTATATCTCAAATTTGACACTTGTGCATATGCATTTTTCTTTCTTCCCCCCCCCCCCCCCCCCTTTGGATGGGCTGGCTGGCTGGAGGGATGGGTTGGTTATTGGAGACCAGGACAGGAAGAGAGGAGTTGAATGGTATGTTTCTTCTACTGCTGGATATTATAGTATCTAGCAGGAGGAGGAGCATTGATTCAAGATTAGGGAGGCGGAGCAAAAGGGGAAACAGGCAGGGAGACTGCTGTTCAAGATAACAATATGGTGCTGTACTGTACTATTTGTTGACCCCAAAAAAAGACATGCATCCCATGGCATGGCATGGCATGGCATGCCTTTTTCGTAAGTCTGCTTTCTCTTCTCTCTCTTTTCTAATCTCTATGAGTCACTACCACCCCAAAAGGACCAAATATGAGTGACAATCTCATCGCCGCGGACAATGGGCACATCGTGGGCAGCGTCGAGAACGCGGAACTCGACTTGGTTGTTCAGCACACGGGCGGCGTCTTCTCGGATCTCCTCGGTGTGGATGATGCCATCGCGCTCGCCGAGCACGACCAGGGCCTTGGAATTCGTCGCCGTCAGGTGCTGGCCGACCTTCTCCCACAGCGGCTCCTGGTTGCGGATCGGGCCGTAGCGGAAGCTGGACATGAACGCAGCGGGGAAGCCGGCGTGGTGGTCGACTTGATGGACGACGGCGCGGTCGATGGTGACCTGCGGGTAGGGCCGAGGCACGGGAGCGGGCGAGTTCGATTCGATCTTGGCCTCTGCTTGGACGGCAGCTTCGACTGACAGGGGCGTTTTGTCGTCTTGTTGTTGTGGTGGTGGCGGTGGCGGTTGTCTGGGGCCGGAGAGCGGGGTGCGGAGGCGGCGTCTGACGAGGGACAGCAGGATGGGCTCGGGGATGAGGCCGTCGCTGTAGAGGATGCGGTTGGTGATGGTGACGTGCCTGGGCCGCACGAGTCCCGCGGGGGCAATCAGAATCAGCGAGTCGACCAGGCTGGGGAAGTACGCGGTGAAGCCGGCCGCAATGCCGCCGCCGAGCGAGTACCCGATGATGGAGAACTTGCCGGACCCGGCGCCGGTCCAGGACAGCGGCGACGAGGCCAGTGCCAGCAGGATCTGGGTCGTGTACAGGCGCAGGTCCTGCGGCAGATCGGCCGGGTTGTCAGAGAACCCGCGCCCAAAGAGATCGAACAGCAGCACGCGGGCGCCCCGCTCGACAAGCCCGTTGGCGACGGCGCCCAGCGACAGACACGGCGTGCTGATGCCGTGCACTAGCACCACCTTCCGACCCGTCTCGGGCCCAAACTCGTACACGCGAATCGACCCATACGGCGTTGCTACGTCCCGTGCGCCGGGGAACGAGTCTGGTGGGTAGGGGAGCTTGGCTTGCTCCTCCGACGACAGGGTTGGGAGGAGAGTCACTCGCGGCGAGGGGATGATGGTCTGCTTCTTCCGCGACTGCACCAGCCCCCGCACGATCAGACCTAATGCGAACGCGCTCGAGGTTGCAACGACCAGCTCAGTGTCTATATGCTTGGAGAGATCTTGGAGTCGGTCTCCAAGCGACGCCATGGCGAAAGAGAGGGGGGTAGGGAGAGGGGGGAGGGGGGAGAGAGGGTGAGAGGGGGAGATTGTGATGATGCGGAAGCTAAGAGTTGAAACAAAGCCAGGAGCTAAAGAGCGAAGTGAAGAATGCAAAAGACCACCGTTGACAGACACTTGACAGCAGAAAGATACGCTACTTGTCAATGTTGCTGTCAAGTAATCACTACCTACGTACACGTGGACCGAGGCCTGTCGATGACGTTATTTGGCGGGCAGAATAGTCAGCCGTCACGTGGCGACTTTGTGCCGACGGGGATAATTTAAGTTATGTATCCCTATGAATTGACACGGGTGCTCCGTTGGTTAATGGTTACTTGGTGGGTATTCCTCCCCTTGGTGGGATACAATTCCCTGTGATGGTTCCTTTACGGATTGGTTGAGTGTTCTTTCGTATTCTCTATCTTGCTTATGATGGAACGGTAACCTCTATTCTACTTGTGCGGATGCCAAGAACCTTGGCATCCTCGGAACCCACGTGATATGAATAGAGAGATATCGCCAGTGCAAAAACGAGGCAGTGAGGGGATAACGCTGTGGTTGGCGGTGTCGTTGTCGTTGTTTGCGAGAGTCGGGCGAACCTCCGTCTGACAATTCCCTCTTACCGTTTGAAGGGGGGGCGGGTGCCCACACAGCTACCATAGGAGGTCGAGCATTCTTGACTAACCCCAGAGACGAGTGTGATGGTCAGCAGAGCTCGTCACTAGGCTGGAATATGCCATTGCACAACCGAGAGGGTGATATCGAGCCCGGACGGTAATATGCCCTGGTCAACGGCCCACCAGACGGGGAGGGCGTCAACCTGTCTGGTGAGTCTGAAGAACCAATCTCCGTCGTGGATATGTACAGAAGCAACAAGCAACAGGGATGTTGTCTGACGATTGAGAAGCATGTCCGGCCCCAGCGTGTCTAGTCCGAACTCGCAAGTCACACACAGTAGAGACGGTTTGGCAACCCCCCCACCACGTGATATGGTTAAGGTACTCACATTTCAGAGTCAATGTCATTCGGCAGGAATGGCCTACTATAATCGGAGGATGGCCTCTTGGAGGGCAGGGGGAACCCATAGGTCTGTCGACAGAGCCACGACACAGCAGCGCGGGAAAAGACAGCCGAGTTGGTACAGATGAGTTATGATGTTGCCATCATCGGCGCCGGCCCGTGTGGTTTGGCTGTCACCGCCCGTCTGTGCGAGCCGACTCCATCAGCCCTCTTCTCGGACGCGGAGCACAATCGGTACTGGCGCCGGTTCAGCCACCGCAAGAATACGCTCGAATCGGAGTTGAAGAGCAAGAAGGGAGGTCGCAGCAGGACTTTATCCGGTGATGACAGTGCTGTTGTTGACATGGCGCCTCCGTCTGTGGTGGTGCTTGACAACAGCTCCACCGAATGGATGGCAGCATGGAAGTCTCGGTTCCAGAACCTGCAGATATCCCACCTGCGCAGTCCACTCTTCTTCCACCCTGACCCCAGGGATAGAGATGCACTGCTGGGGTTTGCCCACCACAAGGAGCGGACTGCCGAACTGAATGAGATCCGAAATGTGGTTGGCAAGGAGGTGAGCAAGCATTCGATGAAGAAGAAGGGTGGCGATGAAAGCAGCAAGAGCAACAGCAGCAAGAAGAAAGGTGTGCCCTTGCACCTGCGCATCGACGGAAGAGACAAAATAGACTACTTCAGGCCGTCGGCGAGGCTGTTTGAGGATTTCTGCCATGATATTGTCGACAAATACAGCCTGCAGAACATGGTCAAGCAGGCAGAAGTGCGGGCGGTTCATTATGAGCAAGGCGATGGCTTCGTGCTTGACACGACCGATGGCTCCTACCTGGCCAAGATAGTCGTGGTCGCCGTTGGAGCACGACCCAGAGCCGCACAACCACCGATCTCAAGCCAGATGCGTGTGGTGCAGCAGAAGCTGGGCGGCATCGCGCCGAGGCATGTGGTCGTGGTCGGCGGCGGGCTGACGTCTGCGCAGATTGTCGACATGCTGATTCGACGGCACAACGTGGGCCGGGTGTGGTTCCTGCTGCGCGGCACGTACAAGATCAAGCATTTCGACGTCGACCTGGAATGGGTCAGCAAGACGCGCAACCAGCGCATGGCCATGTTCTGGACCGCCGACACCGACGACGAGAGGCTGCAGATGCTCAAGGACGCGCGCGGCGGCGGCTCCATCACCCCCGAGTTTGACAAGATCCTCAAGACCCACGTCAAGAATGGCCGCCTGAGCATCCACCCCAACACCGTGTGGATGGCTGCCGAGGCGCGAGCGGAGCCAGCGGTCGAGGCCATGCCAGAGACGGTCGACCACGTCGTCTGGGCCACCGGCGGCACCGCAGATCTCAACGACCTGGCCTTCCTCGAGCCGTTGCGGTCGCAGCACAAGATCGAGACCCTGGGCGGATTGCCGTGCCTGAGCGACGACATGATGTGGAACGACGAAGTGCCCTGCTTCTTCACCGGTGCCTTGGCCGGGCTGCGACTCGGGCCGGGGGCGGCCAACCTTGCTGGAGCACGGATGGGAGCGGAGAGAATTGCGTGGAAGGTGGACGAGTTGCTGGGCCGGACTTCTGCCAACCACGAGGAGGTGCAGCGCGATATCATTGGCAACCGCTTCCAGATTCTTCAAGGGGGCGTTTATTAAAACGGTAGAAAGAAAGCGATTCAAATCTGCCAGCGAGGACGAAATTGACTTCTGTTGTTCGTCGTCGGCTTCGATACAGTGAGGCACTTGTACCTGTTCAGCCCTTTATCTAAGTTATCTCGGGGTTTTCTCTCTGTGTCTCTTCAATCAGAGACGGACGCTGGGTTTGGAGAGACATTGGTATGATCCTACCATGTCTGGGCTGGTTGGAAAGGCGTTGCTTTGCACCCAAGGTAGGTAGACATAAATGCTGGTCAAAGAGATCGATCGCATTCGTGGCCATCCAATTGGCCTCAGTCCAAAGACCTGTATTTACCCCTTTCCAATCACCTCATTAATAGATCCATCCAGTCACCTCATTAATAGGTTCATCCGTTTTATCTACCTGAAAACCTGGCAAGACGATCGTGAAACTAGACAGACTGGCTTCTCCCTAGCTTATACTGTCGCCTCAGTCGGCTTGGGCAAGGGCCCGCCCGGCGAGTCTGGCAATCGGGCTGTCAGGATTTCAACGCCATCCTCGGTGACCAGGAGCGTGTGCTCGAACTGGGCAGTTCTTGAGCCGTCGCTGGTGACTGCCGTCCAGTCATCGGGCCAGGTCTTGTCCTTGTAGCTGCCCAGGCTGATCATGGGTTCGATGGTGAAGGTCATGCCCTGCTTGCACTTGCCGACCGCCTTGTTCTTACCGTAGTGAGGCACATTGGGCGCGCAGTGGAAGAAGGTGTTGATGCCGTGGCCGCAGTAGGTCTTGACCACGGTGAGATTCTGCGTCTTGGCGTGCTTCTCGATGATGTCGCCAAAGTCCTTGATGGCCACGCCGGGCTTGACATGGGCAATGGCCTTGTCCAGGCATTCGCGCGTCGTCTCAACCAGTCGGATGTTGTCTGGATCGGCCTTTGCCTTGTCGCCGATGTAGTAAGTCTCGTTCAGATCGCCGTGGTAGCCCTCGTGGAAGATCGAGACGTCGATGTTGAGGATGTCGCCGTCCTGCAGCTTCCGCTGGTCGGGAATGCCGTGGCAGATGACTTCGTTGACAGAGGTGCACACCGACTTGGGGAAGTGGTTGTAGTTGAGTGGCGAGGGATATGCCTGGGAGAGAGAGTCGAGTTAGCGCAGTCGCCACTTGAGAGGTCGACGGGCTGCAACTTGCCTTGCGCTCTATACACGCCTGGTGCACGACCTCATCGATGTAGTCGGTCGTCACGCCCGGCTTGGCCGCGGCGGCGGCGATGTCGAGGATCTCTCTTGCGAGTCGGCAAACCTTCCTCATGGCTGCAATTCCGCGCTGGTCAAGGGCAACAATGGTGTTCCGCTTCACGTAGGGGTAGTTCGGGATCCCGCTCTGTGACCACTCCGGGTGTGGAATGGACTGGGGCACCACCCGCTTCTCAGACAGAGGATACTCGGGCCGGAGCGAGCCAGTGAAGGGATATGTCGGGAAGGGGTTGTAGTGCCCCGTTTCTGGATCGATCTTAGAAACCACCTTTGGGGGGACCCAGTTGCGTAGAGGGTTCGTACGCTTGTGCTGCAACTTGTGCTCTGCCTGTTACTCGTCCGTTTGATTAGTCCATCAGTCTTTTGGCCTGACAGGGCTCGGTAAATACCCACCCAACTCCGCTTGAAGCAGTCTTGCGAGCAGAAGAAGCTGTTGACGCCTATTTCTTTGCACCGCGGACATTGCAGTGTGCTCGCGTCATTCTCACAGTTCACCCCAGGGCATTTCCGAGGCTCATCGGCTGCCTGAGCCATCGTGACAAGAGCGTGTGGGGAGGGGAAGGCAAGGATGCAACGCGAAAATAGAACTGGGTCAGGTCAGGTAAGAGAATGGATTCTACCAGGATAGTTGATGAGCAAGACACGGTGGATGCCTAAGAACGTCGGTTGCCTGTCCGTTGAAAAAATATATGTGACGAGGCAAATAGACCCCGGATAATCCTCGGGGGTTGCCTTTTTCTGGGTCTGATGACTAATGATCGGGATGAGGCTCACTTTTGCGCCTTCCTTTGATAGGCTAAACCTACTTTACCCGAGCTGGAACCTCGTAATGCTTCCATTTTGACCAATGACATATGGATTGGCGTGGATTTTGATGAGGTAGAGGAGCCTCATTTCTGCCTAGGCTTTTGGGCATCCCCAGCCTTCTTTTACTCCAAGGATGTTGTGCACAAAGAGGTGTATACAACTCCGAGTACGTGGGGAGAAAGTAGAGTCTAGCCGGCTATAGATTAGCTTTCACGCGCTAGACCAGGGCTTAAATATGGGACTATGCCCGAAACTGTGCAAGTGGACATGGCCGATATCGTGGCAAAACACGAGTTTTCCTTCTTCGTGCTTGGACTGAGATATTTCTTATTTAATCATGTTCACTAATTGCTCTCTTGAGTTAGACTAACCGTAACTTTATTTGATCGCTTTGTCATGGCCAAATATGGTCTCTGCACTAAGAAATAAATTAAAGAGACAAGAGGCTGACACATTTCTCCTTCTTCACCGTCAACATCGGTAAGTGGTGTAAGTGCCAGGCACCCTGCTCTCTGCCCACCATGGCTGGTGAGAAGTTGCTTGTGGTTGGTGCTGGTCCTGTGGGGTCCCTGGCTGCTCTTTATGCGGCCTCCCGGGGCTTTGAGGTGGAGGTGTACGAGTTGCGAGGGGGTCAGTTCGCCGTGCATGGCCGCCTTGTCGTTGCCGTTGAGCCAGTTAGGAACTCATAGCCATCCCAGATCTTCGCGAGACCGAGACCACGCCTCTCAACTTCACCAAGTCCATCAACCTGGCTCTCTCGGAGCGAGGCATCAATGCCCTGAGATCATCTGGCCACCCCACTCTGCTCGACGAGGTGGTGCAACATACGCTGCCCATGCACGGCCGCATGATCCATTCGCGAAATGCTGTCGGCACGCTCACCGAGGAGTCCCAGCTGTACGATGTGCACGGCCGTGCCCTGCTCTCGGTCGACCGTGGCGAGCTGAACAAGCTGATCCTGACCAAGCTGGGTGCCATGCCCAATGTCAAACTCTTCTTCCACCGCAAACTGACCGGCGCCGACTTCAGGAGCAAGACGGCCTGGTTTGAGATCCAGCCCAGTGGTCCACCGTCGTGTGGCCGAGCCCCCGAGATCGAGGTGGCGTTTGACTTTCTGATCGGGGCCGACGGTGCGCATTCGGCCGTTCGACACCATATGATGAAGTATGCACACATGCAGTACGAGCAAAGGTACATCGACTGCCTGTGGTGTGAGTTCACCATGAGCACATCCAAGGCTGGCGGCTTCCGCATATCGCCCGACCGTCTGCATATCTGGCCGGGCGGCAGCTTCATGTTCATTGCCTTGCCCAACCTCGACAAGAGCTTCACCTGTACCCTGTTTGCGCCTGTTGCGGTGATTGAGCAGCTTGAAAGCTCCACCGATGCTGGCATTCTCGACTTTTTCGACGCCAGATTCCCAGGGGTGTCCGACCATATCCCCCCGGAAGATCTGGTGGCGCAGTTCAGACGGAATCCTCACTTGCCTCTGGTAAGTATCAAGTGCAGTCCCCATCACTTCAGGGACAGCGTTGTCATCCTCGGCGACGCTGCCAATGCCATGGTCCCTTTCTACGGGCAGGGCATGAATGCTGGTCTCGAATCCGTCAGGGAACTCTTCGGCCAGCTTGACTCTTGCACTCAGGGAGGCCAGTCTCGAGAGGCGGCACTGGGTCGGTATGAAGCTGGCAGAGTGCGCAATCTGCATGCCGTTAGCGATCTTTCTCTGGCCAACTATGTGGAGATGCGATCATCAGTCACCTCGCCGACCTACAAGCTGCGCAAGTACATCGAGGAGAGCCTTGACAAGTACTTCCCTCGGCTTGGCTGGTCAACCCAGTACACGCGAGTCAGCTTCAGCAACACGCCCTATGCGCAGGTGGTTGAGAGGTCTGAGCACCAGAAGCGTGTTCTCGGTGCCATATCCATCATGGCAATCGGGCTGGCGCTGGCATATCCCGTTGCTCGACTCGGCCTTCTGTCGCCGAGACGCTGATGGGACTTGGATTAGACAAATATCAGCATTGGAAATTGAATTCTGCCCTTGGTCTCTCTCAACTTGAATTCTGCCCTTGGTCTCTCTCAACTTGAATTCTGCCCTTGGTCCCCCCTCAACTCCTCGCTGCTGCCGCTGCTGTGCCATGACAAGACCTCGCCGCCCCTGCCGAGCACTGCTTCACTCACTTGGCTGTTGCCTGAGTGTGCCGAGCACTCTATCGACGCCGAGCCCACAGTGCCTATATCTTTCTGACAATGAGAATTCCCCTCTTCCTCTCTTCACCCTCCCCACCATCCACCTTCTTCCATCAACAACCTGCCTTGCTACCCCCTGCCTCACTCTCTCTGCCTGAACATCCACTGCTCTTGCTTGCACATTGTCTGATACAAAGCCATGGCATCTCCCTCCAATGAGATGACTTTCCTCTCTGAACAGCTAGATGAAGAGCTAGCCAGCCTCCATCCGATCCAGTATCAAGAAGCAGAACCTGGTGTTGAGCAATCCTTTGACAATCACCTTGTTGACATTACCTCCCATCAGAGCACCCAGCCTGGCTCTCATACCACTGGCAATGCCTCTGATCAGGACATCCAGTATGACTCTTGGCCTGCTGACATCGCCTTGAGCCAGAGCATCCAGCATGACTTGAGCCAGAGCATCCAGTCTGGCTCTCATACCACTGGCAATACCTCTGACCAGGACATCCAGTATGTCTCTTGGCCTGCTGATATCGCCTCAAACCAGAGCATCCAGCATGCCTCGAACCAGAGCACCCAGCATGCCTCGAACCAGAGCATCCAGCATGCCTCTCATCCCGTTGGCATTGCCTCCCATCAGAACATCCAGCCTGGCTCTCACGCCACTCGCCATGCCTTTCATCAATCCCTCCTGCCTGGCTCTCAGCCTGTTACCTTCTATCCCAACACACAGCATCGCTCTCAGCCTGCTACCCTCGAGTACAACATCCAGCATGGCCCTCAGCCTGCTGACACTACCTTCCCTCAGAACACCCAGCCTGGCTTTCGTCGTGGCCTTGCCCTCCCCCTGAACGCCCAGCCTGGCTCTCAGCCTGCTGACACTACCTTCCCCCACAATACTCAGCATGGCTATCAGCCTGCTGACGCTACCTTCCCTCACAATACCCAGTCTGGCTTTCGTCGTGGCCTTGCCCTCCCCCAGAACGCCCAGCCTGGCTCTCGTCGTGGCCTTGCTCTCCCTCAGAACACTCAGCCTGGCTCTCGTCGTGGCCTTCAGAACACCCTGCCTGGCTCTTCCCCAGCTAGTCTTGCAGCCAATCATCCTCGCCTGCATAACGCTTATCGCGCTCCTCGCGCCAACCAGCCTGGCTCTCATGATCGTGGCACCTTCAATATCATCAACCAGCCTGGCTATGCCCCAGTTGGCGTTGGCAACAGCAACCACAATAATCAGAACCAGCCTGGCTATGCCACAGTTGGCGTTGGCAACAACAGCCACAATAATCAGAACCAGCCTCGCTCCCATCAAACCCCTGTTGCAGCTGGCGTTGGCAACAGCGACCAAATCCACCCTAGCTTCTATCCAAGCCCTCCTCCGGTCCATAGTTCCCGCCCTCAGTCGAGCTCCTATCCAATTCCTGCCGGGCTCAATGACCCCATTCAGCCTGGCTCTGACGCGGCTGCCAACGACAATGGTGGACACCAGACTGCGGCAGGAGCAGGCCCTGCTGCCACCGCTGCTCCCCCCCTTGCTGCTGCTCCTCTTCCCGCTGCTGCTCCCCTTCCTGCTCGTCGCTCGAGGCCATTTGTCTACAAGACCTCCGTCACCCTGCCTGGCGGTCAGATCGTCACCGTGACCAAGGGGACCTCCCTCGTGGATGCGATGGGGGCCGCCCCGATTGTCAGCAGCGCAGCGGGCACCCTCCTGATCATCAATTTGAAGGTCAAGCCGTCGATGCTTCCCCAGACTCATCCAGACTCTGGCAACAAGGAGCTCGCGCCTCGCATGGCCACCGTCTACGTCGAGTACATGTCCACCGAGCGCATCAGCGCAATCGTCAATGCCAAGGCCAACTCGGTCCGCGGGCGCAACCCGCAGCAGCCTCGCCGGCTGTGCTTCAAGTGCCTGGAATTTGACCCAGTGTCCCGCGTCCCGACCGAGACCAAGCTCGACTTGACCCAGTGGAACCGCTCCAATCCGATGCGGCACATCCTCGATTGGCACCCGCTGCGCATGGTCATGCAGGCTGCCATCCCTGTCGAAATCACCTGGCATAAGGACTGCCTGCGCGAGAGCGGGAAGCCCCTGGCCAAGGTCCGCGAGGAATGGGTAAGTCCTCCTCCTCCTCCTCCTCCTCCTCCTCCTCCTCCTCCTCCTCCTCCTCCTCATCCTCCTCATCCTCCTCCTCCTCCTCATCCTCCTCATCCTCCTCCTTCACTACAACGCAATGCAACCCCATACCATCGCCCACGCCATCATCATACTAACTCCCTCTCCCCATACAGATCAACTCGACTCCCGGCGCCCTCTGGCGCGAGCTCGACGCGGCCGACGCCGCCGCTCTGATGGCCGACCCTGGCACCACCCCGGTCACCCTCTTCAGCGTGCTCCCGCCCCCCGTCGCCGCCAACTGGGGCCGCTCGTTTGACTACCCCGCCTACATCGCGGGCCTCTGGGACGCCGCCACCGCCATCCCGCCCGACGTGGCGGGCCGCTTCATCGAGCCGCCGCCGCTGCCGCCGCCGCGAGTGCTGGCGCCAGCACCAGCGCCAGCACCAGCACCAGCACTAGCACCAACGGGGGTGGGTGCCGGGGTCGGGGAGGACGACGAGGAGGATGACGACGGTTTGTTTGTGCCCGAGTAGGGGGCGGTAAGGGGGGGAGTCTTGAGTGGCGGGAGGGCACCCCGCGTCA
Organism: Chaetothyriales sp. CBS 134920; assembly: GCA_003693665.1. Lineage (NCBI taxonomy): Eukaryota > Fungi > Ascomycota > Eurotiomycetes > Chaetothyriales > Domatiomycetaceae > Domatiomyces > Domatiomyces catenatus. The sequence continues at coordinate 120,672 of QQSL01000030.1, read as the reverse complement.
ATGTTGCTCGACTTTCTTCCCGGGCTTGGTTTTTGTTTTTGTGTGCCGCTGGCCCTGTTGCTTTGGTTTTCTTTCGTTGGTCTGTCTGCTTGTTTGCCTGTGCCTTGTCTGGCACCGCCCAAGGGGGGCGATAAAGGCTCCAAAGGAGCAGGAGAGAGAGAGAGCTGCAACAACAGCAGCAGCAGCAGCAGCAGACGCGTTTGTTTTTTGTTTTTTTAGTTTTTTCATAATTCCTAATACAAAACAAAGTCAGACAGAAGCGGTTGTCAACGTTCTTTCGTTTGCTCTTCTTCTATTTACGCTAATTAAAACCTCAAGTGGGAAACTGCACGACCTCGTCGGCATCAGTAGTCGGGTCTCTACCGGTATTACCATTATCCTTTTCGCGGTGATGCTGATGGTGGTGGTGATGACTCTCTCTGCTGGCTTCGTCCATGACCACCTCGCTGTCGTTGTTGTTATTGTTATTGTCGTTGTTGCTGTTGCTCCTCATCAAGCTCTGACCACCACCAGCATGGCCAGACCCAGAGCGGCGACGGACATCGCGGAACTGGTGCCAGCACGACGGCGCCTCGAGGACGTACCTGCTCATGGCCTCGCGGAAGCGCAGCTTGTACTCGCGGGGGCTGGTGACCGTGGGGCGGTTCTTGCCGCCGCCGGCAAAGCCGCGGTCCTTGATCCAGGACTCGAGCTTCTTGTCCCAGGTGTAGGTGCGGATGCAGTCGATGATGCCGACGACGAGCTCCTTGCGCACCTCGTCGATGGCAATCATGAGCGAGTAGTCCATCACATTCTGCCGCGCCAGGAAGAGCGTGTCGTTGTGCACGCTGCTGCGCAATAGCTTCTTCGAGTGCTCGCGCGCAAACAGCGGCGACTCGTAGATGAACTCGACCATGTTCTCGTCCAGGAGCACCTCGTTGCGCTCGCCCGTCGCCTCGATCTTGCGGTTGCGCATCGACCCCTTGAGGTCGAAGATGCGCGTCGGCACCCGGTCGTAGAACAGATTCTCCATCACGAGCAGATACCAGTTGTACTCGGCCCCGGTCACGCTGTTCTTCACGATGATCTGGTAGAAGCCCAGCATCTTGGCAATCACCGACGGCAGCTCGTGGAAGAAGGCCTCTGACATGATCTGGAAGTAGTTGGGCGCGAAATTGAGAAAGGACTGCGTCTCAACTGGCGACAGCGACTTCAGGATGAAGCGGCCGTCCAGCGTCTTGAGAAAGAGCGACTTCGTTTTGCCGCCCTTGGAGTCCCATTTGGCGCAGCGAGACAGCGATTCCACGAAGCGATCGGCCACTCCGCACTTGCGTCTGACGGCGTCGAACTGCTCGGCAAAGAAGATCTTGCACAGCATCTTGGCCGGCCCCTCGGCAAACTGATACTTCAGGTGAGTGCCTGTCTTGCGCAGGAGCGAGTGCATCAGGTCAGTCTGCATATCTCCATTGTTTGGCTCCGTCTGCCCAGCTGCCTTGGCCGTCTGCCCAGCTGCCTTGGCCGTCTGTCCTGCTGCTTTCTCCGTCTGCCCTGCTGCTTTCTCAGCTGCCTTCTCAGCTGCCTTCTCCGTCGTCGCCCCAGCGTGGTCCTGAATCTCGCAAAGCTTGGTCTTGTAGTCCTGCGAGGCCAGTGCAAAAGCAATGACTGACGACGGCTCATCTTCGCGCACAATGATATCGCAATCGGCAAAGACATGCTCAGAAGCGCCCAGAGGATACTCCAGAGCCGCCCAGCCAGACGATGACCGTTCGGCCCAGAAGTTGGTCAACATCTTCATCAAGGACGAGCGCTCATGCTTCTGAAGCTCCTTCAATTCAATGTCCTCTTGCGACAGGCGGAGCAGATCTTCAGGCGAGTCGGGCAGGTAAATGTCTTGCCCAATGTCCTCTTCCTCGCTATGGTCTTCCACGTCAGAAGCAGCATGCGTAGACAGTTGCAGATCGATGTCCGTCTCCGTCGTTTCCGCAGGAGTCTCTTCGGCAGGGTAAATCTTCTCCGCCGCTTGATCAACCAGCACCTCCGACATGCCCTCGGCGACGGGGGCGGCCTCAGAGGGTTCAAGCTCGGCGTTTCCTCGCACCTCAAACACATCATCTGAGCCGCTTTGCTCCTCCACAGCCTCATCAACGTCCTTGTACACCTCCACAATTGGCCGCGAGGCAGCCAGCGGATAGATCCTTGATTGACGGCTCCTTGCCGCCCTCATCTTTCTCTCCCTGACCCGTTCTCTCTCAAACTCTCGGCTCAACTGCTCAAAGTGCTTTGCCAGATTAGAGACATGCGAATCCTTGCGAGTGCTGATTGCCCGTGGAATAAAGGAATGGCCCTTGACGAACTTGCTGTGTTTGATGTGAGCCAGCCCCAGTCTTCCAGACAGTTTCTTGTCAATGCCGCTGTGATCACCATCGCTGGCGGAGAGAAGATGCCCGGCTTTGCTCTGGGCAGATCCAAAACCAGTTGCAGCACTGAGCACGCTAGATGTCACCTGTCCTTCTCTACGCAGTGTCGGAGGCCCTGCAGGTTGCGAGTGCGCACGAAGCAGAGTAGGAGAAATGGCTCTGCCGCCTTCCGCCTTCCTTGTGCTCGTAAGCTTGGCAACCTCGTTTGTCGGGGTTTGGACTGGAGTCAGAGTCGCAGTAGAGTCATTAGGAAGAAGGGGGAGGCTTCGTGGCAGCTGGGCATCAGTTGCCTGGCTGGATTTTGCCTCGACAGATGGTATCCCTTGCTCTAATATCGGCACTGCTGATGAAACTGACGGTGTGTCGTCAATGGCAAGATCAAGGTGTTTGACGTCCTCGGTTCGCAATGGGCCCTCATGGACGTGCGGCAGCTCTTCAACGGCTTGTTTGATATCTGCCTGAGTTTGATCTTTGACTTGTTCTGCCGGAGATTGATCTTTGACTTGTTCTGCCGGAGCTTGATCCTCGACCTCGTCTGTTACAGTCCGAGATTTGGCCTCCTTGACTTGTTCCTCTTTGACTTTCTCCTCTTTGACTTTCTCTTTGACTTTCTCTTTGACTTCCTCTTTGACTTTCTCCCCTTTGACTTCCTCATCTGCCTTTGTCGGACTCGCGTGCTCTTCTACGACTGAACGGAGCACACTTTCCGTCTTTTCTGGAGAGAGCAGTGTCATTCGCCTGGCCCCGGCTTCACTGTTTGCTTCATCGAGATCTCCAGCCTTTTCGTCAATCACTTCATCAGCAGGGGCCGAGGCCGCGCCTTCACCCTCTGCGTTGAATGAGGTGTCAGAGGCATCGCGGTCCAGGATGATCTTCTTCAGCTGAAGAGTCGCCAGACGTCGAATGTCCTTCTCTGAAGGGAAGAAGTTCAGCTCAAACTCGGAGAAGATGTTGTCCCATTCAGCCACCTTCTCTTGAGTCAGACGCAGGGCCTTGTTGAGAGGTAGGATTTCCCAGTGCTTGGAATTGGTGTATCGTTCCTGGAGCAGCTTGATCAAGGCCGTGTGCTCTTCGTTCGCTCGCTTTGTCAGTCTTTCAATCTCAATCCTACAGGCCTCTGCGTTCTCTGGTATGATGGTATCGACATTGATACTCTTCAACCGCAGCTTGACAGAGCTCATGAAGCGGGTAATGCGATGTTCGATGCGGGTGAAGATGTCGTTGCGGAATCTGAGATCATTGTCCACCTTCCATGTGATTCTCAGCCGAGGAACAATGATTTCCAGCAGGTCGACAGGATCGTAGTGCACGCTCAAGGCAAAGTCCTTGTAGCCAAAGTAGCGCACATGGTCGCGGTGAAGGTCGTGAGGACATGCACTGGCACGGGCGTGCAAATCTGCGCCCCAGAAGGAGAGCTCCAGGTACTTGCCAAAGGAATACTTCCATGTGCTCAAAGACATCGGCGTCACTGTAGTCTCGACACCGCAGACTCTGCACTGACTCCACATCAAGATGACATGCTGCAGGCCGCGCAGCTTCGCCGGGTGTGGCTGAACAAAGACCGTAATCTGGCCCTCTCCATGCACATACTGTCTGTGATGCTCAAACATCTTCTTCTCGCACGAACCAACTGTACAGATCTCGTCTGCGCGGTAGCACAAGTCTTCCACATACTGGCCCAGGGTGCAGTCTGCCTCAAACTCCTCCTCGTGGTCATGCTCATTGTAGAAGCTGAATGCCAGCAGATCTGGACCCGAGCATGGCACAGACGTGGCGGTCGAGACAAAGCTGAACTGGACTACGATGTTTTGATGAGCATATGGATCGAACAGGTTGCGAGTGCCGGCCAGATAGGCCTCCCACTGCTTCTTCTGGGTCTCGTAATTATGCAATGCCTTGTCATACTCCGCATCGTGGACCGCGTGGATGATCTCTCGCACCTTCTTGCTGGTGCCTGCCAGAGAGGCGTGCAGCATCTCTGGCTGGATCAGAGTGAATTTCTGCGCCTTGGACTTTTCATCCAGCACCTGTTCAGCAGACAAGTCTTGATCGCGCAGTCGCTTTAGATATGCCACTCTGCGCTCATATTCACGAGCTCTCATCAGGAGATAGGGCTGCATGAACTTGACAAATGGAGACGCCGACAGGATCTTGGTCTGGTGCTTGTTGGCCATGTCCTCGTAGAACACCGGCACCGGAATGTCGTCTGGAATTTCGGTCGAGTCGTCACTCTCAATTGTTGTCGTCGACATGGCGGCACCAGCCCGTTCAGAAGAGGTTCCTTCGGCGTTGGCTATGCTCGCGGTCGCCTTGTCGGGCCCTGCTCCCTCTGGCTTCTTCTCGTCTGCACCTTGCGCCTTTAGAGGTCCTGCTGCGGCGACGTCCGAGGCCTTTTTGTTCGAGGACACTGTGTTTACATCTTCCAGATTGCTGGGAATCAGTGCCCATTCGTCTCGCATCAGGCAGGTCTCCAGCTTGAGGTTGTATACCACGTATATCATGAACTCGGTGATGCGTTTGATCTGCACCAGAGTCTTCCGATCTCCTCCTCGGAGGGCTACGGTGCATCCAAGCTGAGGCGGACACCCAGACAGGTAGGCGTAGTTTTTCCTTCTGCCCTCGGACACGTACGTCTTGATCTCAAAAGACTCACAAAGGCCCAATTGGCCGGTTTGGGCACCTAGCTTGTCCATCGAATGCACAATGCGTGTCTGGGTACATCTTGACACCGCATCGAGGACCGAAGACTTGACATTGAAGATGGTGGTGATGCTGGCCTTTTCAAGAAGATCGAGAGCCAAACCCGAGATGTTTCTCTGCGCCAGAAGAAGGTCGGGCTTCAGGGCGGCAATGCGGTTGACCACGTTTGCCAGGTATTCTCCCTCCTGGCGAATGACGGGATCCAGACTCATAAAGTGCTGTTCATGCCGCGAGTACTCAATCGCAAAGGCGACAATCAGAATCCGAGGAGCAACAATTGATCGAGGCATGCTCTTCAACGCCACATTCTTGGTGAATATCAAGCCGGAGATGTATGTGGTATCACCAGGCCGACCACCAGGAATCTTCTTCAACTTGACGTAGTTGCGAATATCAATGTCGTCGCCGGCCTGAACATCAGGATCCACATCGTCCGTTGCCCGCAGAAGGATTGGCACGAGAGCCTGCTCCCAGCTTTCTGGTCTGGCAACATTGGCATCCTTGAGGAGCTGCTGCAAGAGTTTATGCACATGCTGAATGCTTGCCCGGTTCAACTCCATAGCCGGAGCACCAAGGCCATGCATCGAAGCGCTGCGCATCACTCGTGACATGGTCGAGGCTGGGTGCTGGATTGGTGGACTGTCCGTGCGTGATCCTGCAATAAGTACCTGCAGACGGTCTTTGTTTGCTCTCGGGCCAAGGCGCTGATGGGTGCTGCTTGCTACGCTGAGATTTCTCTTGCGGCGGCTTCCCTCGGGCCCACGGGAGCTTACCACACTGCCGCTATCGGTGTCTCGTGCCGGGTAGAGGAAGCCGGCTATGCTCCGATCCGCGAGCCGTGTACGGCCTTTCTTGACCGCAGCGAGCAGACCGCTGATGCCCGACTTGTCCTCATCGCCTCGTCCATCCTTCTCCTGTTGTATTGTCATGCTGACAAACTGATTATCATCACTGGAGGCCTCATCCGACAAGTACTGCGCAAGATCGGGATCGATGATGCTGTCGCGGTGGAAGGCAGATGGTTTAGGCTCTTTGGCGATGTCTTCCAGTGTCCTTCTCTGGAAGGGAGCGCGATCGTCGTGGTATGCCTTGAAGTTGCGGATGTATTGCTGACGCGAATGGTGGCGTTTGTGGCCATGACTGATCGGGTGAGCGTTCTTCAAAGACCTTGACGAGCTCGGCCGAGGCAGGGGGCGGTCGGGGCCCTCAAACTCGATGACTCTGGACGATCTGTCGGCTGCCTCATACGCTCTGCGCACGGGAAAGCTCATTGTGGGAGTCCTGGCCATCTGGTCCAACGATTGGGAGATCACAGACAGGTTGTCATCATCAAATCGGGCAGAGAACTGCGGCAGTGAGGATGACTCTGGCGTGCGAGGCCTGGTCGCTGGCTCTGATATTGGCACATCGTCGGCCGAATAGTCGGAAGAGTCGTCTTCATGAGACAGGATTATCGCCTCGCACGGTTTGCACACCCGTACCGCACCCATGGAGCCAAAATGGGCGCCTCTGATCAAGACCGTACACTTGTTATCGAAGATCTGACCACAGGTTCGACAGTGATGCTTCCTCCGAAAGGTAGTAAAAGGCTCGCCGCAACGGAAACAATCGCGCGCATTCTCGTCACGCATCCAGAACTCCTTGCTGAGTAGCTTACTGCGCAATTTATTGACTGGTCGGTACATATGCTCGATGCGAACATCGTGTGAGCCATCCAGCGTCGACGGCCCATCTGCTTGAACCTTGGACGAGCTAGAGGCGATGGGGCCCGAGTCCGTTGACGATGGCCGAGAAGCGACAAAGCTCGGCAGACGAGACTGGTTGATGAGGGCAGTTCCTTTGTCCATCGGTCGCTTGGTTGGGCCCTCTCTATCAGATGTTACAGTCACCTCTCTCGAGAGTTTGGGGCTCGTTACCGACGAGCCTTTTGCAGCATTTGAGGGGTGGTCGCCCAACAGCTGGAGAGGATTGGTCGCTCGAGTCTTGACAGGCAGACGTTCTTGTCGCCCAGTAGTGATCCGGTCGAAGGTCGCATCCTCCTCGAACGACATGGGCGATGTAGGGCGCGTGGTCGATCGGGTCGATGGCAGCTTCTTGATTGACACATCTGATTCATCGCGGAGATGCAGACTAGGTGGGATTGATTTGGTCTGAGCCTTTGGCGACTTGACTGGTGAGGTCACTGCCGACTCTGACCGGGACAGGACCGGTTCGGCGGGGAGAGTGCGGGTCAGGATCTTCTGCAAAGGCTCGGAATCGCTGGATTGACCGCCAAGCGGACTCATCTTGCTCTCTTCTTTGAGGTTATCATAGGAAGAACCTGTTCTGGAATGGCTGATGGAGCGGTTTGCGTGGATGTTGAGCTCGGTCAAAGCCGGGTCGGTGAAGTGCGGGACCGTGGATGCAGTTGCAGCCGGCGACTTCAATAGAGATACATTTGCACTTGCTTTAGCAAAGTTGGATGGCTTTGCTGATCCTTGGAGTGCCTGGGCGAGTGGTTCAGTGGCGTCCAGCAATTCAAACCCAGTTCCTCTGGGCGAGTGCGCCTGCGACGCTTTTGTCATGCTGTTCTTGGACAATGAGCGCTCATGGCCAGGCACCGATACAGAAGCCACATCTTTGGCCTCGGTCGTGTCCTTGGTCCCGCCCACAGTGGCTCGAATCTTCTGGTAGAGGCCCGAGAGACCGCCGTGGATGTCGCCTGCCAGCGATTTGGCATCGTCCTGGGAGCTGACCGGCGGTGGATCGGTATACTCATTGAAGACCGTCAACGCCTGGGTCTGTGAGGCAGCACTGTGGATTGAGTTCAAGGCCTGGTCTAATGCTTCTCTTTCCAGGTCTGTAGCCCGAGACGGATTCGACTGACTGCGCTGTTGGCGGCCAAGAGGCAGGAAGAGCGTCGACGTGGACGGGCTGGTGCGGTCGTGGGCTGCCGAGTCCATTTCGTCCGTGTCATATTAGCCAGGCGGCTGGCCAGCCTCTCGAGATGAGTGCTTGTTCGAGGAGAACGAGGGCATTATGCTGGAGGCACCATGGTTGGCATCTGCTGGGGCACTGTAGTAGCAGCGGCCGTGGGGGGTGGGGGTGGCAAGGGTGAGGATGGAGAGCCCTTGTCAGTGGCTAGAGGGCTGTAAGAGGCATGCACACTGAGTCTCTCACAGGCAAACGATGCAGAGCATTGCCTCACCTCACACCTCTCTGACTTTGGACGCCGTCATCAGTCAGCATGGTTCTGAATCTAGAGTTTCGGCCACACCCGACACTAACCAGTTACGGCTAGTCGCAGCCGCAGTGGAGACCATAGTTTCGGCCTTGGCAAACGCGTCTTAAGTCGATTCTGTTGGCTGCATGGCTTTGTATAGAATGCCACTACCCAACTTACTTGGTTAAGGGCATGAGCATGTCAGAGCGATGCCATGGCGTCGACTGAGCCGTGGATAAGCCCCCTTCTTTGCGCCGGCCTCAAGCTTGTTATCGCCAGGAATTACGTCTCCAAGGAATTCTCCTTCGACTATGACTCCTCGAGCAAGAGACTCGAGATCACAGCGCATCTGGCCGAGGCCCGTGCCTTGACAGTTGTAGAGGTCGGTGGACGGCCCCGCTCCTGTCGCGAGACCCAGACCTAACCTATCAAACCAGCTCCCTATTGCACAGGGACGCCCAGAACTATTGGGGAGTGATGGCGCATACGCGCTGCCATTTGCCGGCGACGACAGTGATAAGTCTCTTCAGCCGGGCCAGGTGCTACTTGGTCGCGAAGTCGAGTTCATTGTTGGTGATCACTTCGACCCCGTCCGGGCAGAAATATGCCCACGTTCGTTGGATGTGGTAGCACGCTCGGATGAAGCAGTGCAAGCCGGCTCCTTGCCGTTGAGGATGTCACAGGACATTTACATCCAAGCACTCTTAGAGGAGGCTTTGCGCGTCTGTGGCGAGGAGCGCGAGGCTGTGGACGAAGACAGTGACCATCAAGCTGTCGTCTCCCAACCCGATGGGACTTCGGTCTCCCAGCAAGAATTCCAGACACAGTGGCCAGCTTCTCGCCCCAATCATGTTGGTACTGGACCGGCGCAAGTCCGCAGCGCCGGGCTTTTGTCAACCGCAGAGCAGCGTCAAAAAGAGAGTGCGCTCAAGTTGCTGAGGCCGCAGAACAGCGATGGCAGCGATCCGCGCGTTGCCAGTGAGTCTGAACGCAGTCCTCCAAAAGAGCAGCTTCTTCGCCAACCACGGCTGCATTCTGACGAGAACATGTCTCACGATCTAGCCCCGTCCTCGCCTGAGATCAGCCAACGACCCCTGTACGCCTCCCATGATTCTGCTCCTGAAGCTGAGGCTTCGATGCCTGGCTCAAATACCCTTTCCGCGCCCGTACATGAGAAATCGACAAAGACAGTCACAAAGCCCTTGGGCCCGCAACGAAAGCCCTGGGGCCCGCAACGCTGGTCCAAGGAGGGTGTAGCCAATAAGTATCTACCTCGACGCATTTCTAAAATATCCAAGTCGCAGTCTGCACTCCTGGACTCTGATAACAGTTATTACCCACCATTGCCCGGTCGCGACAGGCGCCCCGGCACTGTTCCGCTTGACTTGCTTGAAAAGATTATTGACCAGGCCGACCGCCTTGCTGCGAGTGTGCAACATCGTGAGAGTGCAGAACCTGATACACGACGTGAAGAGGCCAGTGGAGAGGAGCAAAGGCATAAACAGGAGCAAAGACGAGAGCAGGAGCAACGACGAGAGCAGGAGCAACGACGAGAGCAGGAGCAACGACGAGAGCAGGAGCAACGACGAGAGCAGGAGATGCTGGACGAGTCTGGCTCGCTCGACTCTTCACAATCAGTTGGGACTGATGAATGGCCGGACGATTCTCCGGTGCGGCCAAGAAGGGGACTGCCGCCTGATTCGCCTTCCAATGCATCTTTGCAGCTATATGAGAGCCAGTCTGAGCATTCGCCTGTCGCCGAGGTTGCTGTAAATGAGCCTGCTGCCCCGAAACTCCAAGAGAGACAAGCTCCAACGAGCACACGACCAGATGTCGCACAGTCTATGGGGCAACCCGCTTCCATCAGCGATGACTCGGCGATGGCAACGAGCTCAGGTGCCCAAGAGCCGTCTACTGCCCAAGAGCCGTCTCCTGGTTCACCTGCACTACAGATCAAGCGTACACCTCACCCTGGGATAGCAGTGAACTCCCTTGCAGTGAGCCACGATGGTCCAGAACAACTAAGTGGCTCTTCAAACGAGGTCGTCCGCTCAACATTTGAGGATATGCCTGGCAAAGCGCCCGACACTCCCGCATCGAGTCCCAGGTCGTCAACGCGCTCAATAGTGATGGATACTGTTCCCGCTGTCAAGCACTCGGCTCCCGATGATATGCTGGATTCGAGGGAGGCCAAACGCCTCAAGATCAGCTCTAAGGGCAGAGGGCCAGACTCGGTTGATCCTGCGTATCATGACCTAATTAAAGCAAACAGAGCCAGGCGCAAGGCGGAGCTCGCTCCTTTGGTGGCAAGGAGGCCGGATCCTCAGCATGGGAGTTCGTCTCCAGACACACTGGAAGCGTCTCGTCCGAGGAAAACGTCAGGTGCGACCAAGTCTGGCACTGACACATCTAGGAGACCATCACTGTCAGATCTCGCTAGAAGGCCGTCCACTCCACTCACGGTGCCTTCTCGATCCAAAGCGCCAGCATCTCCACGAAGCTCGTTGAAGTTCGTCACAAAGACCTTATTCGATCAGTATCGGTCAGTATATCAGGACTACCAGGGAGACCAGCGCAGTTTTGAGAATGCTGTCGCCCTCCTCAAGCGGCTACGTGGCGATGGCAAAGGGCCGCATCCCTTTCTTTTCGACGACTTCATCTTTCACCACTACCACAGCTACCGGCAATATCTCGTGGACGTGGGTTTCTCCAGCGAAGATCCCATCTCATATGGTCGATACTATGATCTGCACATTCAGTTCCCTGATCACTCACAGCGCGTCGTTACGCTCACCACTCTCACATGGTCTTCTGCGCTCTCAGATGCGCTCCCTTCAGCACGACCTCATCTTCAGTCGGAACATGCCCCTTTCCCACCAAGCTCTGAGAACTTGCCCCGAGTGCACCAGTCAGCGCCGCCGCCTAGGCATATTTCTCCCCCTCAACCTCCTACTCCTCCCCCTCCTCTTCCCCCTCCTCTTCTTCTTCCTCCCCCTCCTCCCCCTAGCAAGGTTAACCACGTACCGTCCAAGCAAGACCGCGGTGAATCGGCCGAGCAGACCCGCATCGTGTCACCACAGCAGGCCTCTGTGCAGTCTTGGGTTGAACAGACTCGTGGCGCTTCACCTGAGCTGGGAGCACGAGACGTCGGCCCAAGTCAAAGTGGCCAGAGAGCTGCCGTTGCGCCAGGTCCACATTCACTGCTCTCAAGAGTGGCAAAAATGATACAGCACAAGGCAGCACGGCGGCCTCCTTCGGGCGCATTACCAGCCTCGACTTCGACGGACAAGCGGTCAAAATCGTCACAGCAAAAATGGTGGAACAAGCAATCGGCTTCGCCTTTTCGCAGCTTGACGCCGCGTTCTGATACGAGCCAGAGGCCCCAACGAGACAGCAAGCCACGGCTCACAGCCGACTTCTATCAGTGGCGCCCCTCACAACCTGTCAACAATGTGAGCGTGTAGATAATCGATATCACCACAGTAGTAATACCATCAAACTGCCACCTATTTATTTATTCTATTCATTATCTTTTGCCTTGTATCTTTGTCTATTCCAGCCTCCGCTCTTCTTCTAAGAGGTACACCTCTTTTCTGGCATACAATACAGTGTCGTCCAGCCCCGAAATCAACGACATGGAAGTTTCTTCAATAATAACTGTGCGCGCACGCCGCGCGTGCCTCTCTTCGAGTTCATCTCTTCTCAGAAGCCGGCGTCCAGCTCTTTGGCCCTCTTCTCAAAAGCCGAAATCATAATCCCGGCAACCCTCTGCTCCGCCTGGGCAAACACCTGATCATACACGGGATTGCGAAACCTGACATCGACATTCAGCGTCACCGCCGTCTTCTGCTGCTGCTGCTGCTGCTGCTGCTGCGCCAACACCGCCGCCGCCTGGTCGCCATCCTCGGTCGGCACAAGACTGTTAATCCGCCACCTGGTATTCAGCACCTGGAACAGCCCATCACTGGCGGCATCCTCGTCGCTGCTGCGGGCCTCGACCACCCCGCGGGCCGGGTCGCAGTGCACGATGCTGTCCCACTTCTCCTGCAGGCCGAGCTTGTCATACCCTATCGTCAGCCGCGCGCGCGTCGGGTAGCCCGCCGCGTCGCGCGACGTCACCTGCGACGAGATGGTGAATGGCAGGAAGCTCGGGTACCCGGCCACATCCGAGACCGCCTTGAAGATCGTTGCCGCCGAGTATGGCAGCGTCTTGGTGTGTGTCAGCTGCCGCAGCGGACAAGGGCCGAGTGCGGAGCTGAGGAATGATTGGACAAATGGTCGGTACTGGTACTGGCAGTGGTGGTGGTGGTGTGGTATTGTTCTTGGCCTGGGCTTGGGTGTGCAGTAATGGCGACCAGCCAAGGAGGCGGAAAGAGCTGGACGGGTGAGCATGCCAGCAGGGGGGTTTTCCCTTTCTTTCTTTTTCCACTAGCGACTATGGCGGTAAGGCCGAGCTAGATGTGATACACCCCAGTCGTCTCGTTGCCTAGAGAGTGCATGTCGTGGTAGAACTTGATACAGTCCCGCCTGCCATTTCCATTTCGGGCAAGTTCTGAAAGGAGAAGGCAAATAGAGTTTATGATCACGTGAGACGTGACGTTTTCGCGACGCAACTACGAGCCGCAAACACGCCAAGCCCTAACAACCACTAATTAATTGCCTTGTCTTCTCATTCATTCTTCCGTCTCAATAGCCAAAGGGTTCTTCAAGAACCAGTCGTGCTTCAGGACTTCCGAAACCGGCAATCGATCCTTGGGCAGGTAACACAACATTTTCGACAGCAGATCACCCAATCGCTTGATATCTTCCTCTGCAAATTCAGCCTTCATATAGTCCAAGAAATAGGCTTCCCAGAGCCTGCTTGAAACAGAACGTGCACGAAACTCAGCCTGGCAGTCACCCAAAACTATCTTAGCCTGCGCCCTCCATTCTTCTGGTATATCCCCTAATATTGCAATCCACTGCAATATTAATTTGGCCTTGCTGGGCAGGATGGCATTGAAAGGTGACTCTCCTGTAACAAGCTCAAAGATTGTACAGGCCAGAGTCCATATATCCATCCGTAGATCCCAGGTTGAACTCAGCATTGTTTCTGGTGGTCTGACAATTAAAGGTGCACAAATTTCTTCTAATGATGTATCAGTACAGAGAAATGCTGTCTCAAAATCGATAAGCGTCGAGTGGATCTGTCGATCGGTAGCGAGTATTGGAAACATTGCTGGGGCCACGATATGTCGAGGCAAACTGTTGGTTGTGTTAATATCTTGCAGGTCTGGAGGACTAAGGCGGTCTAGGAAGTCCAGATCTGAGAATTCCCCCTCTCTTTGTGAGACTAAGACGTTGGCAGCATGCAGATCTTGACCTCTATTAGAAACATAACTCCTGTGGCGAAGAACGGGGACATAACTCACCACCGTGCGCAATCCCGTTTGAGTGGAGACAGTCCAATGCAAGGGTGATTTGTTTTGAAATCTGCCAGGCAAGACGTCCAGGCAGCCTTGTGTGGGGATAGTCATCTGCAATAGTTGGAACGCTGACACCGTCAACATTGAAAACCAGGCACTGATGTCTGCCATTAGGGCCATCGTGGAAGAAGGAATCGATAAGCTTCCGCAAATGGCGTTGGCCATCATGTTTGGCCGGAATCGAGGCAAGGTGTTGGAGAATTCGAACTTCATTAGCTGTTTTAATGTCTGAGACAGCAAGTTGAGATAATAGGGAGTCGTACACCAACCAGACGGTGGAGTAGCTTCCCCATCCGAGCTTCTGTACGACACGATACCTTCCAGACCGAAAGGTGTCGTTGATATTAACGGGGTGATAGCCGCCTGGACAGTACCATTTTCGTGGCTCAGACTCGAAGTCGTAAGTGATCGTGCGGTTGGGGTGGAGGTTCAAGCTGCCCCTGAATCGAATTGCATTTCTACGACAATCCTGAAGCATCCGCTGACGCGTGAACTGAAACAAGAATGTCATATAATGCGAGTTAGGGTTGATCAATAGCACAATGGCTGATATATTCGAATGATAGAACGTTGACAAGTAACACGGAGCTTGACTTGGCATGTTTGCCTGAGACGCGAGTCGTGACTAGACCAGATATGGCAACACCTGACTCGCGCCCTATTCCCCCAAGTCATTGCCGTCGCATGGCGATGCTCTCTTTGCCCGTGATACGCTGGTCGCAATGGCAGCGCCACCGCCTGAGAAGCCCGAGGCCATCAGGCTACGGACTCTGGTCGTCGCTTCGTTTTGGACGTTGATTGCGTTTATCGGGCTGCCCGTGTGGCACTACACCACCAGCGTCTTCCGAGCCTCACTGCCCCTGGAGTCGATGCTCAATGCGCCTGCGATACCGTCGATTCCGCTGCCTATATGGGTCCTTGCCCATCGTCACTTCAGCTGTGCCGAGCTCGATGATCTAGTCAACCGCACGCAGGCGGCGTTCGACCAGAAGAACTCGTTCTTCCGCACTTTGAATCCCACAGTGCGCCTTGTGCACGAAGGCGACTCTTCGCGCTGCGGTGACGACATCGAGACGCTCGTAGGCATCGAGCCGGCGTTGATACTGCAGCTCGAGCTGACAAGAGACATATATGCACTGCAAATGATTCAGGGCACCGACACTGCTCTCGTCCAGATCCCCTCCACTGTGCCCAGCTCCGTTGCACAGAACCTGGCCGATTCTATCTACGCCTTCTTCCTTCCGGAGCAAATTGCCCATGCTCTCCAGCTGAAAGCACAGTCGATCAATGACAAGCGAATAGACGACTTCCTCAACACCCAACCAGCAGCAACTGTCTCAGACATACAACACCAGCTGGCTCGAGCCGCCAAAGCATCCCCAGCTTACCACTTGACCTTCTCTCTCTTCACAGCAACTGGTGCCCCGTCGAGCTGGGATGTACAAAAGGCAATCGATCGTCATATCCGACCGTTGGTGACCACCCTGGCCGACACGGTGGACATCCGGATTGCCACTCAGGTACAACTGTACTCATCATATGCACCATCGATCGAGCCCATCAAGGTCGATGAGGGCTTTCGGATCAGGCAGAACGACCTGACTGCATTCGTCAATGCTGCTGAATGGCCATTGTCACCCTCTATTGGCTTTGGTCCAACCCTCAACTTGATCATCTACGTGCCACACCCTGATCAGATGCCTTTGGGCGTTGAGGCTGGGGAAACCGACGGATGGCTAGTCCCTCAATGGGGTGGGATTTTCATCATCAACCCCCCTTTGAGTCCCGACGAGGTCACTGGTCGGCCAAGCCTGCCTGTCAACCTTGCAGCTGAGGACATGGAGCCTGCTTTTGAGACTTTTGTTTTCCAGCTCCTCTCCCTGCTTGGTGTCCTGGATTTCGAGGGCCACCATTCTCTGCCACTGCGCCTCCGGGCCCACAAACGCTTTATGGGCCTCGTCTTGAGTGCCAAGGCGTCGTCAAGTCTGGCCTCGTTGGCGCGAGTAGCCCAGCGCCTGGAGCAAATCCCCATCCCTAAGCACGTCGCTCAGCTAGTTGACAATTCCATGGCGAATCTGACTGCCTTCACGGCTGCATCCAGGGAATCTAGATGGACTGAGGCAGTGGAGCACGCCGCCGATGCGTATATTGACAGCGAACAGGCCTTTTTCGACAAGTCAATGGTTGGCCAAGTCTACTTTCCAGATGAACACAAAGTGGCCGTCTACCTGCCTCTGCTTGGCCCAGTCGGAGTGCCCTTGCTGGTCGCTCTGATCCGAGAGATCAAGCGGTTCCGTGGTTAGATAATAGGATGCGGGGGAAGAGTCTGTCGCCATTTCATGATTACGTCATCAGCCCAGTAGACCACAACCCTCATTGACTGATTGACTGATTGACTCATTGCAGCAGCTGCTCTGCCAATAAAGCACAGCAAGTATGACCGTGGTCACCCGTCCAGCACCCTCCACTGTTCCCCAGCATCTAACTGCTTCGGTTCAATCGTGGCATCATCAAATCACGCAGGACGGACCATTCCTGCCAGAAACGGATCGTTATCATCTTTACATCGGGCTCTTCTGTCCATTCGCTCACCGCGTTAACCTTGTTCGCTACCTCTATGGCTTGCAAGAACTGTTGCCCCTTTCCATTGTAAAGCCTTACCCGAAAGGCGACGAGAAAGGCTGGCCAGGGTGGCAGTTCCCCTCATCAGATGCCGAGTACGCGGGTGCGACTGTCGATCATCTCTTTGGCTCCAAGTACCTACACGAGGTCTACTTTCGGGTTGAGCCGGAATACAAAGGCCGGTACACTGTGCCGTTGCTGTGGGACAAGAAAACCAAGACTATCGTCAACAACGAGTCTGCTGAGATTCTGCGATGGCTTCCACACGCCTTTGACTCGCTGACTGGGGGCAACAAGGATCTAGAATTGTATCCTGAGGATCTGCGGCCCAAGATCGATGAGGTGACGGAATGGATGCACCGTGATCTCAACACTGGCGTGTACAAGGCCGGCTTTGCCACTAGTCAGGAAGCCTACGACAAAAATGTCATCCCAGTCTTTGCAGCACTGAACAAGCTGGAGAAGCTGATTGCAAGCAATGGTGGCCCGTTCATCCTGGGGAAACGCCTAACCGAGCTGGACATCACGGCGTACGTAACGATTGTCCGGTTCGACACAGTCTATGTGCAGCATTTCAAATGCAATCTGGGGACCATCAGGCATGATTATCCGCAGATTAATGGCTGGCTCAGGAGATTATATTCTACCGTGCCAGGCTTCAAGGAGACGACCAATTTCAAGCACATCAAGGAGAACTACACCAAGAGCCACTACGATATCAATCCCAGGGCAATTACCCCACGAGGGCCTTGGCCGGATGTCGAACCAGATGACGGGAAGAGCGTGGACGAGACGAGGACGGGAGGCGTGTTGATGCCAGAGGTGGTGGAAGCGGAGAAGAAGTTGCCTGGTTGGTACTGACGGGTCTGGTCAGTGGCAGTGGTCATGGTCAAGCCAAGCTAGGCATCTCCGAAGTGAAACTGCTATCCACCTGTAATTTGCTCTCTGGGCCGCTAGAGCCAATCAAGAGTCAAGATGGTCGATGACAGGCGCCGCCGAACTCTGTTTTCACCACTGGCCCGATTTGGAGAGACGATTGTCGCCCGCTTGTACCCGCCCTGCTGCGCTCTAACCTGTTTGGGTGCCTTCCCTTTGGCTTGGTCGCCCCTTGCCGCCCCTCCGCCCAGCTTTTGGCGTCGGGTAGTTGCACATCAGCCGATGAGTATGACAACACTGACAGTATGACAGTATGACAGTATGACAACATTGGCAGCATTGACAGTATCTTAGCAGAGGTAGGTGCAAGTCGCGTAAAGACGCGTGTAAATGCTTGCTGCAGCGAGAACGGTGAGATACTGCATGCATCCCTCAAAGCGGTGAACTTGGTTGCATGGCCACGTTTGTCCCCTCCAACCTTGGCCTGCAGGGATTGGGATCTGCGCCTCGTACAATCTGGCATCTCGCTGGCCGGCGAATAAAGGTCCTGTTTCACGTCGCCGACTGGGCACCGACTGGGCGGCTAATTAGAGCGCAAACGGCTAATCATCCCACTCGACTATCCCAAACCGGTTTGGCCCCGATGTGTCTTTCATGGGCAAATGCTCCGTTGTCTGGGCGTCCAATAAGAGAATTACTGCAACGTCCATCACAGCTAATCGACACCATGCTGCCACCATGCCACCATGCGACCCAGCCTGATTGCTCGGCACCACCCTGACTACCCGTTCACTTTGATTAACAGCGCCGGACCTGAGCCTCCAATATCTGCCACTACACCCTGGTCTTCCTCCTCCACCGATTCATCCCACGACACTGTCATTCATGCTTTATGCACACCCTTGATGAGTGAGAGAGTTTGAGGCAGACTGGACGAGATGCGAACATGAGCCTACGAAGCGCGAGCCATCACTCTCCCTATGTCAATCTCATGTCAAAGCCAAATCATGTTTACTCAACCGCAGCGTCTGGTATGCCCTGTCATCATCCTCGTCGTCCCTCTCGCGCTGACGTGAATAGCAGGCCTGTCTCCTGACATGAACCAACCTTCCCCGCCTGCTATGCCTCTGGCCCAAACTCGAGCCGAGTCCTTCTTGCGATCGAGACGACCGACACTGCCAAAGATCGATTCATCTCTGGCTTGTGAGTTCCACAGGCTTGTAGCAGCTGCTGCCACTTTCTGACCATGGCTACTAGTCTCTTCACCGCTCTTGGATGAGCTCACTTCGGGAAGCTCAACGGTGCTGTCGCCAGTCAGTACCAAGTCAGCAACTGTCAGAACGCCACGCGGCACCAGCGTGCGTAGGACTGCCAAGCTTGCACCTCACCGACCTCCCTCTCCCGAGCTTGTTAATCTGGACTGCGCATTTCCCCCGTTCCCTGGTATAGCCAAGGAGAGTAAGAAGGACGACAGGTCAAAGTCCCACCGAGATAAGCATGCCAGATCGAGGCCAGCCTCGCCTGCCAGTAGCTCTGGCTCATCCAGGCCTTTGCCACGTCCGCTGCCGCCGAGAAGGGCATCCAGTGCAAGCTCGAAGCAGCTCCCCAAATTATTCGAGAGGCCACCATCTGCCGGCAGAAGCAGACAAAAGTCCATCTCAACCAAGGCCGGAGAGGCTCCGATGCTGCCTACATCAGCTGGAAATATCCCGCCAGTACCTACTTTAGGGCTGCTTGAGCGCCAAGATCAGAATGCCACCCAGGCCCCAACCACGACAGCAACAACAACTTCTACTACTACAACGAGCGCAACGGTTGCGGCAGAGATCGCGCCCTCACAGCCTCCTGTTGCCAGCGCCAACGTCTTGTACGATGAGCCACAGTCGATCGACATTGCATTGGCCGACCAAACTCAAAATGAGACAGTCCACAAGGCCAGTGCCGCATTCCCTCTGCAACGTCCACGAAAAGACTCTGTGCCCTCGTACAAGTCGAAACAGCCGCCTCCGATTGACAGCACAGCTTTTGTCCCGAAACCCACACCTCTCAGATCAGCAACAATGCCAGATCTTTCCCCCAAGCTCGATGTGTCGATGGATGCATCCAATAGTCTCGGACAACGGCGATCTCAGTCTGCTTCTGCAATAACAAGAGATTGGCTTGAGATATACCTGGATGAGGAGCCAAGTCCGACGCCTCCACTGTCTTTTACTTCATCTCCACCAGAGACATCTCATCAGACACCGATACTTCCGATTCCCATGGCTGACAAAGGAACACCCGCCATCTTACTGTCTTCAGCATTCGCGGCATCAAGTCGGAGAGACTCTAACCACCTTGGCACCATGGATTTCGCGCAAGAAGGCAGGGCAGCGCCTGTAGCAACCGAGCCGCTTCTAACGGACAAGGAGGAGAGCAAAGTCTTGCACTTTGGTTCTGAGTGGACGGAGGCACTATTCACTTTGACTTCGAATCCTGAGACATCCGGCTCGATTGCCCGGAGGCCAAGCGATATCCAGTTCAACCGGCACTCAGTGGACTCTGCTTCTTCATATGGGTCATTTGACGGGCAAACGGCAAGCTCAAGCTCGAGTCTTCCCGCACCGGACGAGAGTGATCTTCTCCCTGTGGAACCTGCACAGCTGGCTGTGGAAGTGCCGCTTGGTCTGCAACCGAGGCGCAACTGTGATTCGCCAACGGATCCGCTCTTCGTCGACGGACGCTTGTCACCCATGCCATCCGACTCGCCCAAGCGAGGTGAGGCCGCAACACTGGCATCAACAGTGCCGTCAACCCGACCTTCTGAGACAGCCGCAAAGCAACAAACCCAGGCAAGACGGCCAGCACGCAAGGATTCGCTGGCACTCAGCAACCAGAAGAAGCCGTTTGCAGGCAGCAAAGGCATCTGTCGAGGATGCTCTCGGCCCATCCTGGCCGGTGAAAAGTCAGTAGTCAGCGGTGACGGACGTCTGACGGGCCGCTATCACAAGGAGTGCATGGTATGTTCGACGTGCAAGTCCCCATTCTTAACCGCCGAATTCTACGTGCACGCCGACCGGCCCTACTGCGCACACCACTACCACGAGCTGGAAAACTCGCTGTGCGCGACGTGCGGCAGGGGCATCGAAGGCCTCTACGCCGAGACGGCAAACGTGGCCGGCCGAGGCAGAGAGAAGCACCACGCCAAGTGTCTCAAATGCGCTCAATGCTGCGTCCAACTGACTGAAGACTACTTTGAGCTATCGGGAAAGGTGTATTGCGAACGCGACGCCTTCCGGATAGCAAGCGCCATGTGGACACAGCAGGGCAACAGCAAGGCTCCCGCTCGATCCAGTCCGCTCGTTCGCGAATACATCTGCAGCAGCGGAGAGCCAACGACGATGCAGAAGGGGGACAATTTCCCCCAACGCATGATCACAAAGGTTATGACCGCGACGTGATGGGGAATTTATTATCATTCATCTTACTCTTGCGCCTGCGTTTAAGCGATGTTCAATATTATAATACCTTTTAATCTACTATCTTGCTGAATTCAGAAGTAGATGCGGACGAGTAATTCCTGATGAATACGTCCATGTAGGCACAACTAGATGCAGATGAGTAATTCTTCATACAAGTCAGAACTTGGTCCAAGACAAGCATCAATAACCATACGCAGCAGCATAAGTCGCAAATCCCTCCAGGCAGTCATCGTCGGGCTCTTGAAGAAAGAGCGGGATATATTCAGTCACCCATTCAGACCTCGGATCAACTGTAAACTCGGTCTTGCAGAATTCCCAGTAATCCGGATACCAGCCAGACTGTTGCCAGTCGATCAAGGCGACAACACGGCAAGGAGAAGAATCTTGGGTAACCATGATATTGCTAGGGTGCAGATCAGCGTGAGTGAACACAACGGTGGAATCATCTGGGAGTAATCGACGGTATGGATCTGGAATGTCCTCCTCGGCATACCCAGGCCAGTGTACTCCCTTGCCTCTCTTAATCATAGCTGACAGCCAGTCGTGAAACTCTGTGACCGAGCGGAAGGGTCCAGCTCTCGGCAATGTCCCGTTGGTGAAGACAATGTCGGCGTACGGATCACGATTGACACTGCCTATGCATAGGGTATATATATATAATAAGCCCAGATACAGATAAGAGTCCCTTGCTTATACTTTACTTACCAAGAAACGGATCATCAGCAGGGTCTTGCCGCAGTTGGCGAACTCTGTCGATGATAGATCGCAGTTGCTCACAGACACTGGTTCTCTCGGGCCGGCTTAGAGACTCCCAACAGCTTTCAAGCATTACACCTTTGACCATCTCCATGTAGAGAAAGATCTGGTCGCCCTCTGTCGCCCACCCGTAAATCTCGGGTACGGGGATGTCGGGTGCATAGTGGCGGAGAGCCCAGAGACAATGGCCCTCGGCAAGAGTGACCTTGGGATCCTTGCCAAACTTGACAGCCAGACCAAGAGACTCGAAAAAGGCAGGTCGGTAGTGTACGCGACCTTGAATTGAGGCCTGCCGCTGATCCTGATCCGCTGCGTGCTTCGCTAACACGTCGCGTGGAGAGGGTAAATGAACATTGGGTCCATTGCGAGTGAAGAAAGACGACTGATGGAAGGTGAGGGTTGGTCCGGAGGGGAGTGCATCAAGACTGATAACACCACCAGGATGAGCTTGCATCTTCGCAGCATAGGAAAGTGTAATGACTATTTAGTGATTATGACGGGTTATGGTAGCGATGAGGGGTGGTGGACAATGGGCAGTCACGTGAGTTGCTGGGTGGTGTGTTGTCCAAGATGAGATTAGCCTAACTCCTAACTGAGCTTCTACTAGTGCCTTGGTCGTAAATCACGCAATTACCTCTGTATACTAATGAGTTGTCAGAAACACCCCCGCGTCATGATTACAGGTATCTTTTTCCTGTTTTCGTTTCACATCATATGTACCGAAGTTTAAAGACAAAAAGAACTAGACTTTGTTGTCATTACCATTATTCATCTAGAAGGGATAATCTGGCTGGCTGGCTGGCGGCTGTCCGGCTCTCTCTATCTTTCAAAGTCAACGGGCGGCATGTCTTTTTTTTTTCTCCTTCGGCCTTGGTGGGGGTGGAGCGAAAGCCCGCGAAGCCGCCCGCAAAAACACCAACTGGGGCCGATAAACGGATAGTACGGGGACTACAAGTACTCCCGTACTGACCCGAGCATGGTTTGGTTTTCTCTCTTCTTCTCTCTCTCCTACTTTTATCTCGATCGTAGCTACTCATATCACAGTCGAGGCTGTGAAATTCGACACCCTTTCCTTCTTTTTTTCAATCAATCGATCACCTTGTGTGATCGAATATCACCGCCAAGACGTTTGCCAATTTGCTATCTTCGTAAGTCACCACCAGACCAAAAAAGAAGGACATGCTGTCGAATTCTCTGAGTGGTGATACTAACACCATGTTCTCCTACAGGTTGCACAACCCGTTCAAGGGTGCCCGAAGTTCCTCTGCCGGAGGGGCATCGGACTTACCATACTCGCGATAAAGAGAGGATCGTGAACAGACAAGTCGAAAACTTCAACCAAACGGTCATCTCTTGATTCGCAAGCATGGCTCCTCACGCTGAATTGGGCGTCGGCACCATGAACGGGTTTAGCACAGGTGGCGCGGACAAGGCTGATCTCTTCACCGTTGTGTCTCCAAATGTGGAATACACCGACACCGAGATCAAGAGCAAGTATGTGTACAGGACTACCGAGGTCAAGAAGAGTGAGCGAGGCACCTACACGGCCACTCCCAAGGAGACGGCGTATGACTTCAAGGTGGAGCGCAAGGTAGGCAAGGTAGGAATGATGCTGGTTGGATGGGGCGGCAACAATGGCACCACCGTCACCGCCGGTATTCTGGCCAACAAGCTGGGCCTCACTTTTGAGACCAAGGAAGGGCCACGGCCGTCCAACTACTACGGCTCCTTGGTGATGGGATCAACCGTCAAGCTGGGAACGGATGCGGCAACTGGCGAGGAGATCAATATCCCCTTGCACAATGTGCTCCCGATGGTCCACCCCAACGATCTTGTCATTGGAGGCTGGGACATCAGCAAGCTCAACCTGGCCGAGGCCATGGACCGTGCCCAGGTGTTGGAGCCGTCGTTGAAGCAGCAACTGCGCAAGCAGATGGCCAGCTTGGTCCCTTTGCCCAGCATCTACTACCCCGACTTCATTGCCGCCAATCAGGAGGATCGCGCAGACAATTTGATCCCTGGAAGCAAGGCCTCGACTGCTCACGTGGAGCAGCTCCGCAAAGACATCAGAGACTTCAAGGCGTCAAACGGTCTCGACAAGGTGATCATCTTGTGGACAGCCAACACTGAGCGCTATGCTGATATCATAGCCGGCGTCAACGACACTGCGGACAACCTGCTCCGGGCCATTGAGGACGGACACGAAGAGGTGGCTCCATCAACCGTGTTTGCCGTCGCCAGTATTCTGGAGGGAGCACCGTTCATCAACGGGTCGCCGCAGAACACCTTTGTCAAGGGAGCGATTGAGTTGGCGGAGCGACACGGTGCCTTCCTGGGCGGAGACGACTTCAAGTCTGGCCAAACCAAGATGAAGTCGGCCTTGGTGGACTTTTTGATCAACGCCGGCATCAAGCTGACGTCGATCGCGTCCTACAACCATCTGGGTAACAACGACGGCAAGAACCTGTCCAGCCAGAGGCAGTTCCGCAGCAAGGAGATCAGCAAGAGCAACGTGGTTGACGACATGGTGGCTGCCAACCATGTTCTGTACAAGCCGGGCGAGCACCCTGACCACACGGTCGTGATCAAGTACATGCCAGCAGTGGGCGACAACAAGCGAGCTCTGGATGAATACTACGCCGAGATCTTCATGGGCGGACACCAGACCATCAGCATCTTCAATGTGTGCGAGGACTCGCTGCTGGCGTCGCCGCTGATCATCGACCTGGTCGTCCTGGCCGAGCTGATGACTCGCGTGCAGTGGAAGTCTGGAGCCGAGGCGGATGGCAAGTACAAGAGCTTCCACTCGGTGCTGTCGGTGCTCAGCTACATGCTCAAGGCGCCACTGACGCCACCGGGCACGCCCGTGGTGAATTCGCTGGCGAAGCAACGCAATGCGCTGACCAACCTGCTCCGAGCGTGCGTAGGCCTAGCGCCGGAGAGCGACATGACGCTTGAGCACAAGCTATTTTAAGCAAGAGGAGAAAAGAGAAAAGACCAAAAAAACAACAGCCACCACACTCGTTTGGAAGAAGTTACAAGTTACAGAGCAGATTGATCAGAGCAGATTGATCAGGAAGTTAGCAGAAGTTCAGCAGATTGATCAGAGCAGATCGATCAAGAAGTTAAGAGCAGATTGATCAGGAAGTTAGCAGAAGTTCAGCAGATTGATCAGGAAGTTAGCAGAAGTTCAGCAGATTGATCAGGAAGTTCAGCAGATTGATCGTAGAGTCACTAGAGTCACTGACGTAAGTCAATGAATCAGTTATCCATGGATCGCACCTGCCAAAGAAACAAGGACAAAGCTTGGCAGTTACCCCTCGTCCAGATGAGATGACTAATTGGGGGTTGATTGAGTTCCCAGTTGACCAGGATCTCCCATCTCACACTACTCTGTTTGCTGTGTAGTATGGCACAATATTGTTGGGGCAAGGGAGTCTGGGCGATGGGCCTATCAATAAAGGCTATTGTTGCCCTATCTTGCTCAGGACAGAGTCATTAGGTCAGTGGCTGCCTCGTGATGCATTCAGACCACTGCTGCTGATTGGTGGGGTTGTTAGTCAGCCTGCCATTGATAGTGCACCTGAGCACCACAGAGAGTGGGCAAAGGTGATTGAGACGGCAGAGATAATTACAGTAGAGAATTACAGACATGGCATAGGGAGAGTGTTGAGCCAGAGCATTGCAGCCCATGCTCTCCTTATGCAGCCCTAGCCTGACCGATCCAATTCGGCTGTGTGTGTCATTAATTTGATTGTCTCATCCCACCGCCGTTGTCCATCATCGTCCCTCACCCGGCGTCGTCATCGGCCGCCGTCGTCCCTTGGCCTCCTGTCTCTCTCACTCTCTCACTGGGCAGCATCACCGGCCATCATCGGCTGTCATCTGCCCTTATCCCTCATCGTCGGTCGCTTCTGGTCCCCGCCTGCCAGTGTGTGGTGGTGCGTTTCCAGCCCTGTTGTCCCATTGCCCTGCCTGTCTATTGCCTCGTCGTCTATTAGCCTGCCTCGTCGTCCCTCCATGTCCCTCTGGACGCCGACTCGGTAGCCGGCCGTCTCGCCCCAGCCAGATCGTTTGTCCACCACCACCGCCATGGCCGCGCGGCCGCGCGAGTCGGCCCAGATCGGGGCCTTCCAGCGGCAGGAAGAGATTGGCCGCGGCAGCTTTGCCACTGTCTACAAGGCTCTACATACGGTAGGCAAACGGCCCCAATGCTGAGAGAGAGAGGCTTCGAGAAAGAGGAGATGCTAACGCCGGCGGCAGGATGCCCAACACCGGCAGAGCCTCGTGGCGATCAAGTCGGTGACGCTGGCCAAACTCAACAAGAAGCTGAAGGACAACCTGACGTCGGAGATTCACATTCTCAAGGGCCTCCACCATCCGCACATTGTGGCCCTGGTCGACTGCAAGGAGTCGGCCTCGCACATCCACCTGATCATGGAGTATGTCGCCCTGGGCGACCTGTCGCAGTTCATCAAGAAGCGGGACTCGGTTGCGGCCAGCCCCATGGTGGCCGGCATGATGGACAAATACCCCAATCCACGGGTGGGCGGCCTGCACGAGGTTGTTGTGCGCCACTTCCTGCAGCAGCTTGCCAGCGCCCTGGCCTTCCTGCGGGCACGCAACCTGATCCACCGCGATGTCAAGCCGCAGAACCTGCTGTTGAGCCCCTCACCGCTCTTCTTCGAGGCCGGCCACTCTGGCCTGCTGCCCTACTGTGCCACCGCCGACGCCCTGACGCCCGTGGCCGGCGTGCGGTCGCTGCCAATGCTGAAGATTGCCGACTTTGGCTTTGCACGCGCCCTGCCGCCAACGTCGCTGGCCGAGACGCTGTGTGGCTCGCCCCTGTACATGGCACCCGAGATCCTGCGCTACGAAAAGTATGATGCCAAGGCAGACCTCTGGTCCGTCGGCACCGTCGTGTACGAGATGGTCACTGGCCGCCCACCCTTCCGGGCCTCCAACCACGTCGAACTGCTGCGGCGAATCGAGAAGAGCGAGGACAAGATCAAGTTCGGCGACGAAATCCACATCTCACGGCCCGTCAAGGAGCTAGTTCGGGCCCTGCTGAAGCGGGACCCGCGCCAGCGAATCTCCTTTGAAGATTTGTTTGCACACTCGATCGTTGCCGGGCCCATTCCTGGCCTGGTGGCTGAGGACCGACCTGGGGCTCAGCAGTCGACGGCGACATCGACGCCCAACGACCAATTCAATCGGCCCAAGACTGAGAGCACTTCTGGCAGCCGCAGTCGCGCCGTGTCTGTGTCGGAAGATGGGCCGCACCCAGCTGCGACACCAAACCCTCTCCGGCGCCAATCCACCACCAACACCGCTCCTCCGAACCCTCTGCGGCGGCAGTCCACCACCGTCACCACCAGCAATGCCGGTACCCACACTCGCAAGTATAGTAGGGCTAGCCCGTCGCCGCCACTGGCCCCCACCGCCATGGCCCGGCAGAACAGTGCTGGTACCACGACAGTGCGGCCGCCGTCCAGCCTGCGCAATGAGATCAACGACGACCGAGAGCACAGACAGCGCCAGGAGCAGACTGCCCACGACATTGCTTTCGAACGCGATTACGTCGTTGTCGAGAAGAAAGCCGTCGAGGTCAATGCCCTGGCCGATGAGCTGGACGCCAGCCCTCGCTTCAGCCGCGGCCTGACTCACCTCACTCAATCGCCCAAGTCGAGCCCGGCACGAACGGGTTCAGCGCCCGTGTCGGCGGCTGGTGTCAACACAGGTGCCCAGGCAAGTGCAGTCCGCGCCGTCCACATGGCTGCGGGAAGGCCGCTGCAGCAACAGGGGCAACAGCAACATCACCGCCAGCACTCGTACGAGCGCCGCTACGGCCCCAGCCCGACCTCGGCCACGTCGGCCATCTCCAAGGCGCTTAACATGGCTAGTGGACGCCTTTTCGGCATTGGCATCTCTCCGCCCGTCACTCTGATGCGAACCGGCGACCGCCAGCCGCAGCTGTACGGCCCGTTCCCGCCCTACCCAGGTTCGAACAGCAGCCTGGTCCTGGTTGGCGAGCCCCCAAAGGCTGCGCTGGACGAGGACTCGGTCTTTGTGCAGCATGTTGAGGAGATTGCCACGCGCAGCGACGTGGTCTACGGCTTTGCCGAAGTCAAGTACAAGCAGCTGATTCCCGCTACGCCTTCGGCCAATCAAGCCAGCCTGGGCTTGCGCAGCCATGCGGTCGACCTGGCCTCCGACACGGACGCTGACGACATGACGGTTGAGGCCACAGTCACGGTTGCCCAAGAAGCGCTTGTGCTCTACCTCAAGTCCCTCGCACTCATGGCCAAGGGCATGGCTGTTGCTGCGCGCTGGTGGGCCAAGAAGGATCGTCGCACAGGCTCCGACAGCCTGGCAAAGACGCCGACGCAAAACAATGTGGCTGCCAGTCAGCGCATGAACGCCGTGGTCCAGTGGATTCGGGGTCGCTTCAACGAGGTGTTGGAAAAGTCCGAGGTTGTGCGGATGAAGCTGATTGACAACCAGCGTCGCCTGCCTGAAGACCACCCCAGCCACCCCAACAACATATCAGCGGCAACCGCGTCCACAGGGAGCAATGCGATCGCCTCGGCCGACCCCATTGTCATCACTCCTGGCATCACAGCCGAGAAGCTGATGTACGACCGTGCGCTCGAGATGAGCCGATCGGCTGCTATCAACGAGCTGACTGGAGACGACCTGCCAGGTTGTGAGATATCTTATGTCACCGCCATCAGAATGCTCGAAGCCGTTCTCGAGAGCGACCAGGACTCGGCCGATGAGCCGGACAAGGATGCAAAGGACGATGATGACGCCCCGATTAATGGACTCGAGGCTGAGGACCGAAAGACGCTTAAGAACCGTATGTTGTTTCTGATCCAATCCGCTCTCCCTGCTGACTTTTATAGTTGTTCTGGGCATCCGACAGCGCCTGACATCCTTGCGAAGGAAACTCCAAGTGATGCAGAAGCGTGCTTCAGCTCCGCCCCTTGCATCGCCAGTCCGAGTTTCACCCCCAGCCGCATCCTATCGACCCAGTTCACGCGCGGCCGCAGTGGCAGCATCGCCACGATGAGCCCTCTTTCCATCTTTGCTATATCTGAACTCGCACCGACTACAGCCCTACACACGACGCATAGCGCGCGCGGCACATTCATCACCAGTTATCCTGCACACTGGAATGCATTATACTATCCTATTACGACCACGTAGGCGCCACACACGGGGAAATGGACCCAGGAATCCATCCAGGAAGGCACTACTACTCATGATGACAAACGCATTTACCATGATACCCAACTCGATTGCTTTTGTTTTCTCTTTCTGTCTCGCTTTTCTTCTAACCAACCCTTTTTATTTTCAGTCTCTCTCCTCTGGGGCATGGCGTTTTTGGAGGGCGGAGGAAAGAGCGGAAGCCCAGACGGGGCAGCGGGCAGCGGGCAGCGGCCTAGACAGGCGGCGGATGCGAGTGCTTTGAATTGCAGGAGATTGATTGGGTTTTATATTCTTCTTCCGTTCTTGGAGCCTGTCGAGAGAGGGTGACAGAGAGACGCCGGAGGGAGGGAGGGAAAGGAAGTTGATACAAGTCAAGTACTTTTTATGCATAGCTAGTCAGATTGTTCCCTCCCCTTCTGGCTGGGATGAGAGAAGAAAGGGGGATTGGTTTTTTTTATTTCTTTTACACAAATGAAGAAAAAAAAAGATATTGGCTGTAACTGTGTGTATACTTCAAGTGGGTATTGGTGTGATGATGTTGATGTGAGGTAAATAAAGCTGCTGCTGTTGCCTTTTTAAATGTGAACAATGCATGCATTACAGAAGGCGAGAGAGAGAGAGAGAGAGATAAATAACAATGTTCATTTTCTAAACTGCCACTGCCGCTGCTTGTATGTCCCACAGAGGTCGCTCGATGATGACGACTTCGATGTTTTTCTTCTTCTTCTTCTTCTGTGTCTGCTTCTGCTCTTTTTGATTGGCACTTTCATTGTTGTTGTTGTTGTTGTTGTTGTCCATGTCAATGTCCATTGCGTCGACGTCGATCTCGACGTCGACGTCATCAGCCGCAATCACACCGGCGCCGAGGATGGCGCGGTATTCGAATGTGCTCCACCATTTGCGCGGTTCTTGATCTTGGTTGGTGTTTTCGATTTCGGTGCCATCCGCATTCCCATTCCCATTCTCATTGGAATTATGATGGTGACGACGACGACGACGATGATGATGATGATGTAACACGG
Organism: Chaetothyriales sp. CBS 134920; assembly: GCA_003693665.1. Lineage (NCBI taxonomy): Eukaryota > Fungi > Ascomycota > Eurotiomycetes > Chaetothyriales > Domatiomycetaceae > Domatiomyces > Domatiomyces catenatus. The sequence continues at coordinate 90,960 of QQSL01000030.1, read as the reverse complement.
GCAAATCCGCGCTCATGTCGAGCATGTGCACGACCATGCTCCCGTACAGCCAGAGGCGCTGCTGGTGCTGGTGCTGCGATGGATTATTATTATTAGTATTCTTAGAGTCGTCCCAGAACGAGCCGCGGAATATATCCCTCGTCTGGTTGAGAAGCAGCGGCTGCTGCTGCTGCTGCTGCTGCCCCGATGGCGATGGCGGCGGCAGCAGGGCGTCGCGGTTGCGTCGCCACCACTCGGTCAGCCGGCCCGTCGATATGTCGACTTCGGTTAGGGTGCCGTGGGCGCTGATTGCGACTAGGTGTGTGCATGATGATGATGATGATGATGATGATGATGATGATGATGATGGTCGGAATGTCAAGACTGTGATTGCGCTGTCGAGTTGGGGGAAGCGCCCTGCTTTGCGGTCGGGCGTCGCGATCCAGCGCTGGTTGTCGATGGCGGGTGTGATGGACTCGGAATCTGAGTCTGAGTCGGAATCCGAGTCCGAGTCCGAGTCTGAGGGGGAATCCGAGTCGGAGGCGTCCGAGGCTGCATTGGTATTGCCGTTGATATTGCCAGTGGCCGGGTCTGATTCTTCTCCGGTCAGGACCCATGCCGCGATTGCACCGCCCAGCGTGCCAACGGCAAGGGCCCGCGAGTCAGGCGAGAAGGTGGCGTTGCATATCCCCGCTGCGTACGCACCGCTGCCGAGAGTTGGCAGAGTCGGCGGGGAGGGGATGACTAGCTTTGTGATGGCCTTGTGTATTCTCGGCTTCTCCTTATTGGCGGCGGTTGCTGCCACAGCCTTGCACACCACGACGGTGTTGTCCATCCTGACTGCGTACACCCATTTCGAATCCGGCGAGATGCCGACCAGTCGAGCGCCAAACCGGTGCAGAGATGCGGGCAGCTCGATCTGTCGTGAGCGCAGCCTGGAGCCGCTGGCGTCGACGCGCACTTGGAACAGGCGCACACCGGCAGACGTAGATCCAATAATGAGATTGCCGTCTTCAGATATCGCTGCCGCCTCAATGTGTTCCTCGCCTTTAAGCTGCAGCGTGCCCACGAGCGAGTAGTCCTTGCCGTGGTCGACGGCTTGTCCCGCCTGGTTCCGTTTCGCGACGTGGTAGACGTGTATCTGCTGCTGCCACCAGGACACAAAGAGCCGCGCTCGCCTCGCTGTCGACACGGGCGCTTGCTGTGGCAGATGAGGCAGCGTGCGATGATGATGATCAGTCGTCTTCTTCGTCTTATCCGTCTTGTCAGCCACTGTGATGCTCTGCACAATTGGGCCCGCGTCCATCCCGCCGCTGACCAGGACGCCGCCCAGGTCGGCGCTCTCAAAGACAGCCACGCACTTGGCATCGTTCTTGTGATACTGCCGGTGGCTCAGCTCCACCCACCGCTGCGTCCTGACGCCCGGCACGGTGCTGAGCCGGTACGAGACCGTGCGGCGATCGGTGCCCACTGACCACAGCCGATCACCGCGGGCATTGCAGGCAATGTCGAGAATGTCCGACTGGTGCGTGCGCAGACTCTGGACCAGCGCTCCGTTCCTCGCGTCCCACACCTTGAGCTCGCCGGCGGAATCGCCAGAGACGACAGTGCCGTTGGGCAGACACTTGACGGTCCACACGACGACAACTGCAGACGACCGCGACGAGCTCGAGCCAGCACCCAGCGTCACCTGCCGCAGCGTGCGCCGGCTGGGCACATCAATCCACCGGATCGAGCCGTTCTCGTACCCGGCCACGACCGTATTCGGGTCGCGCCAGGTGATGCTCAGCACCTTGGTCTTCTTGGTCGCGGGGCGGGCAACGAGCACACGCGAGAAGCGCAAGTCGTCGTCCTCGGTTGTAAACAGCACAATGCTGCCGTCGCTGCATCCCGCCGCGAGCAGTTGGCTGCTTTGCTGCTGCTGCTGCTGCTGCTGTTGCGGTGCCTGTGACCGTGGCTGCGCCGCAAAGCACCAGATATCCCCGAAATTGCCCTCTGCCTGTCTCTTGCGCACACCCGCAGCCAGGTCCCATTCCGTAACTGCAGCTGAGCCGCCGATGCTAAACAGTCTCAGCTTGCCACCGGCGGCCCTGCTGCTCTTGACTCTTTCTCCCTCTTCTTTATTTGCATCCTCGTCGTCGTCGTCGTCGTCCTGCTCCTGCGTCCATGCGACTTGCTCGACTGTCCGTCCCTGGCCTCCGCGCAGGATCCGCTCTTGCGTCCATTTAGCGTTACTATTGTCGCCGCCGTTCAAGACATTCCATATCTCGAGATCGCCGCCGCCGCCTTCACGGCCAACAGCGAGCCGCAGGTCTGGCGGTGTTGATGTCGCAGGATTCGAGGCGTGTGAGAACGCCAGCGAGCTTATCCCTGCTGCGGGGAATTCCACAAAGCGGCACCGATGGATATCCATTGTGAGAGCAAGCCCAAAGAAACAGCAGAGTGCTGACTGCTCACTGCTTGCTTGCTGTGCTGCCCTGCTCTTGACTGCTCACTGCTCTGCTTCTGTTTGAAATCAAAAAATTATATTTCGGTATCGATTAGCCGGGAAATATTCGGATAAACAAGGCTTCGGTCTAGCCATTTGAGGAAGTACTGCCTGCCCCTATTTTCGTTGCAAAGAAATTCTATTTTCATAACCTCTAAAAACAGTTCTTCAAACATCCAAGACCTGTCCAGTGCGTATATCTGTGCATTCTTACCACATTCTCGTGTCTAGTCCACCAATTCCTCCGCAGCTTGCCTTGTCAGTTCGGGCGACAGGAATTTGCTCTTGGCGGCAATCTTGATGGAGAGCAGATTCAGCGGCGTTGGGCTGAGGATCTCAAACACCGACACATCTGCCTTGGCTTCTCGGAAGAGCCAATTGCGGACTTCCACAGCCTTGAGAGAGTCAACTGCAAAGGATGTTAGTTCTAGTTTCCAAAGACAGACGGGAAAGGGAACAAACTTACTGCCAAAAGTGTGCAGAGGCTTCTCAACATCGACCTCATCGGCCGACGATCCCATCGAGCTCGCAACACTGGATCGCAGAGCTGACTCGACAGCTTCGGCCGCCTCTGCAACGGACTTGGCGCTGCTAAGGAGCGTTTTGAGCTGCACTTTGCCCTCGCCGCCGCCAGTGCCCTTGTCCTTGGCCCGGTGATCGAACTTGCGGTCCTTGGGCCACAGACTGGTCACGCTGCCCTCGCGGTCGAGGTCGCCGCGGATGCCAACGACGACCTGGGTGGGGACCTTGACGCCATCAGACGTGACACCGCGCATAGCTGCCGTCAGGGCGATGTTGACTTCGTTGTCCGTAACCGAGACCGGAACCAGGTGGCCGTAGAGCTGCAGGAAGTTCTCGATCGTAAAGTCCTCGGTAAAGTGCGTGGCATCGGTGACGAGGCCGATGTTGAAACTGGTCGCCGCCAGACCCTTGTTGTGTCGGAAGTGTGCGAGAGCGTCCAGGTAGGAGTTGCCGGCCGAGTAGTTGGCTTGGCCCGTGTTTCCAATCACGCTGACGACGGACGAGAGCACGATGAAAAAGTCCAAGTCGTCTGGCAGGAAGGCGTGCAGGTTCCAAGTGCCGGGTATCTTGCACGTTGTCGCGCCCACCCACTTGTCGTAGGTCATGTTCTCCAGCACCGAGTCACGCAAAACCATGGCGCATTGGATGACGCCCTTGATCTTCCAGCCGTTTTTGGCCGCCGCGTCCATAACTCTCTGCATGTCATTGGCGTCGCTGACATCGCAGGGGAAGGCATCAGCCTTGCAGCCACCGGCCTGGAGCCTCTTCAACACCGCCTTCTGATCTGGGGTCCGCGCACCCGATCGAGACAAGAAGACCAGGTGGCGGGCGCCTGCCTCGTACATTGTGCTGCTGATGTTCGGGCCCAGGCCACCCAGGCCACCAGAAAGAATGTAGGTTGCCTCGGGATCGAGCTTAAGGGCGGGCGGTGCCGGGGGCGCCGTGGAGACAATAGCATCTTGGTCCAGGGTGAGAACGGTAGCGCCGTGGACAGAACCTGCAAAGGTGGAGAGCACGTCCTGAAGCCTCGCGATCGAGTGCGACGTGGTCGGGATCGAGCCGACAGAGCCGTTGTCAAGCAATTTGAAGGCCTTGTCGAAGAGCTGACTGACCAAAGAGCTATCCAACAGTCGCTCAAGATCAATGTTGGTGAAGCTGACATTGCGCGAGAAGAGCGTTGGGGAGAGCTGCTCCGTCGTCGCATCGGAGCTGATGTTGACAAAGCGACCAAAGTCCTTGATTATCGAGCACAGATCTCGAAGAGACTTGCCCGATGCCGTACTGAAAATGACATCGAGTGGGCCGGCCGCATGTTGAATCTGCACCTTGTAATCGCTTTGCTCATCAAAGATGTGGTCTGCCGGGATTCCATACTCCTCTGCCGCCTCTGCAGTCGCCAATCCAGTGGTGAGGAAGATCTCGGCTCCCTTCCATTTAGCAATCTGCACCGCGGCGTGGCTCAGACTGCCGCTGCCGGCCTGGATCAGGATCTTGTCGGACGAGGAGACGTGAGCGATATCAACCAGAGCGTAGTATGCTGCCGAGTAGGTCGTAGGCAAGGCTGCGGCATCTGCTACTGAGAGCTTAGCAGGCAGAGGCTGAACGAGCGATTGATCTTGCCGAAGCAGAGTTCGGTAGCTGTGAGCTTTGAGGACAGCAACTTCTTGACCAACGCGAAACTCCTTCACAGCAGCTCCAACTCGAGCGACAATTCCAGTTGCTTCTCGCCCGACAACGGCTCCAGAGCCCTTGGACAGGGCTTGAATGTCCAAGCTGGTCAGGCCAACAGCACGCACATTGATTTCCACCTCATCGCTGGCGAGTTCCCGTGCGGCCTCCTCGTCTTCGACCCAGCGAGATCCAGACGCGCCGTTGTCGAGCCGAAGCGGACGGCCGACCTGGTGCAAGGGAGCCAAAGCTGGCCTGACGTTCTCGGAGTGCAACTCGATCTCACGGTCAAAGCTTGTGTTCTCAATCACCCGAGGAATAATGACCTTGCCTCGAGTGGCCACGTATTCCAGCTCCGGAGTCTGCGCTGTCTCTCGCGCAGTGGCGCGAAATACCTTCAGAATCAAGTCGGCAGCGAAGTCGGTTGCCAGATCGACAGCAGGGGCGAAGTCGATATGGGGCAGCGTGATCTGAGGCACCTCTGTACGGATTGTGCGCAGCAAACCAGTAGCCGGTGCAAACTCCAGAGCCTCCGAGTCAATCATCTGGCCGCCCCTGGTGATCCAGATCAGATATGGAGCAGACAATGCCAGCCGCTTGAACTGCTCGAGCTCTCCACTCCTCCAGTTGATGACCAAGGGAGTCTCGGCTTCCAAGAAGGAGATGACAGCCTTCTCGCCCACGTCTTCAATCGCGCTGAGGGTGGCAATCTCAGTCCTGATACCAACGGTCTTGAGCTGGCTTGACACCTTCTCCAGCACAGTCTCAAGCGCCGATGAGATGGCATCTCGTCTCAAGAAAACGACAGTCTTGTACTGGATTGGCGTCTCCTCTTTGGCTGGAACAGTGCCGACGGCAAGGACGGTGCTGGGTGGGTCAAGCACCAGAGCGACCTTGGCCAGTCCGGCCTGCTCAAAGACAGTTTGCCAGGTTGCAGAGTCCTTGACATCGTTGGAGATGGTCGAGGTGAAGACCACCTTGCCATTCCTTGCCAGCAGTGGCTCGAGGCCTGCCGCTGCAAGCTGGGCTCCGGTCTCAGGTGCAGCGCCGACAATGATCACATCAAATGCACCTTCTCCAAAGTTCTGCTCGGTAGCCGGGGCTGTCAAGTCGAGCTTCTCGTGGTTCACCACTAGCTCAGCCGGAAGCTGCTTCTTGACCCCCTCAATAGCAGCCTCATCCTTGCTAGCGATGGTGAGGTGCCGGAATCGAAGAATCCGACCTTCCGCTGGCCCATACTTGCGGAGAATGTCCTGGAGGTCATAGCAAAGACTGTCAGCAACGAGGAGGACACGAAGGTCAGCATCCTTATGGGTTGCGCGGTCGATCCAGAGAGCGAGCTGGGCTGCGCTTTCTTCCAAGTCGGGGAAACTGGCCTTAGCATTCCCACTGATGAAGTCTTCGACCACGCTTGACTCCATGAAGGTGAAGTCTTCCTTCCATGAAGGCACTGCCGTACGCTTGGTCTCTTCAACAGAGGGGCCATCACTCGAATCGGCTGATGTAACCTTTCGAGCAGCGATTGAGATGACAACCTTGGGTTCTGACCATTTGGAGTCGGACAAAACAATGTCTCCAGCAAGATCGCGTCCATCAGCCATGGTGCCCTCAGTATAGCCGATGTACTTTGCACCTGCGCCCTGAGGACAGTTGGCAGCAATGAACATTCTCTCCATCCTAACAGGCACGGCCGATTCCTTCATGCCCTCGTCCTGGGCGAATCCGGCGAACAGGAGGTGGAAAATGGCATCCAGAGTGCCTGGGTGGATGAGGTGCGGGTACTCGTACTCGTGAGGCATGATGGACTTGGTGTCCGGGATGGTGACGACGCCGTGAGCACGATAGGTACCGGGAACTGCCTTGCTCGCAGTCAGGTTGCGGAACGTTGGTCCATAGCCCATGCCAATGGCCGCCAGGTCCTTGTAGAACTTGTCCATGTTGATGGACACCGTCGCTGTCTTCTTGATGGCTTCGTATGTGCTGGTCTGGAACTGCCATTCGGACTCGATGTCGTCGGCCCCAGCTTGGGCCTGGTACTTCAGAGCCACGAGACCAGAGGAGTTTTCGACCCAGGACGTGCCCCCAGCTGGGAGAGAGAATAGGGTCCAGCTGTAGGTGTGTGGGAACGACTTGTGTGGCCGCAAGCTGAGAGAAGTCTCGACAGCCTCGTCGCTGGATGGAATAACCAAACCACGGCCAAAGACGACATCTTGCAACTCAATACCCTTCAGCGGCCTGGCCGGGTCTGCAAGTTGACGGGCAGCCTCGATAGCCATGATCAGCATACCAGCTCCCGGGTATAGAATCGTACCAGTAATCTCGTGGTGTTCCATCCACGGGTTTTCCGAGATACGCAGGATCTGGCGCCAGTGCGGCTCCAAATCGTTCTGGTTGTCAATTGGGGCACCCAGCAGATCAGTTCGTGGCTCCTTCTTGAACCGTTTAGCCGTAGTCATGCGAGGTTCAAACCAGAAGCCCTTGGAATGGTTCCAGGGGTAGGACGGCAGGTCTGAGAGAACCTTCCTGGTCGCGAGTTGCCGGTCAAGGCCGTTGACCTTGGACAGGTCAACAGAGTGGCCTGTGGACCAGAGCTGCCCAGCGGCCTCCAAGGCAGTCACCTGCGCGTTCTTTCCTCGAAGGATCGGAGCGAGGTATACGATGTTGGAGGAGAGCTTGCTGTCAACAGATGCCATGATCTGGTTGACGGGGCCCTTGAGCGCTTCGTGAGGACCGACTTCAATGACGGTGCTCCATTTGACCGGGGTCTTGCGGCGAGTAGACTTGCTGTTGGAGTGGACAAGAAGAGCAGCCACTGCGTCGCTGAACCGCACAGATCCAACCATGTTCTGAACCCAGTAGCTTGCATCAAAGTCAGCTGCCACAGCCAGCCTGCCATGCACTGACGAGTACATGACCGTGTCTGCCTTGCCCTGCATTGGCTTGAGCTCACCCATGGCCTTGAGGTAGTCCTCGGCAATGACCTGCATGTGAGGCGAATGGTAGGCAGTCTTGACTCGCAGTTTCCGAGCAAACTTGCCATCCTTTGTCAGGAGGCTCTCAAGCTGGTTGATGGCCGATACATCACCGGACAAGGTGACGCTGGAGGGACTGTTGATGCAGGCAGCGACAGCAACACCGTCAGTAACTTGGTCAATGTATTCCTTGGCTTCTGCCTCGGAGACGCCAGCAGCCATCATGATGCCCTGACGGTTGTTGAGGCGGCGTGCAACATCCTCGGAATACACGCCACGCAAGTATGCCACCTTGATGGCATCTTGGTGGGAGATGTATCCAGCCGCATATGCCGCAGCAATCTCACCACTCGAGTGCCCAACAGTGGCCTTTGGCGTGATGCCCCAGTGGCGGAGGAGGTGGATAAGCGAGATCTGGACAACGGTGCAGATCGGCTGACTGAACTCTGGCGAGTCGATTCTGCTGTCGTCGCCCTTGGAGATCTCTGCAAACACATTCCAGGTGGCCCCGTATTTCTCGAGATAGGCCTGTGACTTGGCAGTCGCTTCACGAAAGACCGGTCTGTCGAGGAGTTCCTTGCCCATCTGCGCCCACTGAGCCCCCTGACCGGTGCAGACCATGATGATATTGGTCTCTTTCAGTGCTCTCTTTTGCTTGGGCAGTCCTTTGGCCAGTTTGATTGCCAACGAAGTCGTGCTGTCAGCCACGGCGAAGCTGCGATAATCAAACTTGGTTCGGCGCGATGCAAGAGTGTATGCGAGGTCATCCAGATAGGCCTGCTCTGTGAGGTGCTCCAGAGCGCTCAGTCTGCGATTCTTGTCCAGCTTGGAGAAGGCAGATCGGTATGTGGCGGCCTGTCGTTGAAGACCTGCTTGGTCCAGGCTGGAGAAGACGAGCAACTTGTTATTTCCCGGCAGTGGCACAAAGTCATAGTCGTCCTCTTCCTCGGGCGGAGGAGTGCTAGAGCCACTCATGCTGATACCCGAGTCCGATGCAGAATCGTTTTCAACCACAGTCGAGTGGTTCCCAATCAGGTGGTGGCTTTTCAGGTAGTGGTAGGCATCATCGATAATGACATGCGCATTGGAGCCACCATAACCAAACGAATTGACACTGACGCGGCGGAGTCCGATTGAGGGCCAAGGCATGGTGGTTGAAGGCAGAGCAAGATTCCACTCCTTCAATCGAAGCTTCGGGTTCAGATTCTCAAACCCGGCGTTGGGCACCAAAACGCCCTTCTCAAGGCACAACACCGACTTGATGACACCGGCAAGCCCAGAGCAGCCCTCGGTGTGTCCAATGTTAGACTTGATGCTTCCGACGTAAAGGGGAACCTGGCCAGGCTCACGGGCAGCGCCCAGCGTGGCTCCGATTGCAGAAAGCTCCATAGGGTCTCCGAGAGCAGTGCCAGTGCCGTGGGCCTCAAAGTATCCAGTGTCAGACAGCTTCAAGCCAGCCTGCTGGTAGACAAAGCGAATGAGGTCAGCTTGCGACTCAGGACTGGGCATTGTGATGCCGGGGGTGTGGCCATCCTGGTTGGTGCCGCTGCCACGGATAACAGCACGAATGGTGTCGCCATCAGCAAGAGCCGCGGACAAGGGCTTCAAGAGAATACCACCAATGGCCTCGCCTCGCGCGTACCCATTTGCTCGGTCGTCAAACGAGTGGCAAATACCATCAGGGCTCAGGAAATGCATGTTGGTCAGCGAATGGAACATGCTTGGGTAAAGAGCGAGGTTGGAGCCAGTCACCAGCGCTTGCTTCGACTCGCCCAGCCGAAGAGACTGGCAAGCACTGTGGACGGCATACAGGCTAGAGGAACAAGCCGTGTCAAGGGTGAAACTGGAACCACGGAGATCGAAAAACCAAGAGACACGGTTCGACAGCATAGCTCTTCCAGTACCGGTGGCGGCATTTGGGGCATGATCGAAGATGTCATGGTTGGAGAGCAGGTCGTAGTCACCGGTGAAGCAGCCGCAGAAGACAGAGGTCTTGCTACCAATCAGCTTATCCATTGGAAGACCAGCTAGACTCGGTCAGCGCAATCAAGCCAAATGCAAAGAGTAGAACCAACCATTCTCAAAGGTTTCGTACGAGACCTCGAGGAGAATCCGTTGCATAGGATCCATGCCCGAGGCTTCCTTTGCCGTGATCGAAAAGAAAGGGGCATCAAACAGGGAGATGTCGTCTTCCAAGAAAAAGCCATGCTTGACATTGATCTGGTTCACTTGGGTCAGATTCTCATTCGCAAGTCTGCTATAGATGACGGCGTTGTAGACTCACAGCCCCTCGTCTGTCATGGCTGGGGTGGTACCAGGTGTCGGCATTGAATCGGTCTGCTGGGATCTTGCTGTGTCCCTTGCGGGCCTTGGTCATCATTTCCCAGAGCCCGGGCACGGATTTGGCTTCGCTCGGGAAGCGGCATGACATGCCAACAATGGCAATTGGCTCGATGCTGTCAGCCATGATGGGGTGAATCTGTGAATTCGGGGGTATCTCAAAGGGTGGATGATATTAACAAGAGGAATAGGGGACAAGAAACGCTGCCGTATAAGCTAGCTCCAATGGTGCAACTGTACAGGCAAAAGACCTCTTCTGAAGGGTGGTCTGAGAGAAAGAGAGAGGTCCTGACCAGCTTGTTCTCTACAAGATCTGAGGAGCCAGGCTGGATATACATATCTTCTCCCATGGCTCGCCTTCTCAGGTTGCAGCACGGCATAACGATTCTATGGTCGCATCCTTTGTGCCGTTGCTCCGAGCCCAACAGAGCCCTCATTGGTGAGCTTGTCATCTCCACGCCCTAGGTGAGATGAATGCACCGACGACTTTGGGGGTTCCGGTCACTTGTTGACGGTGTGAATTCGGACGTGGGGACAGGATTGACGTTCGAAGGCCACACGACAGCATATTAGGCCACGTGACCTGGATGAGCAGCCAAGGAGGAGGTCTTGCAGGCGCTATCCCTGTGCCTGGTCGTCCTGATGACGGATAAGGATAGGGGCTCTGTTCGCGAGGCGTGGCGGTACGGCATATTTCCCCCTGGCCCTTATTACTCCGTACCATGCCCCAGTTGAACTCAGTAGCGGGCTCCACGCAGCTGCAGGGGTAGAACGACGAAGGGATAGGTGTGTTAATACTGTATGGTGGCCTTGCATAAACCTAGTCGGTCAGTTTTTGAATCATCGCTCTGTTTAGGTCAGTTCTCGGTCGCCTAGTGAAGAATTAGCTGAGCAGTATGAGTGGAATGCAACGGGCTAAGCGAAAAGAGCAGGGAACTCTGCATCAGAGGAACAATGAGGTCTGATACCAAGCATATATCATGGTAGTGTATGTGCAGATTTCATTCAACAATTGTGCCTTCTCGTCTCCCACAGGGCAAGGCTTTGAGCCTCGCGGCCTTGTATTACTAGTGCTGTGTGGCCTATGGGTGCTGTGGGATGTCAAGAGACAAGACACAGTAGATCGGTCTGAGGTCTGAGGTCTGAGGAATCGAGGATCAGGATCAGGATGGGCGCAGTTGGAAGCAAGACGTCGGCAAATGCATCCACGTGGGGAATATCGGCGCTATGCCTATCATGTACTCTTTGCCTAAATAGGATTAGCCCTCCCCAACCCTTGACAGCCTTGTCCTCGTCACCAATTGCTGAGACCAAGTGAGGCACGATGCATGATGCAGCCACAATATAGATACGATGGGAGCCTCCAACCTCCAACCCTCCGCCCTGACACGGAAACTTTGCCCCTGCTGCATAATGTCAGATCCTTAAATATCTCACCTGGATACGAGCTGGTTAAGAATAGATCAGCTTTGTAGCGAAGTTCAATGATTGGCGCGTTAGTCTTTCCTGAGCGTTACGGTCTTTACATGACAATTCCGAAGAGCGTAAAATATGCTCGTAAGATACCGTTTCCCCAGGCTACAGCCGAGCCCAAACTTGCTCCTGGCCCTCTGAAATGGCCCATTCCAACGCTGTCACTGCTGCCTTGGCATCCTGCACCTGTCTAGGAACGTCGTGACCAGCCGAGTGCTCCACCCATTTCGATACTGTAGGGTCACACAGCCTGTACATCAGTTCTGACTGACGAATCATGAGCGGGTCGTCTTGTCTGCCCACCACATGGATTGTAGGGATGCCAACCCGCTGTTTGACGAGATCAGGGTGGATGATGCGCGGGATCCGAGAGGTTTCGCCTCGCAAGAAGACGTCTTTGTCGGGATGCGCTGCCAAGAAGCCGCCTCCTTGTCCAGCACTGAGTGCCTCTGCCATTGCCTCGAACAAAGTCCTCGCATCTGGACTCAGGACGGAGAAATCTGCGTCAGGGAACGTGGCAAGAGCCTTCAGGTCCTCTTCGGTCATGTTTTGGAGAATATTGTCACAGTATCTCTCGTCCGGGGTAAAGGAGATAATGCTGGAGAAGAGGGCAGCAAACTTGAATGGTGCTGGCTCGTTGGGATGATCGATCTCGTGTTGGAGCAAATAAGCGACAGCCAGGGAGGCACCCTGACTGAAACCGACGATGCCATCAAAGGGGCCTTCCTCTTCAATGACCTCACTCAGCATCTCATGTGCTTTCTTTACACTAGTCGGGTCAAAGGCATCGTGATAGCAATAGAAAGGGCCCTTAGTAAAGGCACTCAGTCCTTGCCAAAAGTCAGTTAAGTGGTCTAAGACCCGGGGGGCTAGGCTGGCGCACCATTGGCTTTGGGAGCTTCTGTTTCGCCATCGAGGTAGAAAGGATCAATATCCTTGTCCAAAAGCTTCCACACAACCTGGAGCTGGTTCTCCAGAACGGCAGCGTTAGTGCCATACCCGTGCAGGCAAAGAATCTTCATGCTTTTTTTTCTGTTCGTGATCCTGTTCGTACTTCTTCAAACTTGAAGGCTAGTCAATGTGGAGATGTGTGCTTGATCCCAGGCGAGCAGGACAGACTACATGATATCTGGTGGTTTTTCTAGCCGGCATATTCAAGGATGATGACATCGCGGCGCATTCTTGAAAGACACCGAGGATATCGTCCGGTGAAGGAGGAATACGAGGCCGACACATTTCGGCAAACACACTGCGTTGGGTGCCTGAAGGATCAGTGGTGGTTTTGCTGTGCAAGCGTCGTCAGAACGTTCGGAACATCTCAGGCCGCCCAAACCTGAAGTCGAGAGAGGGAGGCTAAATGCGGCAGATACGTCAGGGCTTATCGCCTCGACAGATTGGGGACATAGGACTAAGTCTATAGTACTATGTCCATTGTCTGTTGGCTGACGACGATGGAGTTGCCATGACGCGGTTGTCCTTGACGACACATTTTCCATGACTAAACCTTCTTCTGCACTAACCATTTTAGGTCAATGGTAATGGTACGACCAGACGATGAAAACAGTTAGTGGCAACGGCGCCAATTTGATCTCGATTGCTTACTACTGGAGTAGTGAGTACTAAATTTGATCTCGATTACTTGCTGCTGTAGTATACATAGTGGTACTATGTACATATTTCTACTGTCCTATGGGCTGGCAAACTCTCATGGGTTGGATAATCAAATTCTTGTACTGTAGTACGATGGAAAATGTACAATCATTGGTACTTACTACTCAATCGCCTCCTCTGCAAAATGATTCATGGCTTCGAGCCATGGCCCTGCAATTCTCATACTAGGCGGCCCTGTCTCTTGGCCTCCGCCCTGGCGACATTCTGGCCCTCTCTCCAACTCAACACAGCCGAGGTCGTCGCCCCTGGTCCAAGGAGAAGGTTGGCTCCGACGAGCCCCAGAACCAGTTGAGCTCGACTGATTTCCGAAAGTTCAGAGACCAAGTAGAAACACCAGAGCGCAGTGCTGGCAATGATGCCTATCAAGTCCCATTGAAGGAAATATCGCGCTCCTTCCAAGACTTTGCTGGTGGAAGCAGCAGAAACAACAGCTTGGCCATTGGGAAGGTAAACGCTGGACAAAGGTGCCACACCAAAGATGATAGTCTGAGCAAGGATGATGAGATGGGCTAACCCTGAGAAAATGGCGCTGTACTTGAGTACTCGTTGGATTGATGGCAGGGCGGCAGTTCGCCGCCGTCGAATATCAAGATTGCGAATAGGGTAAAGACTTGACCCTATCTGCTGGACAGCTGCAATCAGAAGCGGGGATATCTGTACTAAAGCGATGATTTGTTGCTGAGTAAGTGTCGAGCGTGGCAAGACTGTTGCTGTGACCAGCGCGAGCCCAGGAAGAATGCCGCCGATCAGAAAGGCAGCCGGCAGTGGCGCAGCATCCCAAAGGTTGATATAGTGTTCTGCAGGCTGGTATCGAAGTTGGATCCAGAAGTAGAGAGGTAAAATAACGGCGGCTCCAACTACATTAACGGCGAAACACCATAACACCGGGCTGATTTCAGACGGGATTAGCAGAATCTCATATTGTCAACTGGGGTGGGAAGGCGCCTGTAGGACTCACTAGGCGAGCAATGCTGTGGATATACCCCTTCTCTTTGAGTCTAAGAAGATCCATATCATTGATGTCTGAAGGGTTGACATGATATCCAGCATGAGAAGCCAGGACGGCTGGTGCTGGCCCGTTGTCACGGGATACTCGAAAGCGACGATTATAGCCACCAGTTGATCAAGCGATCGAATGCCGGTATAGGAAGCGCTGATTGGTGTACCGTCGGCGTACTCGCCAGCGGCGAGCGTAGCTTGCAACTCGTCACCGGCGCCATTCCTGCCCATGACAATCCAGAGGTAATAGGTGAAAATAACACTCAGGATTGGAAATGCAATATATCGAGGGCCAACGATGTCGCGGGGCTTGAACGTCTTGAGGAGGTTGTTGAAGGACAACGATGAACTGATTCCCAGCTTCTGGGGTTGGTGATTCTGAGTGCTTGACCTCATTGTAGTGGGCTTGAATTGAACTGGCTGGCGCAGACGGAAAGGCCTGAGATCAACTGGATGAGGACTGTGTTGTTCAGACGGAAAGGCCTGAGATCAACTGGATGAGGACTGTGTTGTTCAGACCTTTAACAGAGGCATCTTGTATTTGTATAGTGATTACTTATTAATCACCATGACTGTGCGGGAAGGGCGTCATCACCAATACCACTCAGTGTCCTCTTGGTTCTGCATGGGCAATCGGAGATCTCGAATGTGGAATCCACCAGTCTGGTGCAAGAATTAAAAGGCAGAAAGGAAAAACCTTCTTCCCTCACCGAGGCCTTCGGTCAATTAACTGATGGAGGAGCAGAAAGGTGGAAGCGTCACTATCCACCGAACTCAGGGAAAATAGGCCGTTAACTTCCGTGGGCTATAACTCCATCCCACGGCGGCATCCTGTCTCGTCCTGGAACTAACTTGCTGCAGCCTGGAATAGTGAAACAGCGAACGCCAAAAATGGCCAAAGAGCTGAAGCAGTGCTCTTTAGAGCCAGCATATATCATCGAGGTGGGTATGATACTCAGCTGGTAGCCCCTGGGACTTAATTATAGGTCGGCCCTAACCATGTTCAGATGTTCGTTACCGCCGCCAACCCTGTAGGCGAGATTGCCAATGGTTCAACCTTTATACATTACGAGTTCTCGGTTGGTTCTATGACCACTGTCGAAAACTATACAGGCACCCACGTCGAGGGCCAGGTCGTCAATGCGGGCGACTGGATGTGCATCGACCCGTCCAAGGAGCACGCCAGCGTCAAGGTCAAGGGTGTTGTGCGAACACTAAATGACGCTTCTCTTTACTTCAGTTGGACTGGTCATGCTTTCATGGACGATGACAGCCCTGAGGC
This sequence comes from Chaetothyriales sp. CBS 134920, assembly GCA_003693665.1. Taxonomy (NCBI): domain Eukaryota; kingdom Fungi; phylum Ascomycota; class Eurotiomycetes; order Chaetothyriales; family Domatiomycetaceae; genus Domatiomyces; species Domatiomyces catenatus. The sequence continues at coordinate 75,566 of QQSL01000030.1, read as the reverse complement.
TCTTCAACATGCTGCTGGACAGAGAATGCCATTCGGCAAATTGACCACACTCAACAGTTTCAAGGCGGGCGATCCTTCGCTCAAGGATTTGAGCTCTGCATGCTTCGTTGGAATCGGCCGATATATCCTAAGGAACGGACAAATTGGAGTTGAACTTGGTATTGCCAGAGTCGTGCCCGTCTGAATTGAGATTGCCGAGCAGTCCTGAGTGCATGACAGTCTGCAAGGTTACGAACACCGTTCTATGTGTTAAAAGAATAGGCGCAGAAAGAGGCGTCGCCGTTGGCTAATTGTGGCTTCAATCGCCATGTTCAGGAATTGTAAGCACCGATGGACTTGATGCATCTTCGACTACTGAATGGCGTTCTGGTGATGCAGCGACTGAAAGGCAAAGCGGCGGAGAATAGAACCGGATTTCGTACAAGAGACATAGAAAATAAGTATCAAGGGCACAATTCCATAATCGTTCAGGCAAGTTCATACATGTCGCCAGTAACAGAATTGGAGAGAATTAGAACTGCGACGACAGATATGTGTGGGGCTTGGCACATTTGTCTAGTTTGCATCAGTTTCTAATTGACCGATTACGTTTCGCTGCCGTTAACTTCCCTTGACTAGCTGTTCGAGGTGAAAGGGATCTTGGTTGTTCTTATACAAAGTATGAGAATGCCAGGTCCTTGTTGGTGAAATGAGAGTGTTCTAGACTGTGAGTTGCAAAGAGAATGTGGTCGGACTGTTTCATCGAGTAAGTCTCGCCTCATCCTTCTCCAGAACAGTCTCTGCGGTGAGTTTTCCACAGCCTTGTGTTGGAGCCTCGTCGAGCAATCTCTTAATCAGCCGAAAGAAAGCTCCGTGTCATGCTAGGCGAAGACAGCAGCCGTAGGCCTATCATGAAGGGCAGCGGGCGCCATGGCCGGCGAGTTCGGACACTTGACGCCCGGGCAAATTCACCAATATCCAAAATATGATCCATGATATAACCCTGACTTCCGCCATCAAGCGATGATTTCGGGCCCAGATTTGAGATCAGCCAATATCGTTCTCAAGAAGAACAAGCCAGCAAGGCCCGGCCATTTTTTCATCCGGCCAACCGCCATGAGCAACTTCATCCCGCCCGTGCCTGAGAAAGCCAGCAATCGCTTCATCAATACCGAAAAAGCTGAAAGCGGTCCTGTCTTATCCGACTCAGAATCCGCTTCCAAAGGCAGCTCGGACATTGAATTCGACAAGGATGCTGAGTTGCCAGCTCGACGGATCCATGGCCTTGTCTGGGTTCTGGTGGTGGCGGCCATTCTCTCCTCCCTCTTCTTCTTCAGCCTGGACAACACTATTGTTGCGGTTGTGCAACCAAAGATTATTCAGCGGTTCTCTGCTCTCGACAAACTTCCATGGCTCGTCGTCGCCTACACGCTCGGCTCGGTGAGCATGGCCTCGTTTTGGGGTCGACTTTATGGCCTCTTCAACGGCAAAATTCTCTATCTCTTCTGTGTCTTCCTCTTCCAGGCAGGGTCGGCAATTTGTGGAGCTGCACCAAGTATGGACGTCCTCATTGTCGGACGAGCCACCTGCGGTGTTGGAGGCGCCGGCATGTACATTGGCGTGCTCTCTTTGCTCTCAGCTTTCACCACAAAGCGTGAACGACCAATGTACATTGGAATGACAGGCTTGGTCTGGGGATTGGGCACAGCCCTGGGACCAATCATTGGCGGTGCGTTCACTGATTCCAGTGCTGGCTGGAGATGGGCATTTTACATCAACCTGGTCATCGGTGGCGCTGGTGCCCCAGTCTACGTCTTCCTCCTTCCATCCTCGAAGCCTCGGCCGAACGAGTCTAGCAAGGATCTCTGGAAGACTATGGACTGGGTTGGTGTTGCGCTCTCCATTGGCGCGTTTGTGACAGGCACCATGGGAATCAGCTTTGGTGGCGTCGTATACCCATGGGGAAGTGCCCAGGTCATCGCTCTGCTAACCCTGTCCGGCGTGTTTTTCATCGCCTTCGGTATCCAACAAAGTCTAGCCCTGTTCACCACCAAAGAGCTTCGTCTATTCCCGGTTGAATTTGTCCTGAACAAGGATCTCTGCATTCTTTTCGCATCGATTGGTAGCGGAACTGCTCTAATCTTCCTGCCCATCTACTTCTTGCCGCTATACTTCCAGTATCTTCACGGGAGCAGTGCTCTTTCTGCGGGGGTTAAGATGATCCCCTACATTGTGTCGATGATTTTCTTTGTCTTCCTCAATGGAGGGGTCATGAGCAAGACTGGGATCTACTGGCCCTGGTACACTGTTGGTTCAGCCCTTGCTCTGATCGGCAACGCGTTGCTCTTCACCATGAAAGTCGATACCAGCGACGCCAAGATCTACGGTTACACAGTCCTGGCAGGTGCTGGAACGGGCTGCTTCGTCCAAGCCTCATTTTCCGTTGCCCAGTCTATGGTAAAGGCAAGTCAAGTTGCAATGGCTACTGGTTTCATTACTCTGGGTCAACTTGCTGCCGGAACCATTGCAATGAGTATCGGCAATACCCTCTTCATTAACAAGGCCACATCCGATATCATGAAGCTTTTGCCAGGCTCAACAAAAGACCAAGTCATGGCAGGAATTTCTGGCTTCGGTGACTTTTTCAAGAATGTGCCTGCTTCGCAAAGTGCTGCTGTCAGAGATGCTCTTGTCAATTCTCTCAACCAGGCCTATATTCTCGGCATGACTGCTGCTGCATTGGTCTTTGTGCTCTCCTTTTTCTTAAAGAGGCAAAAGCTCAACTTTGACGCTGCTATGGGCGGTGCTTAACAGCTAGCTACCAGGATCGATTTGAGCATGCAGTATCATTGTGATGCTGGTGCTGTATGAAGATGGTGATGACTGTTTGACATGGGAGGTAAATAGCGAGAGATGACAGATGTATTGGTGTGCAATAGATAGCCCTGTTTAAAGCGCTGCCATTGATCTCACCACGGAGAATTTATGCAAAGAATCCATGTTTGTAGAATCCATGTTTGTAGAATCCATGTTTGTAGAATCCGTGTTTGTAGAATCCATGTTTGTAGAATCCGTGTTTGTAGAATCCATGTTTGTAGAATCCATGTTTGTTCTCCACCTGTTCTCTATTGCCATGAGTCGATGCTTGCCAACTCCCCTGAGCCATCGATATAATTAGGAGATACAGCTTCCACCCTTTGCAATCTATTGGTTATAGTCCCCCCGCAAATGGAGCGCAGGTAATCGCGTGGCTCGGAAGTGGAATCTCGTGGAGTTTTACCATCGAAGCTTCGGACCGAGGACGGCAGGATACGGACCGAACCGCCAACTGCAGATAAGCAGGAGAGAGAGACCGGTCGGCCACACGACGGGAGGTCCGGGCGGGGGGCAGGCCGTACAAGTATGCGGGCAGACCCCGACGAAGACCTACCACCCTGAGTATCATACAGACACTCAATATACGAATTAGTGAACAATGGATGGGTAAATTCCAGCACTACAGGTCTTTTAGCCCTGGAGACATGATCGGTGAGGTACAGGATGGACAACAAAACCAGAGAGGGCGGCGCAGGATGGCTCATAGAGGCGGCAGCGATGTTGGGGCCGGGGCCACGTGACTGGCCTGGTTCTCTTTCGGGGCCCGAGACATCCCCGGGCCCCACCGGGGCGAAACCCAATAGGCTAGGTTTAGCGAAAAAGCCTGGAAATCCTCCGGGCCGCTCGGTGGATATTACTGCCCGGACCCTGCAACCCAGACTATAGACTGCCAACCCTGACTGTAAAGGAAGCTGGTTGTCGGTTGAGATCCTGCAGTGCAAAGGGAGGGCCACGTACATGTGCCATTTCTGCCCTGTCTCCTCCCCACGTTCTCTGCCATCATCAGATCGTCCCCACGGCCCTTTCGACAACGCACTCGCAGTCTCGTTACGCTGCAACTCGGCACAAGTGCACCCGGGGAGTTGCAGCTCTTAGCCCTATCAAGACAATCTATACCCCGAGATGGACCTGACTGTGGACGTGGGTGGCCGTCCTTCGATCTGCCAATTACATATTGTTGAAGAGTCAAAGAATGGAATCTTCTCCCTTTATGCTGTCGATCTTGGTATTTTGGTACAAAAGACCACAGTGCCCCTCCCGCCCGATCTCCTTCTATGTCCATAGTCCCCAGGCGAAAAGGGAAACTCACCACCACCCACAAACACCATGTCGTCTATGGAAGCACAAAGCATGTCTGTGAAACAGACAGCCAACCCACCCGCAAAGCAGCAGAAACTCAAGTTTGCATGCGATGCATGTGCCCGACTCAAAATCTCATGCCCTAAGCAACAACCAGAATGTGAACGTTGCGTCAGTAGAGGGCGTCGCTGCGTATACAGCCCGGCCTGCCGCCTGGGGAAACGCAAGTCGACCCAAAGCACTGTGGTCATCAAGGAGGCCATTCCTTCACCGCCTGACAGCAGTTCCAGGTCATCAGTCAGTTTGTCTGCACATTCAGAAAGCATGCCTGAAAGCAGTTCCAGGTCACCAGTCAGTTTGTCTGCACATTCAGAAAGCATGCCGGCGGTCAAGGCCGTTAATCTGAGCTCGATCGCTGCTGAGCTCCCAGACCTTCCTGCAGAAAAGATTTCCGCCAACCCATGGGACTTGACCAACGGACTGCCGTTCTCTACAACTCGTCTGCAAGAGGCATTTGGACAGATGTCCGAGCAGCCGGTCACCGTGGAACCCAGTGAAACGCTGCTCCACGGGAGCTATCCATACCAGGAGCTATCCATGTTTCAATTCCAGGATCCCAGCTGGTCTCCGCCGTCCGCGAGCTCCTCCAGTTGGCCAGCACAGCAAACGTCGCCCATTTTCACCTCAGAATCGAGCTATGCCGGTGATTCCTCAAGTGATTCAACACCTTGGTCAGGCTCATCTCGCACATCCTCTTCCATTACTGGCCAAGTTGAGACAGGCTTGGCCATTGGAGAAGTTGAAGCGGCGCCGCAATTGCACCGCGGGGCGCGTGAGAGCTGCTTTACTATCTCATGCAGCCTCCTTCAGTCACTCAAACGGCCCTCGAGCCAGACCTGCATCTTCGAATCAGGACAGCCACCATCGCCGCAAAGCCAACAGGCCGACTCGACAATAGACAGTGTCGACAAGATCCTCTTCAGCACCGACCGTGCAGTTGAGCATGTCGCTTGTGTCATCCAATGCTCATGCCATACAATGTCAAGCGTGCGTTGCGCACTCGCCTTGACTCTGTTCGAGGTCATCTCATGGTATGAAACGATAATCCATGCTCTCAACCGAACCCGAGGGCCAGAAGCGAGCGCAACATGCCCGAGTGCTGCCAACAAAGAGTACCACGATGGCAGCGACGGTGCCAACTCGTCCAAGTCGTCCCCCGCACCACACGAATCAGCTGGCCCGGAAGCCTCAGCTCCAGTCTCCATCCCGGCCGTATCCGTCGGCACCCTGCAACTCCAGCAAACAGAGGTGAACAGTGTGCTGACCTGCCTTATGCGCACCCGCATTGGCAAGGTCCGCGGGATGATAGAGTCGTTGAGCGTCGAGAGCACCCGCCATCTTTTGGATATGGACAGGCTAGACAGTTTGATGGAGTTGTGTCTTGACGACGGAGCACACATGGAGTGATGATGGCTATTGTCCTTGCTTTATTTGTCCATAAATCAAATTGAAAAACTCATACTGGGCCTTTGTGTGCTGTTCTCAAGCTTCTTGTCTATCTCTATTCCAATACGCCTGGTAGTGACTTGATCTTGGACGTTGGGAAATGGCGCATTACTCTCGCTGTGGAGGACCTATGAGGAAGGCCGGACGAACTCGTATGACACTTGTGCAATACTGAAACCACATGCCACCGCCAACGTATCTCAATCTATCTGCCTCCGTTGCATCTTTTTCCTTCTTTTCGAACTTGATGGACATGCGTCCAGTGTCACTTGCCCTTGTCCAACTCAGCCCGCAACCTCTTCTCCCTGACAGCCAGGGCAAAGGAACCAGCCGCAGCCGGGCCCAGGACAGCACTGGCAACGAGCAGTAAGAACAGCTCCGGGTTTGTCTTCTCCGGGCCCCTCCAAGTTGGCCCACCCTTCTTGTTGGGGATATTCTGGAGCTGGTAATGAACAAACACAATGGCAGCGATCCCCGCAACTATGTTGTCATACTGGACAAACAGGTGAAGCCCTTCCCTGAGTAACTCGGACGATCCTGGAAGCGCGGAGAAGACTTTGCTTGGGGATGGGCGGAACAGTCGAGACACGGTCAATTCGGGACTGCTGGCTGGGGAGGCTCCTCGGTTCAAGGCAACAAAAAAGAGCGTGTACAAGTGGGCAATGCTTGCGATGGTGCCAGATAGATAGTAGGCCGCCAGCACCCAGGGAACCTCCACGTTCGGCTTCTTCTCGTCCTTGGGGGTTTCAGCGACGGTTGATGAGGTGCCCGGCCGGCTGAAGAGGACAATGGCGATGGTGAAGAAGAGCGGGGTCAGCTGGAAGAGAGCGATGTAGCCCTGGACATCGTGGGCTGGCCAGTTCAGCACTGTCGGGACGAAGATGAGGAGGGTGGAGAGAAAATTGACGAGAATTGCAGGAACAAAAGCGCGGGCTTCGTTCAAAGGGATAGTCCGGTCTCGAGCTGCTTTTTGGCTTCGGGCGACCAAGTAGAAGTTGAGTGGTGCGATAAACGCGACACCGCCCAGGTTGAGGAGGAACCAGAATCCAATCTGACTGCGGGAAAAGGAGATTGAAGTCAGCCTTGCAAGCGGTGCAGTTTGTGAGGGGACAGAAGCAAAAGTGTACATACTGACGGAGCCAGGGGTGTCCGACACCTCGACGGCGACTGTCAACCAGCGACCAGGCAGTGATTGTGCGCGCGAGAATGCTGGTGTCGAACAATAGCCACCTCGATGAAGGGCCGCTTCTGGTCAGGACATAGAGGAAGGCGGTGACTGTGCTAAGACTCGAATCAATGACCTCCCACCCGGTGAAGGTGGTTCTCAGGGGAGAGTTGTCAGGAAGAACCCCTGTTTTCTGCGCCAGGTTCAACGTGTCAAGAGTGCCGTTGAAAAACACAGCGCCCCATAGGAGGAAGAATCCCAACCCACCAAGTGCCAATAGTTGATTCGGCGTGGTGGGGGAATTGACTGAGGTCGGCGCCATCGTTGTCGTTAAGCCTGGTCAATATACAGAGCACGACTATGAGGCAATGAAAGTCAACTCACAGGTTATATACTCCCTTGATGCTGCAATCCGGCGTCCAGCACGTCCAACACGTCCAGCACAGCAAGTGTATGGTGTGATGAAGGACCAGGCAAAGTCTGTTGTTGCCTCGGACGTGCAGAGAGCCATTCCGGGCTATTATTCAAGAATAGACCGCAGCCATGTCTTTGCCTCCCCATTGACCACGCATTGCTTAAGTCAGGCCCAGTCATTATTGAGGACCGGCGGGTTTTCGTGGCTGAAACTGTGCCAAAGGCCTCGGCAAACTTACTTTTATGGGGAGCACGCTAGTATCACACTAGCCAATACAGTTAATACGGTAACGGCCATACTTGACTTTCTTCGTACTGTCAGACAGTGTTGGTACCAACAGAGCTGTGCAGAGATTTCCGTCGTATTCACACCACTCTGAGGCTTGAGCTTATGTGCTGCTAAACTCACTACATTAGGTGTGTCCTACGGGACGTGCAGTATCAGGGTATTACGCCAGGCCCGGAACACGAACTTCCACCATCGTCGCCCCTCTTTTTGATAATCCTGCCGGAGCTTTAGCTGTCTCTGTTGAGGCCAAAAGACATTGCCAGCAGTATAATGCCTCTATTCTGCCGAAGAACCAAATACTCCGATAGAGAAACAGCCGAACTATTCGACCAATGAATGACACACAACACGGCCAGGCAGTGGTATGATTGCAAGACCCCGGACTACCAGTCAGTCAGACAAACGGGTAGCCTCCTAAACGCACACACGCAATGCTGAATTGCAGCATGTGGTATCATATCGCCATGTGGCAGTTACATGAGTGTATAGGCAGTAATCATCCGATACCGTTCTGTCAGCATGGAGGCTCGGGCATGATAAAAGATGAGGGTTGTATTCCTCCATCCTCTGCAAAGTGATCCTCTCTCACCTAGACCTCCTACCAAGACTTTTGAGCAGCCAAAGCCAGGCCATGCCGGGAATAACAACCGCACACTACGATGTGGTGGTAGTGGGCGCCGGCAGGTCCAGAAGAACTCAACATGCCAGAAAGATCACTGACCATCTCCGCAGGTTGGACAGGTCTCATCTCCGCGTATACCTATCTTCAGCTGGCTCCCAACACGTCACTCCGCATCATAGATGCCAGTCGCACAGTAGGAGGGGTGTGGAGCAAGGAAAAGGTGTATGAAGACCTCTATGCTCAGATTGCACACCCCCTTTTTGAGTACAGTTTCTATCGCATGCCGGCTGAAGGCCTGAGCCCAGACGGATTCATCTCAGGCGAGTCAAGCTCTCGCAGCTTCCATCTAGAGACGGGCCATGCTGACGAATTCCTAGGTCGGACGATTCACAAATACCTGACCGATTTCGCCCGTGACTTTGATCTGAACCGACGAATACAATTGGAGACGAGTGTCACCAAGGTTGAGCGCACCTATTCAGGTGGCTGGTCGTTGGATGTGGACAATGGCCCATCTCTGACCTGTGACAAGCTCATATGGGCCGTTGGCGGTACTTCCAGTCCCATCATTCCAAGATGGGAGCAGAAGAACTTCAGAAGCCCCATTGTTCACTCGTCACAGATTGGCAATGACATTGCAGCAATTGAGAAGATCAAAACAGCCGTCGTTGTTGGTGCTGCAAAGTCCGGCTTGGACACGGTCTACATGCTGCTGAAGGCTGGCAAGAAAGTTGACTGGGTAAGTGTGCAACAGATATGCCTCCTTCAGGGTCAAAGTGAATCGATGACCACAAATTCTAACACTGTTTATCTTATAGCTTATTCGTGAGGGTGGTGCCGGACCCCTTGCAATGGCTGCTCCCTCCTTTTTCGGGATTTGGAACGTGATTGATGTTATTGCGACTAGGTCGGTTGCTGCCTTCAGCCCAAGCATTATGAACACGACGGGCCTGTGGTACAATGCCATCAACCAGACCGCAATTGGTCGATTCGCAACAAAGGCAATTTGGTGGACGATTGATCAATACTCAGCATGGTGTGCAGGGTATTCTGCCAACGAGAACTTTGAAAAGCTGCGACCAGAGCCTCGTGGATTTGGGTAAGACATCTGAGTTTACGTGCGTTCTGCTCAGGCTAAACTTTTGACTCATAGATTGTTCTGGGCCAAAGCTGGCCTGGGGGCAGCATCAGCTCCCGACTTTTGGAAGACCATGCATGAGGGAGATCTTACTGTTCATCGTGACGAGATCAAGTCTTTGAGTGATAAGGATGCTGTGCACCTGGCCAGCGGCGCCACTATTCACACCGACATGATCCTGGCGTGCTCCGGCTATGAGAAGCCCTACCGATCTTTCAACACGGCTCTCCAAATTGACCTTGGCTTGGCCAAAGGCCAGGGCAAGGCTGACATCCACAAATGGGCCAGGCTGGAGGCCCAGGGTGAAGAGGAAGTAGACCGGCTGCTCCCTATCCTGGCAGAATTTAGTCCCGAGGCGTCAGGAGTTGAATCGACACCACATCCCGACAACCTGCTCCATGGACCCAATCGGCACTACCGCCGCTTGATCCCACCCACGGCCGTAGCGCAACAGGATCGCACAATCTTCTTCCCAGGTATGGTCCACAGCATCTTCACCCCCTTGATTGTCGAGACACAGGCTCTTTGGGGGGTTGCATACCTCCTCGGCCACCTCGATCTACCCAGTGAAGACGAGATGAACCAGGAAATCGCCACTTTCAACGCATGGACACGCAAGCGATATCTGGCACAAGGCAGAAAACACGCTTATGCCATTTTTGATTTCCTCTCGGTAATGTGGCCCAAATTACCCCCTCCCTGATCGAAGCTGACTGAAGATGACAGTACATCGACGTTCTTTGCCGAGATCTTGGAATCAAGACGGCGAGAAAGAGCAATTGGTTCTCAGAGCTGTTTGTACGATACAAGCCCAGTGACTACCACGGAATGTTGGAGGAGTTTGTAGAAGCTCAGCGCAAGAAGGGCAAGATCATAACCTTGGAAAAGAAGACGAACTAAGGCATGGGTCAGGACATATGGTGAGTTCATTTCTCGAATTAGACTATAGCAATGTCAAATAGGAGCCTGGGGACGTGCTTTTGAAGAAGTTGTTGCCCCTAGGAGTGTTAGAAGGTGGTCCTTTTGTGGGACTACGTCATCAACACTATTAATAACTCATAGAGTCTTGGCGTCTTGGCGTCTGCTCCAACCTCATGCCCTCGATAGACATCTTCATATTCGCTCCCAGTGACGACCATTCCATCTTACCCACCAGTAAGACACGGATACCCGGCCCCGGGTTCTATCTCTCATCCACGTGCCTTGTGCATGCATGTCTGTGACCACTAGCAACGCTTACATCCCACCCCCCATGACCGTCTTCTGCTATTGTCGAAAGATATTGCTGGCCATGTCAAGGGGCACCTGAGCAGATCCCCCTCCTTCTTGCTCTTTGTGGCAATGGGCACGCAAATTAATGGTGAAAAGAACTTTACAAGGTTTGCAATGTGGTATTTCAGAGACCCTCAAAAGTATGAGATTAAAGTGATACTCTCGCAACTCAGCACGCCATGGAAGCCATCCCCCCTGCTTGGCTAGGTGGTAAAACCCCCGTCTTGACATCCTTTCGGCCTGTTTCTGGCTCCCATCACTGCTCTGGCGTGCACTCCAGAGTCTGAATGGAGTATTATCCAGGCGGCCAAAGGGCCAAAGGGAAAGAACCCAATCAACTGTATGATACATTGTGGGTCACTTCTCAAGAAGAAATCGTCCGCTCTCGTGGCAGTGCTATCCCCAATCAGTCAACACATTCTGTGGGCTCTGAAATGTCCGAACAGGGGTACATGATGACATTATTGCCTTGGGAGCATCATCGTGGTTGACAACACAGAGCCAATTGGTCAAGAGCACCAACGGAGACTTTCAGACTGCAGTCTCCTCGGTCGTTTTCTCCTTCTCATTCTGCGGGCTCTTGCCAATCAAATGTTTAGGATGGCAAAACCCTCCTGGTGACGGCGAGAAAGGAGGAGGAAACCAGCTGGAATATAATGCAACTGCCCTGTCCTTCGGTCCGAGGGAAAATCAACCCATTATCATACCGCATATTAGCTTCTTGACCGCTTCTAGCAAAACTTGCCGTCTGTCAAGGCCAAATCCAGTTTAGTTTTCAAGAAAGAGTGCGAAGATGCGCGTTCTTTGTCTGCATGGCATGGGTACGAATGCCGGGATTTTTGAGACCCAGACAGGTATGGCGAGATCAGAACACCCAGCGCTCCCATCTGCCTAAACACGGGCCCGCCCGGTCCGATCTTGAAGTTCCTCGCTTACCAGTTGGCAGAGATCTTCCGGTCTCTTCTTCCCGATCATTTCAAGTACGAGTTTTTCGAAGGAGAACATGAGTATGCGGCAGCAGAGGGCTGCGCAGACATCTTCCCAGGCCCGTACTACGCCTTCTATCCTGTCCCAACAGCAATTGATGTGGAGCTGGCCCACCAGTACGTTGCAGAAATTATGGAGGACGAAGGTCCTTTCGATGCAGTGATGGGATTTAGTCAGGTATGTTTTTGATTGTCTCTGGATGTCTAGTCTTGTTTCTATTTACTGTCTCTGTGTGTTTGAGTGCGCGAGATGTATAGAATGCCGTGTCAGTGATGATTGACTGGCTTTCTCCCAGGGAGCTGCTCTTGCTGCTTCCATCCTCCTGCGCCATGAGAAGGAGAAGCCGCTGGAAGCATCACCATTCCGCTTTGCGGTATTCATCTGTGGCAGCCTGCCTTACTGGTTTGAAGACACACAGGGAGTGGATGTTGCCGGCCTCTTCCTGGCTCCATCTGAGACAGGATATGGTCCGTGTGTGCGGCTTACTTACCAACCTTGGAAAGACGACGGAAGTGCAGAAGCCAAGCCAATGGCTCAAACTCGAAGCATGACACGAACGCCTGGCGATGCTGCAGCTCAGATTGCAGCCTTTTCACAAGGATTCAACATGGCGCACCTGGATGACGAGGGGTGGAGAAAGATAGCGGCCGTCGATGGTCTACCTGTCGACTCAGATAGTGGCAGCGACAGTGGCAGCGACAGCGAAAGCGATTTTGACAGAAACAGAACAGTTTCCTCCTCGGGAGAGACGAGCCCGAGGAGAAGCAGCTCAGTTAGCTCTCTCGACGAGTCCGACGACGAGGACTTTGACAGGAAGAAGCAGAAGCAGGACCAGAACCAGAACCAGAACCAGAACGGGCAGCAGCCTGGCGTGATTGACACTGCCTCGGCCGATCATGTTGTCCAGCGACTTCACCCAGCTGTCGACAAATTTCGCATTGGCATCCCGACTGCCCATATATATGGCAGCAAGGACCCCTATTACCGTCAGAGCCTGGGACTGGCTGGGCTGTGCGATGGAAGACTGATGTCAACTTACGTGCATCCAGAGGGGCACATTGTTCCCAGAGACAGGGGTGTCAATGTCAAGATTGCAGCAACGATTGAGCGATGCCTCAAAAAGGTTGATTCCCTTTTGAGATGATAAGACGGTTTTTTTTTTTCCCTTAGTGAGGCTCAAATCGTCTTGGTCTGCTTTGGTAGTGGGGGGATGATCGGGAGAATGAACGACCTACGGTTGCTTCTATATGTATGATCTTGAAGGCCGTGCGAATACATTCCGAGGATGTTGATGTCGGAGAAAAAAGGCTGGAGAGATTCTACGGATTGTTGTTGTGGCTCATTGAATTGCCAGATATTCGGAGGGATGACAGGCTTGTTACCCCAAGGGGAATGATGCCAGCAGTATACAGGTTGGCAGGCCTGTTATCTCAGGGAGTGATGCCTGCAGTATACAGGTTGGCAGGCCTGTTATCTCAGGGAATGAATGCCTAAGTATGCACGTTGACAGGAGATGACGAATTTAATTGGATGGAGGGTGTCCACGTGACCATGCGCGGTGTTATGACGAGTCATTTGAAACACGACACCAGATTTCAAGCACTATTTCTGAGAATGACAATGGGTTGACTGGAATTTATTGGGCCTTTAAGCAGGGGGTGTGAAATTTACAACCCTGGTTTTCAGAACGTTACAGGATTTGTTACCACAATTTTGATTTGTTACACACAGTCAATCAACGAAAACGAGTTCGGTCGATTCTCTTCCATCTTCCTATCATCCTGCAGTCATCCGGAGCAAGACAGTGTGCATGCCTTGGATTTGGCTTTGCACAGTCCCTCGTGACTGGCGATCACCCTTTGCAGAGACGGTTTCAGGCTCAATATAGACCGAACTGTGGTCGTGAGAGGACGAGAGGCGACATGCCTGTCTGACCCTGTATGGGCAGCAACTGGTCTCCTGCGGTTGTGTGAGCTGTCAATTGACCGGGAATGAGGACGAGGGTGTTGCAATGATCAGGCCAGGATGAAAAGCCCAGATTCGAGAGGGTCTTGTCTTAGACAGGCTCGCTCTCGGAGGGTTTCTTCGCTGGCGTCGATTTAACCTCGACAACCAAGAGCAAGGGCCTCGCTTATTCGATACTGGCCCTGCTCTTGCTTCTCGCTAACCAGACGCGGATTCTCACCGAATGTCAGACCGGAACGGCGGGGCAACGGCGCGGTGCAAGTGCCAGCCATATCGCCGGTGCCAATCCTAAGCGAGCAGCCTAGAAGCTTGTCTCTTCGGTGGTATACCTATACTCGTATACAGCTCATTGTGCTTGTTATACTAATTATATAGGCCTCTGCTGCAGCATGGCGTTGGATCCCATGCAACCCTCGGCCTCCTATTCCCGTTCTGAGACTCGAGTTACCGAATCGACTCGGCAAGATGCTGACTCACTTTCTTGCCTTTATCTTCCTGGCAGTGGCGGCAGTAGAAGCAGCAGAAGCAGCAGAAGCAGCAGAAGCAGAAGCAGAAGCCACAACACAAGGGCTGTTGCCGTCCCTGTCGCGCCCCGTGCGAACCCTCTACCAGGCTGCGCCCTATACATTTCTGGAAAACCTGGCTGTCCGCCGCAACGGCTCCATTCTCACCACCAGGCTGGATAACGGCCACCTGCTCGAGCTGGACCCTTACTCGGGACAGCCGCCGCAGACGGTGCATGTGTTCAGCGACTACCTGGCCGTCGGTGGCATCGTTGAGACCGAGCCGGATTTGTTCGCTGTCGTGGCCGGTAACTTTTCCGTCTTGGAGCTCACGTCCTACCCCGGCACGTACGCAGTATGGACCGTGGACTATCGCAGCAGCAGCAGCAGCAGCAACGGCACCTCTCCTCCAATAGTATCAAAGCTGGCCGACATTCCCGAGGCCAGCTTCCTCGACGGCATGACATACTCCCCCTTGGCGCACGCGGTCTACCTGGGCGACGCAATCGGCGGAGTCATCTACAAGCTCGACATCCACACCGGCCAGTACCACGTCGCCAGCCGCGACCCTCTACTGCGGAAATGCCACCCGACCGACTTCTCCGGCATCAACGGCTTCAAGCACTTGAACTCGCACCTGTTCTGGACCAACAGCGGGTGCGGCTACTTTGCCAAACTGCCGCTCGACTCGCACGGCGACCCCGTGGGCAACGCCAGCCTGATCCTCAGCAATCAGACTCTCTGGCTGGATGACTTTGCTTTTGCCCCCGACGGGTCCGGGCTGGCGTATGTTTCGGCCAGCTTTATTAACCAGATTATCAGCATCAACCAGCGCGGCGAGACCGCACATGTTGCCGGTGGCTTGAATTCCAGTGATGTCGCCCAGCCCACGGCCGTCGCGATTGGCCGCACGCTGCAGGACTTGCGCAGGGGCACCATCTACGTGACGACGGCGGGGGCGATTGGGGATCCTATCAATGGCACGACCGTGGTGGGTGCCCAGCTGGTTGCGATCGATACTAAGGTCTGGACATCTGAATAGATAGGTAATAGATAGATGTGTCTTGTATATACAGTATACGGTCCGTATATAATACAATAACACTCCTTGACATCAGCTGCAGCTTCGCTCCGTTGGCTTTATAATTGCTCATACGCGTAGGGAGCGTTGTTTGGGAGTATTGAGGCTTATAATTGCTCATCCGCGTAGGGAGCGTTGTTTGGGGTTTAATGACTATTGCAACTTAGGCAGGATAGGCCTCCGTGGTGCCTATTACTGTGTTTCTTTAGCCTATTACTGTGTTTCTTTAGCCTATTACTGTGTTCCTTTAGGGGCGCATGGAAGTTGAGCGCCTTGGCAACCGAGCAACGCTCGTTAATAGATAATATTGACCACAACTGTATTTATAGGAATTCAGAGCACATGCATAGAGACAGCAGTTATATATATAAAAAAAACACGATACGCATCTTCCATCACTGCCCTTGCAAACTCGAACCCATCCATATCCATCAAACCGCCGCCGCCGCCGCCGCCGCCGCCGCAGCAGCAGCAGCAGACTTGCCCGGCCAGGCCGTCCTCCTGACCGCCCTCGCATAAATATTCAACGGCCGAATAACCTGAAACTCCGGATCGTACTCGACAGGCGCAGCCGGGTTAGCATTCTCCCAGTGATAGCGGTAGACGAGATTGCAGAGGACGACCTTGGTCTGCATGAGGGCGTAATTATAGCCGATGCAGCCGCGGGGCCCCATGGCAAACGGAGTGTAGGCGGCCCGGTGGCGGCGATTGCGCACCTCGTCCGTGTCCCAGCGGTCCGGGTCGAAGCGCTCGGGGTCCCGCCAGTGGGCCGGGTTGGTGTGGATGGCCGGGAAGATGGGGACCAGGACGGCGCCCTGGGGCAGCTTGTAGCCGCCGGGCAGGATCATGTCGCGCTTGGCGTTGCGGCCGGCCTGGAAGGCCGGGCTGTGCAGGCGCAGCGCTTCCGAGACAAAGTTGGCCAGAAAGGGCAGGTTGTGGTCGGCGACGATGTCCGGTGTGTAGACTGTGGTGTGCGTGATGCCTGCGTCGACGAGTTCCTGCAGCAGGCGGTCCTGGTTGTTTTGGCCACCGCTGCCGCTGCCGCTGCCGCTGCTGCCGGTGTACTGGGTGAGGCAGTGGATTTGCCACGACATGAGCGCGGAGATGGTGGTGAAGCCGGCGCCGAGGACGGCCAGGGTGTTGGTCAGGACGAGGTCGTAGGGCAGCTTGGCGCCTTTGCTGTCGGTTGCGCGCGTGAGGTAGTCGACCAGGCAGGTGGCTTGCAGCGCGGCTTCGTGCATGGGCAGGTCGTGCGTGCCGTTGGTGCGCGGGCAGGCTTCGATCAGGTCGTCCACGATCGAGGCGATTTCCAGACGGCAGTGTTGGAGGGCTTTGGGGGCGCCTGGTGGGGGAGAGAATGAGAGAATGAGCATGGGCAAGAGAGAGGGAGGGAGAAGGCGGGGGGGGGCCTACCGAATGGCAGCTTCCCGTACCAGTCGCCGCGCGTCTGGACGGCCTTGTTGAGCTCGAGGAGCTGGCCGAGGATCAACATGATGGGGTGCAGGGGCGAGCTGGGGGCGTCAAAGTGGTGGGGGTCGTGGCCGAGGACGAACTTGCACAGCAGCTGGCCGGACAGCTTGACCATGAACTGGTACACATTGACCGCGAGGCCGGCCTGGTCGAGGGCGTCAAAGACCGGGAAGGACGACTGCACCGACTCCTGCATCAGCGGCGCATAGTGGCGCACCGCCTGCGGGCTCATGCTGGGCGGAACAAACTTGTGCGTCAGCGCAAACGACGGTGTCTCCGTGTCGCACGTAAACAGCGCCGAGTTGTCCCTCAGCCCGTACAGGGGCGCGCCGCTGTCGGACGTCTTCTTGGTGAACAGCCCGTGGCTCTCCAGGTAGGCGATGCTGCTGATCTCGGGGTCGTTGGTGAAGTAGTTGACTCGGCCCAGGTTGTTGGTCCGGATGATGGGGCCGTACTTGCGGAACAGTCGCTGGTGGTTGCCCAGGTGGTCCGGGAAGATCTCGTAGAAGTTGCCAATCAGGGGGAGGCCGGTAGGGCCTCGCGGGTCGGTGATGGGGTTGCCGTCGACGGTGATGCCGATGGGGGCTTCACAGGCCAAGACTGCCTCGACGGTGTGAAGGTAGCCGCCCGGGCCTTGGAATGCGATGCCTGTGGTAAGTCTGTGTCAGCATAGATGGCCGGTGTAGAGTAATTGACAAGGACATGCCTTCTGGCTTGACGATGGTGTACTCCGCCCCTATCCCATACTTGAGGTCTTCCATATCCCTGGGGATACCAATGTCCACCTCCCTTCGACTGGCACCCTCATCGCCTAGCAGATAGAACTGCTTCAGGCTCGGCTGCTGCTTGAGGCCCATTGCTGTTTGGAAAGATGGTGGTCACAGTGGCAATGGAAGAAGAGTCAATCAAATGATGGGCAGATGGTCACGGCCAGGCAACAGCAGATGGTCACGGCCAGGCAACAGCAGATGGTCACGGCCAGGCAACAGCAGATGGTCACGGCCAGGCAACAACAGCAGATGGTCACGGCCAGTAGGCTGCAAGAACAGAGCAACAACAGGCCGAGTGGAGGAGTAGTCTCTTTCTATCCAAGCCAAACACCCGCGAAGGAGCTTGCTCTATTTGAACATGACCTCGTGTCAACCAGCAGTTGCCACTGCTATCTTGGTGCACGACAGAGCACTGTTGCGTTGCATCCACAGCCGGTACATTGAAAGCCGTGCGTGGCCTTGAAGCTGGTGGTTAGTCAGTCCCAATAATAATATCCGAGGGTGTTGATAGAACCGGCCGAGCCCAACAAGTGCCCTCAGAAGTGCCGTCTTCTGGTATATCCTCCATCCAATGATGCTGGTAGCCCTTGACATTCCATCACAGAGAGTCAAGGTCAAGTCAAGTAGTGACCGCAGGGCATTGGTATGCTCAGAGCAGCAGCCGGAGCCAGAGACAGAGACGTGGGCCCATGCTACCAAGCTGGCCAGCCTATTATTAGACCGTGATATCGGCATCCCAGCAGGATGATATCAATGCTCACAAAACCCTCCGTAGACCCACAGCGGAGGTGGCCAGTCTCCCATGCACTTACTATTGGTCCATGTCCGAGGCACAGGTGATGCCGGATCTGCCCAAACCTGACCTCAATCAACCGTCCGAGAGAGGGAGAAGGGAGGGAGGGAGAGATTGCGCGGTGATCTGGTGCAATGCACCCTATCTCTCCATGGGCAGTCTTCCGCTCTTCGCGGTGACGTTTGCTCAATGCCTCGCCCTGCCCGAAGATATATGAGCAGCACCGGCGTCGACAAGACCCAACCAAGTCTTCTCTCCATAGTAGCTCACCTTTCCTCATCCCCGATCAGCCTGCCAAGGACGATGACGGCAGCAACGACGACGACGACGACGACCAGCCCAGTGATGACGACGGCTAAGACGGCCAAACCCGGCGCCGTGTTCACGGTCGAGCAGCTGGCAAGACACAACAAACCAGATGACCTGTGGATTGCCGTGGATGGAAAAGGTTTTGTCTGCCCCTCTTGTCGCCTATGCACCTGTCGGCAGACTGCTGACGTCTTGGGGGCTCGTGGCAGTATACGACATCAGCAAATACACTGAAGTCCATCCAGGAGGAGTCCAAATCCTGCGTGGGGTGGGAGGTACTAATGCAACCGCTGCTTTCCACGACGTCGGCCACTCGGAAGATGCGTCTGACACGTTGCGCTCGTTTCTGGTCGGCACTCTAGACCAGGTGGAGGAGAGCGGCAGCCGGCCAACGTTCAAATCAACCGTGTTGCGTCCTCGCCCAAGTAGCATCATCCATGGCCGTCTGCTCGCCTGGCTCCAGCTGGCGAGAAGGGGAGGGAAGGGGGGTCGAGGTGCAGGAGCAGGTGCAGGCGGAGGCGGAGGCGCAGGCATTGTTGGGCTTGGACCAGCCACCACCACGGCCATGACCCGGCTGCTCTGCATGATCGTCGCCGCTAAGTTGCTGTGGCCGGACCCTGCTGCTACGATGACGGTGTTGACCAACGCCATGGCCGCCGTGCCTTCGTTTTGGCATGGTGTCATGTTGTCATCTGCAGCTACCGGGGTCTGTGTCTGGCTTGTGGCCGGCGAGATTACCAAATCGCTTGATATGGCAAACGGTTTGAGACGCTACCCCCCCGTGATGAAGCCCACCAAGGCTCTGCGCGGGCCACCGGCCAGTGCTGCGGAGGCTGCTCTTGATCCTGTCCACTTCGGCCGCCTCATCCTCACGGCACGGACCGTGTATACGAGCGACACGGTCAGGTTAACGCTGCAGGCTCCAGCCGGCCATGCCCTACAAGCCGGCTTCCCACCCGGCCAGCACGTCCAACTACGGGCCCAGGTCGAGGGCACAGTCGTGGTCCGAAGTTTCACCCCTACGCTGGTTGATCCGCACTCGGGGCGTGTGGAACTCCTGGTCAAAGTCTACCCAGGCGGGAAAATGGGCAACCATCTCCTCCATCTGGGCCTGGGTGCATTAGTGGATGTTCGCGGACCGGTCGGCGCATTCAGGCATTACCACCGCTTCCTCTGCACCGATCTGGCTATGATTGCTGCCGGGACCGGCATAACGCCCATGTGGCAGCTTATCACAGCCATTTGTGGCAGTCCTGAAGACAAGACCCGCATTACCCTCTTGTACGTCAACCGAACTGCAGCAGACATCCTCCTGCGAGACGAAATCAGCGCTCTGGCTGCTCGATTCCCCAGCAAGCTAAGGGTACATTACTTCCTTAGTGACAGGCAAGACCCGGGCTGGAAGGGTGAACGTGGGAGAATCACAGCCCAGAGATTGGCCCTCCTGCTGCCGCCCATCAGCAAGTCAGCCAAATACCTGGTCTGTGGGCCCGAGGCCATGGTTGACCAAGTCACCCAGGACCTTGTTGGCCTGGGCTGCGACACTCCCAAAACATTCAAGCATGCCACAGACCAGCTCTTTGTCTTTTGACCCGCCCACACTTGGACATCACATTGTATCGAGCATACCTTGAGGCCACCACTGCTCCGTATAAGGTGAGTCAGGCACCGGCACTCGCATACAGCCCGTACAGCCGGCATCTCTCCTGACATCTCTCCTGACATCTCTCCCTCTCTTTCTCTATGTGTGTGTCTCTCTCTTCCGTCTCCAAGGTCAAGTCTGGGGAATTGGCCGGCCATGCAAATGTAGCAGATCAGATTCAGCAAGGACGTTGCTCCTGCTTTGTGTAACATCTGCCTCATGGTACTGGAGCATAGCTAGCGACGAGATTGGGAGGGATGTGGCAACGATCGGCGTGCATCTTCTTGGTATGATCTTGCCGACGATTCGTTGGAGACGAGATATGCTTTCAGGCCATTGCGTGCTTTTTTCGTGGGCATAGTCAGCAACCCGTCCTCTTTCGGCCTTTTTTCCTCGCCTGCAGTATATGAGGCAGTGTAGATTACAAGGGGAGCAGTTGAACAAACGAGAGCGCCAAGGACGACGGTGTGGGCGGATCCCCATCCGAGGCCCCACAAAACTTCTCGCACAGTCGGGAAAAGCAAGTTCAAGCTGGGCCTACGATCAGAAGAATATCTCTGCATGGTTACATAAATCGGTATGCTAGGCCATATCGAATATCGAATATCGAATAATCGAGGAGTCCTCATTGACCTCCTCAGTCTTGACCTCCCTGGTCTCCCCCCCGGACAAGCTATCGCACGGCTGATTTGACTTGAAATAGCTTGCTGTACATGGCCTACAATCTGGGGTGGGAATGCATCCCCCAGTCTTGAAAACTCGGATTGTTTGAGAACAGAGTTTCTGCTTGTTCTGTTCTGTAACTTGGGTACTTTGCCTTCGCCCAAGCAGTACTCGTCCCAGAGTCGTCCCCACTCAAGATCGGGAGCCTTAACCTATACACGTGTACATGGTGTGGACTGCATCCATTATGTAGCCGACCTACCTGCTTCGTGGTGCTTTACCGAGGGTCAGGGTTAGATAAACGACAGAATAGTCATTGGCTGTGGATATGGATACCTTGTGTATACGGTTGAAATGACAGGTCAGAATTTCAATGCCGACTTCCCGTTCTCTGTAGTACGTACTGAATGAAATCTTCGTAACAAGGCTCTACTGTACTGTTCCCCCTTCCTACAGCTACGGCCATCTACAACATCAACACAGAGGAGGACATGCATACCAACCTAGCATCTCAGCTTCCACACACCTGGTAGATACGCTAGTTTGTACACCCGTCCGGCCTTGCCCCTCCGGCCCTGTCGTCGTGTTGTCTCATGCTGATTCAATTCGTCATGCTGAGAACTTCGCCCTCTAAGATAGTCTGCTGTGAAAAAGAAAAATCCAAAGGGTCATATCACATGTTGGAAAGTCGTGTTGCCGTTCCAAATGTTCTTCTTTATATTCCCAAACTCGGTCTGGACAATGCTGATCTCCCGGAGGGCGTCTTCTGTCAGATAGGCGAGGCCGCGGTCAAGCTTCTCGATATTTGCGAGCGCAATTCTCGTCTGCAGAATGTTGCAGCCCAGCCTGTTCAGAAGCAGCATGCTGTCCAGGCTTGACTGTGCATCTGGCAGCTCGCTTCGCATCAATTCTTGGCAGAGTCTGGCTATGGTGAGGATTGCAGTAATAGCCAGTGCGATCAGGGACTGGTCAGGCCGGATTGTCACCGTGCTCCTGAAGTCGACGCTAGAACCGTTCGTCTTTGCTTCAGAACGCTGGCCCAGCACAGCCTGGAACTGGTCCTTGAGCGTGCTGCAGGTCGCCATGCAGCTCGAGTCTATGGTTGAGATGACCAGTTTGAGCTGATTGTTTCGGGTGTGTGGGTACGAGAATAGCTTGCCAGACCGGACCTTCTCCAGGCAGCGTTGTAGTCTGTTGATATGCCCCAACAGGGTGGAGAAGCGTCCGTCTGGGCCCTTTGACTCACTTAGAGCCAACATGCTGGACGGCGGCATGGCCGATAGTGGCGGCAGAAAGAATGATCCAGGTCCGGGCTTGTTGAAATCAAACTCGGAGCTGGGAATGCTTGGCAAGCCGCCTGGGCCGTCGAGACTCGGGAAGGTGCTGTCTGAGTGCTGACTGGACATGGTGAGATTCGGCCTGTGAAAGTCGAAATAGCCTTCGCTGCCGGATGGGTCCTGAAACTGGAAGGGAGGGTCCAAGTCCATGTCGACAGAGTGGGACATGGGCTCTTGGAACAGCGGGTTTGGCCAGTCCATGTTCTCAAAGACGGTAAAGCCCATGCCAGTGTGGTCACTCATTGACCGTGCAAGCCCATGCGGACTCATCATACTCTCTGGGTGCGGCACAATCGGTCTGCCCGGCGTTCTGGGTGAGGGCGTCGAGTTGGAACCTGTTGCAGCACGCTGTCGTGACATCGGCGTGGTGGCGTCTACCATGGCGGCGTGCTCGGCCAGTGCTGCTGCCGCTGCTGCCACCGTCGATCCGCCTGCTGGGTCTGCTTGCTTTTGATCCTTGTTGCCATCCTCCCCGACCTTTGGACGGCCACTCTTGTTCCTGGGCAGGAAGAAGCACAGACGCCCGTTGTTCTGGCAGGCTCGGCAGGCTCCAGCTATCGTAGCATGGCACTTGATCTTCCGGCTGTGGCACTCTTCACAGGCATCACGGACTCGTGGCAAGGTCGATGTCTCTGCGTTTTTGGTAGCCATGATATCAAAAGGAAAGAATGGCCCATCCGCCCCTTGGCTCTCTCACGAAACAGAGTGATATGCCCACCTGGACAGCCATGGCGCTACTATATGCCCATGCACCTCGGCCCGGAAATGCCTTGGCGGGGTCGATGTCTCATCAGTTCCACGTGTTCGTTTGAAATGCTATATCCATGCTCATTCTTACACACTTACACTGTCATTCTTTCGCCTTCTCGTTTGAACTGTAGCTGCAGGGACTCAGGGAAAAACAGGCCGATCTTGAACATGCTTTTGGCCCCGTCTAGAGAGCCTTTTTCTTTAGGGTCTTCTCTTCTTGGCATCGTCTATGGCGATCTGCACTTGCCCCTTCTGGTCGACAATTAACGGAAGGAGCTAGACCCACGTGCATTAACTTAACGTATCTGTCTTCTTTTCCCCCTTCTACAGCCCTTTTGCTGCACCTCTCCTTTTTATCAGCCCTTATTCCACAAGATCTCCGCACCGCTGCCACACAGCTCCCCCGCATATTCCCTCGTACACGCCCTGGCCAAAGTCCCAGGATACAGGTGGGAAAAAAAAGCCAGTGTGGTGGCCTGATCTGTCAAATCATACCCTACCTCAGTGCCCTGCTATATGCAGGGACTCTGTTAGCGCCTTTGCTAGGGACTTGCGTGGCATTTATTCGCTAAGATTATGTGTATTGGGCAAGGCCCACCAACGGAACCCCAGTCTGGTGCCGTGCCGAGCTTCATGTAAGGATGGGGGCAGTCTGTGCAAGGCTGTCATAGGCGCACACGGCTGGCGGCACCAACTTGCTGGCGTCATATATTTCTGGATGGGGAATTCAACTGAAGCTACGGTGGATTAGAAGTCCTTCTTAATGCCGCTGGCCTGTCAAAGGCGCACCTCTTGGTCATGGAGGACTGCATGATTGGCCAGCAGTCCCGGCCTGCAAGTGCTAATAATGGACCGAACGGATTTCGGCACAATGGCTCTCCCGCCTCGGACGGTAGTAGTGCCCAGATAGACGCGCCTCCATGCAGCACAGATATTTATTATAAGAACTGTCAGCCCAGTCCTCTGCAACAAGATCAAAATCCCAGAGCCAATCAGACCGCCATGTCGCTAATCACATTCACTGGAGCCGCCTTTGCAGGCGGTGTTTCATCTCTGCTTATATCAGGCATCAACTTTTCGGCCTCCCAACTCACAGTTCCAATCTTGTACCGATTTCCGGCAGAGGCCAGCACCAGTATTTTTGACGAAATGTTCTATCGCGGGGCTGCAGTCATTGTCCCTGTCACTCTCTTCTCCGGATTCACTACCGCATTTGCCGCCTATTTGGAGCCGACCAAGCGACGTGAATTGTCGGCAGCGGCCGTGGCTTCCTTCGCTCCACTGGCTTTCACCGCCATCGTCATGCGACCTATCATCACACGCCTGTTAGACCTCTCTGGCAATGAGCCCCTTCGCCAAAAGACCGATGCCACAGTCGTGGTCGATTTACTAAAGCGCTGGAGGTGGATGAACAATGTGAGGTCGGCCCTTTCGGCAGTTGGTGGAGTTACTGCCCTTGCTGTGTTGGTTGGGTATTTGTAAAGCAACTGTGTCTCAAACTTCTGGGGTAGCAGTCTGTCAGCACCTCTTTGAATGATGCTATTGTTCTTTCAATAAGCTTTGTCATGGATTTATTTTGGTTTTCACATTCCAATTACTGTACTGTCGAACTACTCAATCTGTCGCTAGTGGCAATTGGTCCGCTCCATGTCTAGAATTGCTGTGTAATTACTTGCCGCTTTGCCAATATACACCAAAATAGCCTTGGTTAGCAGGCAAGTTCAAGTTTGGAGATCTTGCGATAGTTCAAACTAGCCTCCCAACAGAATTTAAGTAGCAAAGCTAATCATAACCATGTCATCCATACACCAAAGTTCCTTCACCAATGTTGAATATGTGTGCCCATCCCTTGTCTGCAAGAGATGGCTAGCAGGGAGTTCTTTCTTTGCATATCAGCTCATAGCCCATCAGCTGCAAAAGATCACTAGCTGGAAACTATTTCCTCACATATCAATTCCCCTGCCCTTGTTCTCACTCAGCCACTTGCACAAAGGGCGCTTGTATGAGTGTATGTGTATTTGTGTGTGGGTGTGTGTGGAGTGGGTGTGTGTATGCATGTGTGTATGCATGTGTGGGTGTGTGGGGTGGGGGAGGGACGTTAGGCACTGTTCTTGTGCCTAGCATCTCTGCTGGTTGAGATGAAATCTGCAACGTCTCATTGCAGAGATCTTCCTCCTTTTCGGGACACCTTGCCCTGCTGGCTGACACGCGTCAGGCAGTATGCTAGTGGTGTCGTCGTTCTTGCCCCCACCCCCTATGCCCGGTACTTTGCCTGAAACTAGTCGATGGTCAATTACATCAATGAGAAGGGTCATGGTTTCGCTGCAGTGCGCAAGGTCGTCATAACAGTCGTTTCTTGCACGTTTGAAACTTCAGGGCGTCTCTCAGCGAGATTCAATTCGGAGTATGTGCCCCTTCCACCCCAAATCTCTCGAGACAGGGGCTGCAAGCATATTCCAACGCTAGGCTCAGCATACTCCTGTGATCTGAAACTTTCGGTATTGTCTCGGCCACTGATTGATGATGTCTGATGTCGCCATGGTTGTTCGGCATCCTATAATTAATAACTCTCTGAACAGCTTTCTTTTACGTACTCCAGCTCCAGGCCCGAGGATACCGTTCATGAGATCAATGCCACAGTTCTCGCTTGCTGCCGTGTGGAATCCATTCTTCACATGCCCGACTCACACTGACCTGTTGTGTCTTGCTCTCATCTCGATGTTGTTTCTTCTGGGGCGCTAAAACTGAGTAGTACTTTATCCGATCACGTTTTGGACGATAGATTCGCAGCATGCATTGGGAATATCCATAGGCAATGGGGGTCGTTAAAAGAAGCCATGTTGAGATCTAGCGTATGATGTCACTCACTCCCCGATTGGGCCGCCCATTGCTTAGTGGTATGTATTGCAAAAGAATCGATCGATCAGTCTGTAAATCCTCCGTCAAGCAGTTTGCTCTGCTGTAGAAGACGGTCGATGTCCCGTATATCACCGATGTTGGGAAGGATGGCTTAGTAAGCGAGACATCAGATGAATAGTAAGCATGGTGGTGCTCATGGGCTGGGAGACATGAGAGCAGAGAATTCACACTGGTGGCAGAGAAGAAAGGAATCAAGTTGAGAATGAAATGATGTTGAAGCTTCACCATTTAGAGCCACAATCAAGATTTCCATTGTGCCATTGGAAAATTCATTGGTGGCTGATGAAGGGAAGCCCTGCACTGGGAAAGTACCCCGCACAACACAGAAACAGTCAGTCACAAAGGAGTAAAATTTTAGTCACTCATGGGCTGTGCAATGCAAGAGGTTTTGTGCAAGGGCCATCTGACACTGGGGGGTTGCCAAGGTGATGACAAGAGAGAGAACAGGTCATCAAAACAGTGGCGTTCAGTTAAAGTGGTGATCCGAGGCTTGGCAAACTAGCTTCGGTAATAGTGCCAAGACAGCCGCTAAGCCAGACAGTCTGGAGGGAAAATATTTATTACTCGTCGATCCGAGTTGCTTCGAGGAGCTTGACATCTCCCTTGCTTGCTCTCCAGGTTGAAGAAGAGCAGGAGCTTCGGCGCCAATAGATCCTTGATTAAGTTCTGTAGACCTCCCTGCTGGTATGAGGTAAGACACCCCTCCTCCTCATTCGGACCTAAAACGGACGGGTACCGTAAGGCGGAGAAAATGAAGGGTGTATTGAAATCAGCAAGCTCATGTGGCAGCTGAATGAGATTGAATTCTTCTGGTGTTGCAGATAAAGACCCAATTCACAACTTGTAGGAGAATGCGCCAAGACCGGCATTGATACAACACAATGAAGGGTCAGATCTTGTACACAGTACATTTGCAGAAATCTGTGATACCGAAGCAGAATAGGCACAATGCAACCTCGCATCACATGGCAGAGCCATGTGGTAGGAGGAGACTCAAGGCAACAAGGTAAACCAATCAACTGGACAAGGCCAAAGTCGCGTGGCGGTTCCTGTACCCGTATACTAATGGAGAATTCCCCATGGTGCGGAGAATCGATAATTGCGTCCAGGAAATCCGAGTGTGGGTGGCCATTCAGTGGCATTCACGCGGGGACGGGTCTTGGCGTCGTGGTTCTTCGGCTGGTCACGTGAACTGCAGCGAATTGGTAAGGCGGGGTAGGTTTGGCCAAGACGCCAAGATCAGGTCTTGGGTCCTGTCCAATTTCGCACCCACACAACATAAGATTAACTGTCAGCAACAACCCTGACATCCAATTTATGATACACATGTACAGCAGGTCAGCAAGAATCATGTTGATAGCAGATAGAACTGTAATGTGGAGATATTAGATAAGACAGGGCCAGTTTTAAAAGTTGACATACTCACGTGCCATGATAGGATTACGAGTCCTAAAAATGGTTCCTGGATAAGATGCCAGGGCAAGGTTACACCCTTGTATTCTTATCACTTGTCACCGGGCGCTACTCGGGAGCCAACTATTAGCCAATAGACTTGCTGAACACCTCGAAACAAGGTTTTTAGTTTTTTTTGTATCGACTTGAATCTTCACACTGATGGCCTGTAATTTGCTCTTCACCATTCTGTGCAAATTCTGAGAAGAAGGCTTTGGATTCGCCCAAGCTTTGTTCAAAATGAAGTCTGTGAAAGGCTAGGCAGGTCTGACTGTTGGCTTTAATCCACATCAAGCATATCAAACCCTTCATTATTTCCAGTTGAAGGATCTGCTGTACGCCGGTAATCGACTGTATGTTTGCGTAACATGAAGATATAAAATACCTGTCGGACCCCACTTCAAGTTCCTATCCAATAGTAAAGCCTGCCAAGGCCTTAGGGCGTGCATTAGCCCCCGAATGGCATCCAGGAACCGGAGTGAAAACGACAGGTGTGTGACCTCGTAAACAGGTTGCAACGTACGTCCGTATCTGGGGAGGTTGCACCAGATCGTCCTTGCGTGGGACTGATCTGTTGCAATGCAATATTATTCATTGCCTAGTTCGGTCTAGCTAGTGGCTGAAGAGGTGCAAGCTGTATAGGGTATATATGTCACCAAGTCCAATGTCTGACACCGTGGATGGTTGCTTACTCCCGAGAGAGTATTTGGTCTGATCAGTGTCAATTGGCCTCAGAAGTCCAGGATGATGTTCAAGGAGCTTGGGTTGCTCGCCTTCCTGGCCACAGTGACTGTCCAGGCAGTCAAAGTGAACCCTCTGCCAGCACCTCGGTCCATCAGCTGGGGTACCTCTGGACCAAAGCAAGTGGCAGGCTACTTGGTCTTCAAAACAAATACACCCAATGATGTGGTGTCAGAAGCTTGGAACAGAGCCTCTAGCACCATCAACACGCTGAAGTGGACGCCTGCAGCGGTTGAGGCGCCGATCCCAGTATTTGATCCCTTTCCTGGAGCCACGGATACTCCTTCGGCAGAAAAGGCCAAGAGAAATGGATATGGCTCTTCACTTCTGATCGAAGTTGACCTGAAAATTGAAGACGCCACGGCCGACCTCCAGCTAGGTGTGGACGAATCCTACTCCATCAACATCACAGAGACATCCCAGACCATCGCCATCCACTCGCAAACGGTCTGGGGCGCGCTCCATGCCTTCACGACTCTGCAGCAGCTCATCATCTCCGACGGCAGGGGCGGCCTCTTGATCGAGCAGCCGGTGACAGTTGAAGATGCTCCTCTTTACCCCCATCGAGGAATCATGATTGATTCTGGACGCAACTTCCTCAGCGTGAAGAAAATTTATGAGCAGCTTGATGGCATGGCCCTGTCCAAACTCAACGTCCTCCATTGGCATCTTGTTGATTCCCAATCATGGGCCGTCCAGCTGAATTCGTACCCTGAGATGACACTGGACGCATACTCTCCGGCTAAGCAATACTCACAGCAGGATGTGTCAGCAGTTGTTGCGTATGCCAGAGCACGGGGTGTTCGTGTGATCCCTGAGATCGACATGCCCGGCCACTCCTCTGCTGGCTGGACTCGAGTGGATCCATCCATCATCGCCTGCGCCAACTCATGGTGGTCCAATGACGTGTGGGAGTACCACACTGCGGTCGAGCCAAACCCGGGCCAGCTCGAGATTCTCAGCGACAAGACCTACGAAGTGGTTGAAAAGGTGTATAATGAGCTCTCGTCTCTCTTCCCAGAGAACATTTTCCACGTCGGGGCCGACGAAATCCAGGCGGGCTGCTACAACTTGTCCACGCTGACGGCTGAGTGGTTCGATGCCGATTCCTCACGCACCTACAATGATCTCGTGCAGTACTGGGTCGACCATGCCTTCCCCATCTTTCAAGCCATTCCCAACCGGAAGCTTATGTTGTGGGAGGATATTGTTATCTCGGCCCTCAATGCTCACTCTGTGCCAACCGAGGGTGTGATCCTGCAGACGTGGAACAACGCGCTGACAAACATCAAGAACCTTACCTCTCAGGGCTACGACACAGTCGTGTCATCCTCTGAATTCCTTTACCTTGACTGTGGCTTTGGTGGCTTTGTTTCGAACGACCCGCGCTACAACGAGTTGACCAACCCGAACGCAAGTTTCTTCACCTTCAACTACGGCGGCACCGGGGGCAGCTGGTGTGGACCGTACAAGTCATGGCAGCGAATCTACGACTACGACTTCACCTTCAATCTGACAGAGGAAGAGAAGTCGCACGTGCTCGGTGCTGAGGCGCCACTGTGGTCGGAGCAGGTGGATGACACGGTCATTTCGTCCAAGATCTGGCCGCGTGCTGCTGCCCTGGCTGAACTGGTGTGGTCAGGCAATCGAGACGACGAGGGCAACAAGAGAACGACGCAACTGACTCAGAGGATTCTCAACTTCCGCGAGTATCTTGTTGCGAACGGCGTGCAGGCTGCACCATTGATGCCGCAGTACTGCCTGCAGCATCCGCACGCGTGCGACCTGTACTATAACCAGACGGTGCAGAATGCCTACTACGACAATTCCTTGTAATGAGGGATGTCTGGACCCAGAATCGGGTCATGTACATACAGATAATACAAACGCAAGCCTCCTAAAGCAAGTCCTTGAGCAACTGCTGGAACAAGTCCTTAAGAAAGTCCCTAAGCAAGCCAACGTCAACTGGTTGAGGACCCTAACTTTTGGTTGATAACCCGTTGAATGCATGCCTTGAATGGCTGGGACCGAAGGTTTACATGGATTGGCGGCTGTTACCGAGCTGGTTGGTGTCGGTGGACCTCATTCAGGTACCATTCCAACGATAGGAACGTGGTGCAAGTAACAACCATGGTGCCCAATGATACCAACGGCGCATTTGCCTCGAGAGCACATGGGAATTACACTATTAGGTCTGGGCGAGGGAGGGTCGCGTGCCGTGGTCCGAGGGCGAATTAGGGGCGGTCTCGCCTATCGATAACACCCACTTGCCCTATAAGAGCTATAGCCTGGTGGGTCGTTCCTGCCTGCGAGGCTTTCACCTGCATATCTCAACCAACAACACTTTTCTTCGCCTGTCCCGTCCCACACAGCCCTCGGTCCTGAATGAGTTGATGCTCGTGATTTCCCGCCACTTGTTCTTAAGGGCACCTCTTTCCTTTCCTTATCTGGCACCCTCGTCTTGTCACTCATTCTCCCATCTCACCGCCAAAATGGCATCCGCAGCACCCAAAGGAGGCGCCCTCAACAGTGCTGGCAGGAAGCACAAGGTCACTGTGATTGGTTCTGGCAACTGGTAGGCAGTGTCGAATCTTCTCTGCCTGTTGAGTGTCGATTAATTTGTCTGTCTGGCAGGGGCTCGACGATTGCCAAAGTGGTGGCAGAGAACACAGCTGCCCACCCCGACCTCTTCGAACGCGATGTGCAGATGTGGGTGTTCGAGGAGCAGGTGCAGCTGAAGAAGGATTCAAAGCACTACAAGGAGGGCACTGAGCTGTCAAGCGGTCCCCAGAAGCTCACAAGAATAATCAACACGTTCCACGAGAATGTCAAATACCTGCCAGGCATCGCCCTGCCACACAACGTCATTGCCAACCCCGACGTAACTGACGCTGTTCGCGACTCGACCATTCTCATCTTCAATCTGCCTCACCAGTTTATCAAGAATGTTTGCAAGCAGATCACTGGGCACATCCAGCCCTTTGCCCGCGGCATCTCCTGTATCAAGGGCATCGATGTGCAAGAGTCATCAATACACCTGTTCTCAGAAACGATTGGACATGAGCTGGGAATATACTGTGGTGCATTGTCCGGTGCCAACATTGCCAGTGAGGTGGCGCAGGAGAAGTGGTCTGAAACAACGATAGCTTATGCTCCACCAGCCGTGGACTCACGTTCTGAGCCGAGCCACGGTGATGCCTCGCAGCTCATCCACAGAGATGTACACGGGCAGCCATCCACGACCGAGCTCAAGCCACTACCAGCTGAATACCCAGCCATTGATCAAGAGACGGTGAGAAAGCTGTTCCACAGACGGTACTTCCACGTCAGCGTTGTGTCAGACGTGGCCAGCGTCTCGCTTGGTGGTGCGCTCAAGAACGTAGTGGCTGTTGCTGCAGGCTGGGTTGATGGCTTGGGATGGGGAGACAATGCAAAGGCGGCCATCATGCGCATTGGCTTGCTCGAAATGATCAGTTTTGGCCACCGCTTCTTCGGTGAAACAGTCAGCGCCGAGACATTTACCGAGGAGTCAGCTGGCGTGGCTGATCTGATCACGACGTGCAATGGTGGGCGACATGTTCGATGCGCTGCCATGAGCATCCGAGAGGGCAAATCGATTGGAGAGATTGAGGCCAGAGAGCTCAATGGACAAAAGCTGCAGGGCACATTGACAGCCTACGAGATTCACACCTTCTTGAAGTCTCACGGGATCGAAA
This sequence comes from Chaetothyriales sp. CBS 134920, assembly GCA_003693665.1. NCBI lineage: Eukaryota > Fungi > Ascomycota > Eurotiomycetes > Chaetothyriales > Domatiomycetaceae > Domatiomyces > Domatiomyces catenatus. The sequence goes on along the minus strand of QQSL01000030.1, from coordinate 43,907 downwards.
AGGATTTCCCTCTCTTCACGGCAGTGTACGATATCCTCGAAGGCAAGGCCAAGGCGGAGGATCTGCCAGCGATATTGGAGCCAGACAGCAATGGTGCTACCAACGGCAAAAGTGGGTGAGTCAGGACTTGTTTTTGTCTCGTTGGTGTTGGGGCATGTCGACAGAACAAGGAAAGGCAGCGAGGTGCATGACAATGGCACAGATAAATTCTTGAAGCATGCTAGCCCCCGTGTTGCTTCTCTTTCCTCGTTCTCGATAGAGCGTTCACTGACGGAGAACAGCAAGACCAAGGGGTTGTTCATCAAGGCCCGCATCTAAAGGGCAAGAATCTATTCTGATTCCTCCGCCTCCGCTCGCTTCATCCCGTTACAACCGCCAACTGCTAATTCCGCCAATCAGGCTGAGTGGCCAAGAACGCCTATCAAGGTCGTCCATTCTTATCATTGGACTGGGCGGACTGGGCTCACCGGCGTCACTATATCTAGCATCAGCCGGTGTAGGGAAACTGGGACTCGTGGATGGGGACAGGGTGGAGGAAAGCAACCTACACCGGCAGATTGTGCATACAGAAGGGCGGGTGGGTATGAGCAAGGTGAGGAGTGCGATGGCAGGGTGCAGAGCGGTCAACAGCACGATCAAGTACGAGGTATTCGAGGAGCAGTTGGACAACAAGAGGGCCCTGCAGATCATCGAGGGGTTCGATGTCGTCCTGGACTGTACCGATAACCCTGCAACACGATACCTGATCAGCGATGCGTGTGTGGTGCTAGGTAAGACACTTATCAGTGGTGCAGCGCAGGTCACGGACGGCCAGATGATGGTGCTTGCATATCCGTCGTATTCGCAGGGCAATGAAACGATCATTACAAGAGCACCATGCTACAGATGTATTTTTCCCCGCCCACCACCACCAGAGACGGTCCGCAGCTGCAGCGAGATTGGGATTCTTGGGCCGGTGGTGGGCGCGGTGGGCACGCTCATGGCAACAGAAGCCATCAAGGTGATTGTCCAGGGCGTCGATGGCGGATACGGACGAGGCAGAAAGCCGACGATGCTGCTGTACAGTGCCTGGAGTGCCGATCCCAAGAATATGTTTCGCACAATCGGGCTGCGAGGCCGGAGAAGTGACTGTGTGGCGTGTGGCGATGACAAACTGACTGGACAGAGCATCGAAGAGGGGAGAATAGACTACATCTCGTTTTGTGGTGGTCCACCACAGGATGTGAAATTGTTGACGGGCGAGCACAGAATCGACGCGGGCGAGTTCATAGAGGCGATGGAATCAGAGGGGGTTGCTTTTGCTGATGCTGATGCTGATGCTGATGCTGATGCTGATCATGCTACCTCGACGACGCCCAGCAACAGCAGAGCACCGCTGATAGTAGATGTGCGGGAAGAGATCGAGTTTGAGATTGGCGCAAAAGTCAAGGGAAGTGTGAACATTCCGATTTCAAGGATTCTGCGCGATGGAGGAGCAGATTCCTTTGCTGGTATCACGGGCTTACAGCAAGAGGAGGAAGAGGGTGGCGGCACTGACGACTGTCATCTTCAGGAACATCCAGAAGTGTATTTTGTCTGTCAGAGAGGCAACGACTCCCAGATTGCGGCGCAGAAATTGATTGACTGGGACCGACAGAACAGTGTACGAAGAAAATGGATCGGCGATGTTGTCGGAGGCATTTTGGCCTTGGAGAAGAAAGAAGCAAGGGTGGAAGAGGAACAAGGTGGCCAAGCAGTATGAACAAAATGGGAGAGGTTATGAGCATGATATCAGAAGCTGCCTAGACTGATGTAATTGCGATAGAGAAAGTGAATTATGTTGTCAGTGTATAAAAGCCCTAGAGATCCATGATATGACAAGTCAGCAATTGTCTTCAAAAAGGTAATGAAACCCAGAGCATATCAACTTGAAGCAGCAACAAGGCAGTTAAACATCAAAATCATATCATATCATTCTTCAGAAGGGGAAAGAAAGTTTATTGCATTGACCAAACATAAAAACTTGGTCTCAACCAAACTTTTAAGTGAATCAGCAAAGTAGGGTTATCATCATTTGAATGGATCGATCTGGTTTTGTTGCTTAGGGAGGAGGGATTGCAAAAAAGACAGTGAGTAGGTAATGAAAAGGATCAAAAAAATAAAGGGACAATACACATACTTTTTGCAGGGAAGAGAAAACTTTGGGTTGTGCTGTTTTGATTGGATGGTAAGTGTTCAAGTTTAGCAAGCATTGGTATTTCCATTTTTCCGTTTTTGCAGTGTGTGGCTGTTGTAGTAGTTGTCTTGATTGTCATGATAGGATGGAGATGTTGTAAATGGGTTCAAGGAGTAGTGGTAGTAAAGAGGTAGAGAGGGAAAAAAGGAAGAGACAGGTGTGGGAAAGAAAAAAGTAAATTGGTCTTGGCGCGCGTGAACTGACTAACGTTAATTACACTGCCAAGCCATGTCGACCGACCGACCGACCGACCGACCGACCGACCGAGGCGCCTCCCTCACTTCATTGTCATATTCAGTCGTGGCAACGAGGATCTCGAGACCGAGCGTTGCCCAGGTATGGTATATACCTACCTGAGGACCTGGGATTTTAGTTTGTACCTGAGATGTGGATTTTCTACTAGAGTTTGTTTGGTATGCAGGGTAATCCACGCCGCTGCCGCTGCCGCTGCCGCACGCATCTTCAAACAAGATATGAGCCATGCAGAACGCTACAGAAGGCTGGCATTCCCTGTGTCTGCACTGGCACCACTACAATGTCCCCACCAGTGTTTTCTCCTTATAGACCAAGCGAGACAGGTGATGGTTGATAATGGCCGGACAGACACAAGCGAGCCGCGCAAGACCCTGCAATCAAGTTCAAATCATGGTTGTGATGAGAGTCTGTCTGGTGACAATATTAACCACACAACTGTTTACAGAAAGAAGATGAGTAGTTAAATCATTTTAATTTCCGCCTGAAGCGTGGCCAATCAAAACCTCAAGGGGAAACAGGGGAAGAAAGGCGTCGCAGGTTGAGACGCGGCGCAGAAAAGGCTGGAGAAGGCAGGAGGTTGATTGAGATCTTGTTATCATGATTACTGCTATTCAGCATCGACTGCGGAGATGGGAGCAAGCGAAGCGGCCGAGCAGCAGCAGCAGCAGCAACAACAGTCAACAGCACCGGCAGTTGTCGACGAGGAGAAGTTGCTGGTAGAGCGACAGACTGAGCCAGTGCCTACAGGTGGGCAGGAAACAACGACGAGCAGCGCGCAGGCGGCGCAAGGCGACGATGCTAAATTACATCTTCATCATCACTACTCTGTGCTCGCGTGGACGGAGCGACTACGGCGGCGATGGGTATACTTGACGCTGTGGCAGAAGCTGGCTGTCGTCGCTGTACCGATTGTCGTCATCCTCGCGCTCGTCCTTGGCCTCGCACTCGGCCTCGGCCTGCGCGGAAGTGGTCGCGGCCAGAACCTGCCACTGCCGTCAGACCATGGCGGGCCGTACACGGGCGACCTGACGTACTATGAGCCTGGGCTGGGAGCGTGTGGTATTACGTCGTCGTCGAGCGAGAACGTCGTGGCGGTCAGTCACACCCTGTTTGACGCGGCGCAGACTGGGTCAGATCCGAATGCGAATCCGCTGTGCGGCACCAAAATCCGGGCGAAGCGGTACAAGGAAGGCGTCGGGGAGCGCACTGTCGACTTGACCGTGGTGGATCGGTGTGTGGGGTGCAAATCCACCGACATCGATGTCACAACGACTGCCTTTGGCCGGTTGGCCGACCTCGATCTCGGCCGGGTGACGGTGACGTGGAGTTGGTTGGGCTGATGGCCGAGTCTTATTCATCGACCGTGTCTTTAAGCAGCCTGGTGCTCTGCTCAAGTGGCTGGTACCTTCTTCTCAAGCGTCTGCGAGATGAAACTTCTCAGCGCAGCCCATTTCTGGGTCGGTGCAGCTGCGGTCTTTGCATCCGCTACCGGGCCTGCCGACGCTGCCAACTGGGCCATGTTGCGGGAAAAGCGTGCCATTTCCTCCTGGTCGACCTTCTGCCGTCTCTTGAGCGCACCCGGTCTTGACTTGAGCGACTTGCGCCGGATAATGGCCTGGGCCTCGGTGTCGACATGTTCCTGCTCCTTGTCGATGCCAGCACCATCGCCGCCGTCGTCCGGGAGCGCATTGGCCAAGGCGTCTAGGGTGGCTACCAGCTTCTTGCTCGCTCGTCCGCGTCTCGGCTTCTTGGAGTGCTGGGACTTTGTGATTTTGGACAGGAGCTGGGCGTGCTTAATGCGGCGTTTGTCCCTTTTGTTGGGAGGAAAGAGAGAGGCCACTGACTGGGCCATTGGTTTGCCTGATTTGGCTGCTTTGGCTGACTTGTTTGACTTGGGCGCGAGGGGAGCCATGGCGATGAGTGAGATCTTTTTGTCGAGAATGACTCGTTTTACTTTTGGTCTTTATTAATCTTGGCATCTTGACACGTGACTACAGAGGATGAGTCATCTGAGAAAGAGGCCTAGACTGGAACAAGCAATTGGGTGGTAATTAATTCCCGGCGGTATTACGTGTAACACTTATGTAAGCCCACCATCACTCGCTTTGCCTCACCGTCTTGTGCCGCCCCAGGCCGCCGCTAAGATCGAGTGCATCGTCCTGCAGACAGTCATTATCTCAGCCATATTTCATATTTTCAGTCATCTCTCTCCTCGTTTCACAGCATCCTGCCACCCCCGCGGCCCATAAAGCAGCCACCTCCTGTTCGGAAAGAAAGAGTCGATCTTAACCGGCCACCGATTACTCTTGCCTCGACTCGGCCACTCTTCCTCTCCCACCTCCTCCTCTTCCTCTCGGCCACCGCCTCCGCCTCCGCCTCCCGCAATGCCCGTGTCTCTGGGAAATGGCGGTTGAGACGTCTTTTGCCATGGCTAGTGGCGCCCAGTCGGCCCTTGGGTCGACGTCGACGGCGAAGTCGACCCCGCCGCCGCAGCCACCACCACCACCACCACCACGGAGCCCGACCCGGTTCGAGACGGTTATTACGTGCAACCCGCCCGTGCTAGAGTCACTGCTGTGCCAGGTGCCGACCGAGACGGTGCTGCGGCTGTATCACACCTCTGCCTACCTCCGCCGCTTCCTGGCACAGTCACCGACGGCATGGAAGTACATCTCCTTCCGTCTGTTCCAGCCAACAGCAACGATAGCAACAGTGCCAAACCAGAACCCGGCCACTGGGCAGCGCCAGTCGGGCAACTATGCCCTGGATAATCTCCTCATCCATGTGGTCAACACCGTCAGCACCCGCCTGACATCTCTGGAGTTGGACAACACGGCGGTGAGCGGGGCCACACTGATCAGCTGCGTCCTAGCCCTGCGCCGTGACTCGCTGCAGCACCTGTCGGTGCGAGGCTGTAAGAATGTCTCGCTCAAGTATCACATCAACCCCTGGCTGCACCTGCACGCCCAGGCCCGCCAGTCCCAGTCCGACATGACCCCGGCTGCATTTGGCTCGCTGGCGCTGAAGAGCCTGTATGCCTACCGTTGCCGGCACCACCGCCGCCGGCCGTACCTGCCTGCCAGCCTGGTGCGCCGAGAGAGCGACAGCGAGCCCACCCACGAGCTTGTCACCATCTGTCACAACCTCGGAATCTGGACCGACACAGCGTGGTGCACCAGCCCCGGCGCCCGCTGCTACCGCCGGGCCATGTACGTCACAAGCCGCATCCAGCAGGACTCGCGTGAAGTCTGGGTCGTCTTTGACCGGCTGTGGCGAAGTAAGAACTGGCTAGGGCCACCTGAAGGCGCCCAGCCGGCGAGCCGCCGCCACCCAGGCAAGCCGCCACGGCCCAACGACTGCAAGTTTTGGGAAGCCGACGAGCAGGCTGTCAACGGCGAGGCGCTCGGGAGTCCACCTGAGGGTAAGGAAGTGCCGACCCACCTGCGCCACTCGCACCGCCGCTTCGTGGACAACATTCACTGTGACAACTGCCACGAGCTCATCAACGAGCGCTGCGAGTCGTGCTCTGTCATGATGCACTGCGCGGGCTGCCGCAAGACGCTCTGTGCCAGCTGTGCCTTTGACCGCCCCTATCTTCGCAACAAGAACGCCGCGGCCGAAGACCGCAACAAGTTCTGGTGGGCGCCTGGCTGTGCTGTCTCGCCCTGCTCCATGCTCGACCCGGACCTCTCCCCCCCCGGACCCGGCAATCATGCACAGCCGACGACAGCACAAGTCCATCCCTCAACCAAGTTCAAGTGGTGCTGCACCGAGCCAATCTTTTCTGGCGGCGGCGGCATCACCTTTAGCAGTGGCATCAGCCGCGACACCGATCGCATCCGTGCCGCTCCACTGCCCCGTGGCCACGGCTGGGAGGACGCTGACTTTTGCTCGACAGCCTCGCATCAGGCCGGCCAGGACCAGCCTTGTCTGGCATGCAATCCCCCGAAGCCCGAGCAGAATACCGGCTTTGCCTTGGCTGGCCGGTGGCAGTCCGTCGACGACTTCTTTGAGTGGCAGGCCCACGCGCACGCGGCCGAGGATGGCGCATCTGCGTCGGTGCCCAGGAGTCTCTGCGACGAATGCTACGCGTCGGAGCACTGGAATGTCAAGTGCAAACGCTGCTCGTCGCCGCTCTGTGTCAAACATGACATGCGTGACCGCACCAAGTTCCGCATCTGCGGCTCCAAAGATCTGCTGCAAGAACGCCAGGACTACAAGCTTCGTCAGAAGGCCCTGAAGGCCGTCGAGGCCAAGAAAAAGAAGGCGCCCACTCCACCGGCCCATGCTGAATTACCAGATGTGCAACCTGGGAGGGCTCGATCTCAGACGGAGCCACCGACACCGTCGGCATTGGGTGATTCTGCCACCGCCGCCCTTGCCACAGAGCCTCTACCTGCGCCACCCATCGCAGCTGACGAGATGGCTTCCTCTTCGGCAGCCACAGCCGTCGAGGCCGACCTCCACTCGCTCTTGCTCACAGTGCGCATGAGCCGACAGTCGATTAGACGCCGAGTTTTGGCAAGGCCTCAGTCGCGTGGCTCCAATGCTACCGACTCGGCCTCCAGGTCCTCCTCTCCGGCACGCGAGGGCTCTCCTCTGCTGCCGGACGCGGCCGATCAAACATCGGATGGTGCCAGTCCACCACCGGCAGCCAGAGACCTGTGGCAAGGCTGCCAATCCATCTTCTGTCCGCCGTCACGCCTCCCGGGTGATCGCCGTCGTAGATGCGCGGTCCCCATGAGTCAATGCACACAATGTAAGATCCACATCTGTTCAGACTGCTATTCCTCGCTTGAGCCGTCGTGTCCGTGCTACGGCTGTCGAGGACTGGGGCCAGAGGACGGAAGCAGCCAGGCATCATGGGTTGCTCTGTTCTTCTGCCCCAACTGTCGATGGGACCGTATGGTTACGGGTAAGTGCAAACGCCGCACGCATGCCTTCCTCTCTGCCCTCTCCGAGACCAAGCGAAAGCCGCGGCGACGCCGAGAAAGGATTAGGAAGCCGCTCAACGAACGCCGCCGCTCAGATTCGAGTCCTTCGACCGGCATTGCAGAGGTCGACGCTATCGACGGCCTGGTTGACTTCTTCACCGCCCTGAGCCACAACGATACAAACCCCGCCCCTGATCTACCTGATTTGCATCTCGACAATGTCGGTGACTTGCGAGAAATCAGAGATGTTGGACTGCTGGCCAGAGATCTTATCCGCAGGATCCAGAGCCTGCGAGGCCAGTTCCGACCCGGTTCTGCTGGCGCTCTGGCTCTGCCGGACATCAGACTGGAGGACTTGACCGAGGAATTGCAGGAAGAAGTGGCCCAAGAGGCCGAGAGAGAGGGCAGACAAGCGGAAGGGGAGGAAGAGGCTGGCCTCGCCACTACTGCCGCGCCTGCTGCTGATGACATTGCCGCTATCACAACAGCAGCGGGCATATTAGCTGCTCCGCCTCCACAGCATGACTCGAGTGCGACCGAGGACGAAGCAGCGGATGAGGCTGATGCCTAGCCACAAGACGTGATGACGATACCCATCCCTTGAACCTTTTTCCTGAACCTTTCTTCACCTGACCCCTTTTTCCGCTGAACCTTTCTTTCCCTTGTCATATGAACGAATTCCCTTGCTCTAGCACTTTGCCGTACAAAAACGAACTGGAGGTTGGACCGAAGGAAGGGAACAAACCAAACATGCAAATTTTCGCTAGCGAAATAGTGGATAGTCATATAGACAGCAGCAGCGTACTATGAAGTGTATGTAGCATGATGACCCCCAACCTGGCTAAGTTGCTGTATACTCGGTGTTATTCTCATACGAAAGAGTGATACTCCGTTTTCTTCTCATATGAATGGAAAGAGTGAAACTGCAAAGCAAGTACAATGCATAGCATAGTACAGAGTATGTCATGTACAATGTACGATTGATTTAGAGTCCTTGAGCTATTTATTGACTGCTGCAGAATTCCTCGTCTTTTCTTGTCGCGCACCGCATCACAACCAAATGTATTCCAAGCCAGCCAGCAATCAGCTGCAAAACTCAGTAATCAGACGCTGCAAATCCCGGAGTTTGTACGGCTTCGTCATGAAGCCCTGCATGCCGATGCGCGTGGCTCGGTCCAGCGCGCTGTCGGTCACGTCGGCAGATACGGCCAGGATGATGGGCGGGTTCAGCGTGAGGCCGATTGTGCCCTGAGCTTGGGCTGCAGGTGTCGGTGTCGGTGTCGGTGTCTGTGTCGGTGTAGGTGTCGATGTAGGTGTAGGTGTAGTTGGAGTGGTAGTAGGAGTAGTCGTCTTGCCGAATATCCTCCAAATCTCCTCGGCAGCCTGGTAGCCGTCCATATTGGGCATCCACAGGTCCATGAGGACGATGTCGACGGGGGTGGCACTACTGCTCCTGCTGCTGCTGCTGGTGTGGAGATTGTCATCATCAACTCCTCCCGCACTACTGCTGCCCAGTCGGCGCTTTCTGCTCTTCTGGTAGAGTTCGCGCATGATGCGCACAGCCTCCTTGCCGTCAAAGGCCTCGTGCACGTCCGTGTAGCCGAGCTTGCCGAGCATGGACACCAGCAGTTTGCGGTTGATCTTGTTGTCTTCTGCGATCAGGATGGTCAGCGGGTATTTCTCCGCCAGCTTGCGGTCGTACGAATCCATACGTTGCGGTTGTGGCGGGGAATTGCGCCGTTGTCGAAGAACAGGCGGCGGCGGCGGCGACGGCGAGCTTTGATTGCTGTAAGTGAGAGTCGGGTTTGTTGGGACGGTAGATGGATCGCGCGTTGTATTGATGGTTGTGGTTGTTGGGAGGGGTGAGGAAACCATGGGTCCAGGGGTAAAGGAGTGCGAAGGCCAGTGCAGTGATGTCGTGGCTTGAGCATGAGCAGTAGCAGCAGCAGCTGCTGCTGCTCCTCCCAAAGACTGTTCAAGTGGAACACGAATCTCAAAGTGCGACCCGCGTCGAGGGCCGTCTACTTCGGATCGCACCAGGGTGAGGTCGCCGCCAAGTCGGCGCGACAAGCCCTTGGCGACGAGGAGACCCAGGCCGAGTCCTTCTCTGGAACGGGTGATGGAGTCGTCTTCGCGCGAAAACGGTTTGAACAGCTGTGGCTGGAAGTCCTCTGGGATCCCAACGCCCGTGTCCAAGCAATCTATGACCAGAGACTTCTTCGACGGAGCCAACTTGACGCCCAGGGAGATGGTGCCTGTTTCCGTGAATTTAACAGCATTGAGTATGACTGCCGAGATGAGCTTGGAAATATCCCGCTCTTCCACACAGAGTATCTCTGGCACGTCGGTTTCGACCGACCATTCAATCGTCTTCTGGCACAGATCTCCGTTTGAAGACCTCGACTGCACTTCGATCTTTGCCCCCAGATCGGTCGGCTCACTGATTGCCGAGTCTGGACGATCACCGACCTGTAAAGACTCCTGGATGATAGCCGGGATCAGCTCTCGCATCGAGCAGTATTTCACGCTCGGGAGTGCCGAAGGCTCGTCGTCGGTAGATAGCCTGGGTACACCTTCCACCGGCGGACTGGGGGATTCTGGCGTTCGGAGGTTTGAGTCGAACCGAGGTGCTTGTGCTGGTGCCCTCGGAGACGATCGGAAAGAGGCCAGGCTCTTCTTGAGCGGCGAAAGATCTCGTCTCGAGGCGGTTGAATGCAGATGTCGAATCTTGGGGGGATTGCCAAAGTGCCAGGTGTGATCAGTCAATGTTTTGCGTCGTTTGTGTGGATAGAGGGTATTGTTTCCTTCAATCGCCCTCGACGGTTGGCAGTCGAAATAGCTGGGAGCACTGGCTTGGGTGGTCGCCAATACAGGTGAGTCCATCTCGCGTAAGGGGGTGTCGGGAACCTGCAGGTTCATGTCGTAGGCGTGGACAACGTTGTCGGCTGCCTCGACCGCGCGCTTGCAGCTGACCTGGATCGTTTCGATGTCTTCCCGCAGGCTCTCAAAGACTTGCCGGATTGCAGGAGTGTGAGAGGCGTCGATCTGCTCTTGGACTGTCGCATACATGACGTCCAGCATACCGACCACGCCATGCATCGGCGTGCGCAGCTCATGTGACAGGCTTTTGGCAAAGGGCTCCAAGGACGGTGTTGTGACGAACGTGTCTTGCGGAGGGGTGATGGGCGTAGGCTCGGACGTGATCTGGGGCGTGTAGCCAGAGAGGAGCCGGTCGGTCACCAGATCCTCGAGCGAATGCATCATCATTTCCGTGTTGGCCCATGACAGGCCCCTGCCATCAAGACCGTCCTGTGTCCACATCATGCCAATGTGCGCAAAGCACTTGCCTTGGAGAAACAGAGGCACGGCAAGATAGGCGTCTGCCGTGAAGGGAAGCTCCTTCGGATCAAGGGTGATGAAGTCAGACATCCGCTCAGGGATGAGGAACACCTTTTCGTGCTTCATGTAAGAGCAAGGCGACCCCCATGCATGGTATTTGTAGTCGAGATGCAGCCCCGGCCGAGTCAGGCCGTCGTTACAGTAGAGCGCAACGCAACGCAGACATGAGCCCTTCTCGCCCAGCGGAGGCAATTCGACACTGGTGCCTTGGTCGTCGTCCACCTCAATCCTCCTCGTCACAAACGCGTACTGGGCATGGGCAATCGAGGCCATGCCCTCGAGGAGCCGCAGCCAAAAGGTGTCGGTGTCGGCCTCTCTGAGCTCGGCCTTGAGACGCATCAGCTGCTCTGCCGCCACCGACTCGGGCGCCGAGTACTGGTGTCGAAGCATGGGCCCAAAGCCAGGATCACGAGCGTGCAGGGCCACCCCTGGTTCAGCACTGGACAGACACAGGTTGGCCCGCTCTTGCCGCTGCCAGTCGGTGACGGCGTGGACGGCGGTCAGCCCCATAGTGGAATCGAGGATCGATCAGTTGCCGTGTCTAGGGGAGGGATTGGCCAAGCATGGTTGAGTCCAGATTATCACCCAGGCGTCGGCCAGTCCTTGTCGTGGTCGTGGTCGTGGTTGTCATCAGTCAACGGTCGAAGATGAAAGGCCGATCGGAGCGATTGAGATCTGTTGTTCGGTCGTGGATCTATGTGGAGCAGAAGAATAATCAGGCCGACGAGGAGCAGAGGAAGGGTGTATGTGTGGGTGTATGGGCTACGCCGATGGAACTATTACTCTCTATTTGGACAGATTCGTAGTGCGTTCTGAAGAGACGAGGATGGAACTGGGCACGGCAGTCCTACACCATCCTCTCCTCCACGCACTCTCAGTCAGCACAATTCTGTATTATCCAACACAGCCCCCGGTTGTGCTCAAATTAAAGTCGGGCGATCGACGAAGATGATCGATACAACGCCAAGCAATGCGGTCTAGACGCCCGTAGACCGTTCGTGTGAGGCTTTGCCAGCCAATCATCAGCCGGATTGGCGCCCTAGCACCCTGGTCCACTTACCTCGGTGGCTTGTGCGCTCCTTCCCATCCTCAATTACAATTGGTGGCCGGCAGTCGCCCAAAATGGGTAGGAGCGATCAAGGACAGAAAGCTCGATCGAGTATGGGCACCTCGATCGAGTATGGCACCTCTGATGGAAAGCCCGATCCAGTATGGCACCTCTGATGGAAAGCTCGATCCAGTATGGCACCTCTGATCGAGGAAGGCACCCTTCATCGTTTATCGGCAGTCAGTCGTGCTTGCTGTGATGCAAGACGTGCCCAAACCATCAGGCCCAGGGCAAGGGGGTGTTGGCGGTGTGCGCGAATTTCAACGGTGTTGCAGGGGTCGATTCAGCAAGTGCACGAAGACTGCTACCTGGTGCGTATACTATACTATATTGCTCTTGGAACCCATTTAGTGCATGTTCTAGATTCTCTCAGCCAGACAGATTTGGTGGAGTGAACCAACGAGTACGAGCAAGTGGCCAACTACTGCTCTGTGTGCTGAAACTCTGGAAGCCACCTTCTAGCCAGCCTATATTTGCCAGCTACGGAAGAGGATCAGTTATCAGGTCCGTTTATGCAAATATGAAAATTGCTGAAAAAGAGTACCTCGTGTCATGTGATTTGGACGCCCCACTAGCCATCCAGTCACGTGAGCCCATCCTATTTATTCCAACATTTCCTCCCACCACTGCAATACTGCAATACTGCTACATCTGTCAACTATCCCATCGCACCACTGCAATACTGCAATACTGCTACATCTGTCAACTATCCCATCGCACCACTGCAATGCTGCTGTATCTGTCAACTTGCAATACTGCAATACTGCTACATCTGTCAACTATCCCATCGCACCACTGCAATGCTGCTGTATCTGTCAACTATCCAGACACCTGTGGCATGCCAGCCATCGGATTATCACACAGGAGCCTTTACCTCGTATCGAGTCACAGCACCCACATACACCCTCAATTCTATCATGCCTCTGCTCTGAAACACAGGCGGACTCCGAAACCAGAACAACCCAGGCGTTAGTAGTATATTTCTGTGCAACGTACAGTCTTGCCGTCACCCTCGCGTAACTCCGAGGACTACAACCCAACCTGAAACAATTGGCAATGCATGCCTTCTCGGTTCATTCAGCCTAACGAGGCTTCTGCAGCCAAAAACAAAACCTAGGGCCAAAAGGTGATTCTGTGCATAAGCAGCACCACCCAACCAAGATGCTCCTTTTTTCCTACATTAAGCCACTTGACTTGGGATCAATTCTCATGCTTGAAACAACAGTGATCAGGCTGACAAGGTGCCTAAAGATCCTTTATCACATCAGTTCTGATTGGCGACACCAATCATACTTTGGTCCGCCTCACTCAATTATGAAGATGAAGTGGCACTCCAAGCGAAGCTGTTGGTTGCCATTGCAATTGAAACACAGCCTTCTCATACATGGCTAACAAGCGTTGGTTCGAGGACCCTCGACCCTGGCTAACCGGTCTCATTGAAAAGACACTACGTATAGAAATTGTCCCAGGAAGTTCAATACTGTTGGTTTCCACACCAAGACCGTTATAAGCGACGGGTGGACAATTGTGCACAGCTGTTTTAGCTACGAAGACGACAGCTTGGATCCTGAAACACCCTCAAGGCCGTTCTGCTCTATTCTGACCTCATTCAGACAAGTATTCTGTCAGTTGACTTACTTACCAATTCACTTTAATGTTCAAGGGTGCTCCTGTCGCGCTTAGGTACCGATAGGTGCAGTGTGCAGTACTGCTCAATCAGATGCAGCCTGCGTGACTTTGCTTGACCATTCGAGCGAGCGACAGATGTGTCATGCATACGGACGGCGGCACAGTTGCGGCGCCGCCAGCAGACTCTGATCAAGATGAAACTCTGAAACATTGACATCGTTGAGGGCCGTTCTCGATTGGTCGCCCCCGAATACTTTCAATGAATGTTGCTTCATGAAGCTCTTTACCTATGGCGCATTAATGAACGCTATCCTTCTCTCTGCGTCCTTCTTATTCCAGGCAGTTTCCCTCGAAGCACCCCCCTCCAAGCGGCCAAGCCGACGTCGCCACTCTGCTGTTTGGCCGTGTCAATGAGCATTACTATATCTCACTGTATGGGCCGGATGGTGCCTTGTCACAGTATTCCCGGGCCCAGGCTACCATACACCAGAGCCCAAGCCTACGCCTTCCAAGCCATGCTCGGCTGAGGTCTTGGAACCACTCTAGCGGGCGACCATGACCACAGTCCTGGCGAGCGAGCGAGCGTGAAAAGGGTTGACGACCAAGGCCTGTCAGGACCAGCAGCATGCTCATGACAATGCATGCTTCGTGGGGTCCGCGACCGGCCTGGCCATCTTCGCGCGACTGACTGTCTTGGCTGGCTCCGTCTTCCAAGCGGGCGTCTCCTCCCTCGCTCGGCGACCTACTACTGCCCGAGCAGAATCTCGCCGTGCTCAAAGAGCCCGGCCAAGGCTGTCGTCTGTCGGCTTTCTTCCACTATACGACTGCGCCAAGGTGGACGTGTCCCACCATGTCATACGTGAGCGTACATACATGCCCACAGTCTGGCTCGTCTTGGCTGGCTTTATCGGCCTGGCCACCCCCCCTACTCTCCGCCCTGCCCGACCTGGGAGAATTCCCCCTCGAGAAGGACGGACGAGACAATCACCAAAAGGCACCACCCCGATCGGAGTAGGGAAGGAAACATAATCATCATACACATACCTCTTGCAAACTGCGGCTATCATGGCAGGCTCTGTCCCGGATAGTGAGGGATGATAAGAAGTGGAAACCGGAGATACAGAAAGAGGTGTCCAAGCGGCGCAAGAAATGGTCAGTGCCCATGATTAGGAACATGCCATCAGAGCGTCAGTTCTACTGCTAGTCTATTGATCCTGCAGATGACGGTTCCAGCTTACACTGTTTGGTAAAGTTCTATGTACAAGTAGGGCTGCACTCAAAGCTAGCTTGCCTTGACCTTGCCATTGGCTGTGCCGTTCTGGTGTGCTCCCTCCGTCGTAACCTCTCTGGTCCACTCCGCAGGCTTGTCAATGTACACGCGCTCCACAAACTTGAGTGCCTCGTCAATGACAATCACTGGGGCGGAGATCCAGAAGACTGCCTCCCACTCCTTCCATGTCAGTGCCGATATGCTGAACAAAGACTGTCCAAGGCTGGTGTAGACAATTCCGAGGTGCAGGACCATTGACAGCGCGATGGCATAGATCAGCTTCGTGTTCTTCCACAGCGGCAACGTGATCAGTGACTCGGACGAGGACAGGGCATTCATGGCATTCAACATCTCAATCACGACCAGAATTGACAGAGACATGGTTGACGCTGTCTTGGTCTCGACCGATGTGGGCGCAAAGATCGAGCAGCTGGTATTGGCAAAGTCAGAGCTAAGGGTGCCGCACTTGTGGAAGTTCCGGAGTTGGTAGAACGATAGTTGAGGGCCGCCGGAATACAACATGAACCACCACGCGTATCCAAACACAGTGGCGGCGCCCACGTACGTCCCAATGACCATGTATCGGAAAAATAGCCATCCACCGACCAGAGCTTCATCGCGCTTGCGGGGTGCGCGACGCATGACATCGTGGTCGGGTGGGTTGAAAGACAGGGCCGTGGCCGGAAGCCCATCAGTCACCAGGTTCACCCACAGCAACTGCACTGGAATGAGTGCCTCAGGCAGTCCAAGAGCGGCAGTCAAAAAGATAGAGACGACCTCGCCAATGTTAGAAGAAATCAGATAGCGGATGAACTGTTGAGTGTTGGAGTAGATGGTGCGGCCCTCCTCGATAGCAAGCTCGATTGTGGCGAAATTATCGTCAGCGAGCACCATATCAGCTGCCAGCTTGGCTACATCTGATCCAGTGCCCATGGCAACACCAATGTCGGCTTTCTTGAGAGCTGGTGCATCATTGACGCCGTCGCCAGTCATTGCCACCACCTCACCCGCTTCTTGGAGCAGGTCGATCAGCTGCGACTTGTGGCCTGGCTCGACTCGGGAGAAAAGCGAGGCAGTTCGCACTGCTTCGCGCTTCTCTGCCTCGCTCAGGGCATCAAACTCACGTCCGGTGAAGGACAGTCCAGTGACATCTTGATCATGAGTAAAGATGCCAATTTGTCTGCAGATAGTCTCGGCGGTAACCTGATTGTCACCTGTGATCACGATCACGCGGATGCCAGCGTTCCTACACTCTCGGATCGAAGCAGCCACTTCGGGGCGAGGCGGGTCCAGCATACCGACGAGACCGATCAGGGTCATCTGTTGCTCCAGCTGGGCGTAGTCCTGGGTAGTCTTGGCCGACTTGAATGCAGGATTTCCGTCAACAACGTCAAGATTTGCCAGAGCAATTACTCGCAGGCCGTGGCTGGCGTACTCATTAAGCTCTTCGGCAATGAGAGCAGCATGTTGCTTGGTCATAGGCACCCTCTTGCCATTGGGGCCGAGGAGGATGTGTGTACAGCGCTCGACAATTGACTCTGGGGCACCCTTGACGAGCAGCTTCTGCTCCGCACCACTGCCTGCCAGAACTGACATGCTCTTGCGGTCACGAGAGAACTCGTAAAGGGCGCGGCGGGGGAGGCGTTGCTCATAATACTGGCTTGCAAAATGCACCCTCTCCGCAGCCGTTTTTGAGGCGCGAAGCCGATTGAGCGACGCGTCGGCGGTTCCAATCTTCTCGACTAGAACGCGCAGAGCACCCTCGGTTGGCTCACCAATGCTGCTGTAGGTCTTCGTTTTCGCATCATACTCGAGCAGGGCATCGTTGCAAAGAGCCAGGACCTCGGACATCTGTTTGAGCGTGCTTGATGAGACGGCCACATCTTCGATCTGTTTGCCATTACGGAGCAGTCGACCCTCGGGTGCGAACGTTGTTCCCTCGACCTGGATTTCTTCCAAGTCGGTTCCTGCTTCATTCAGACAAACAACCTTCTCAACGCTCATCTGGTTGGTCGTCAGCGTGCCTGTCTTGTCTGAGCAGATGACACTGCAGCTGCCAAGGGTTTCAACCGAAGGCAAGCTTCGCACAATGGCATTCTTGGCCGCCATTTTGCGTGTGCCTAGTGCCAAGCAGGTGGTGATGACAACTGCGAGACCCTCTGGGATTGCTGCTACACCAAGAGAGACGGCAATTTTGAGGTAGTATATGGCCCCTTTGACCCAGCTACCTCCGTGGACCGGGTCGTTGAAATGACTGATGTTGATGAGCCAGACGAGCAAGCAGATGCCGGTAATAACCTTGGCCAACATGTCTCCAAAATCGTTCAACTTCTCTTTGAGCGGTGTTGGCTCTGAGATCTGCGAAGTGATACTCTCGTGGATATCGCCAATCGCAGTCTGGCTGCCAGTGAGCACGACGACAGCGGTAGCATGGCCGGCGACGACGGTGGTTCCAGAGAAGAGGATGTTTGTCTGATCCTGTTTGACGGCCTTTGAGTCTGAAACCGGACTGGTCTGCTTGCCCACACTCTCGCTTTCGCCTGTCAGGATGGCCTGGTCGACAGCAAAGGAATTGCTCTGGATCGACAGAAGGCGGCAGTCGGCTGGGATGCGGTCGCCCACAGCCACAGTAACGATATCTCCAGGAACCAAGTCCTCGGCCTTGATCTTCTGCACACGGCCATCTCGAACGACTTTGGCCTCGTTGGCCGAATATTCTTGAAGAGCGGCAATTGCCTGCTCAGCGCTGGTTTCCTGCGTCACACCGACGATGGCATTGAGGATGAGGATGGTAAGGATGACAAGGGGGTCGACAAAGGCCGTCCAGTCTTCAGCGTCGTCAAAGAGAGCGAGGACGAAGGAGATGGCTGCTGAGCCTAGGAGGATGATGACGAGCTGATCCTTGAACTGTTCGAGGACAAGCTGCCAGAGCGGAGTGGGAGGTTCGTCGGGAAGTGCTACACATGGTCAGTCAGTCAGTTAACCGGGCAGTTAATCGGACAGTTGGTCGACCAGTCTCGGTGGACAATTGAGTCTCGACGCAGATCCGGGGGTGGAGTGAGACATACAGTTACTGCCATACTGCGCACGGTTGGTCTGTACCTGCCGCGAGGTCAGGCCACTGGACTCTCGCACATCAAAGTGCTCGAGGACCTCGACCGAAGTCTTTGTATAGGCCTGTTCCATGGTGTGGTGGTGTGTGGCCAAGACTCCAAAGGTGGTGACTGACCAAAGGGGAGAGAGAGACGCGTTCTATCAATCGATCAATCAATCCCAGGCAATGCAAGAAGCACCACTGCCATCAGTCTAGTTCTTTAAGTCTATGATGGGAGCAGATATCATACAGTCTACATGAACGAATGGCTTGAATACCACAGCCGCTGTTTCATCTATCATCAGGACACGGTGGAAGGTCCGAGAAAAAAAAATCTTACGGCTAGTGACACTTGACGCTGGGCGCACCAGCCGTTGATTGGTGAGGCCCCTTCTCCTGGATTCTCGATTCTCGAGGTGGAAAGAATGCAGAATACAAAGCCGAGGAGGGTGGGCTTGGTCTAATTGCATGGGCGTCAGCCTGGTTCTGTCTGGCCTTGGTCACATCCAGGACGCACACGGGATGAAAGCAAGAGACAAGGAGACACAAGCTGGCCGTAGAATGCATGGGCTCTTCTTGAGTGAGTGGCAAACGCGGAGGACCAGATCATCGTGGCGACACTGACCCCTCCCCGCAGACGCCAGTTAGGTAAGAGCGAAGGCGACAGTTGCATGCCAAACAAAACAGTAGGCGCGTGTTGCTTTTGCCTGGGGAAGGTACGTCAGCCTGTCACACACAGCGGATTAGCCCAATTTCTTTCGCCTTCTTTGGCCGCGACCAAAGTGGCTTAGCCCTGTGACAACCCACTACGACCACCAGCCACTTGGCTGATCATCAGCCTGCGTTCGATCCCAACAACGGTTGTCCTCTCTATCGTCATTGCATTCCTCTCGTTGAGCATCATCATCATCACTGCCGATTTATTATCTCCTAACCCATCGCATCTCTCTCTCCATCCCCGACTTGCGCTTCTACGTCACCCCGCTTCGCCGAGATGGCTAACGATGTAAGTGTGTTGGCGCGAGCCCCGATGACCATTTGGCGGTAACGAGACGACCTGTGGCTGACCTCGAATTCTTTTGCAGCGCGAAAGGTATCCAAAGCCTAAATTGCCGGTGGCAGCGGTGTCCAGGCAGCCGCTAACAGGGAAACAGCAAGACCTTTCTTGCCAGGCTGTGTGAGCAGGCTGAGCGCTACGATGAGATGGTTGACTACATGAAGGAGGTGGCAAATGTGCGTCAATCAGCTGCCGTGCATGAGATGCTTGAGATGCACCGAATGCACCGAACCCCTCCTCGTGGAGGCGTGGTCTGACTGTGTCTAGCTCGGCGGCGAACTGTCGGTCGATGAGCGCAACCTCCTTTCGGTCGCATACAAGAATGTAGTAGGCACACGCCGTGCGTCCTGGCGAATCATCTCGTCCATCGAGCAGAAGGAGGAGTCCAAGGGCTTGGACAAGAACGTGGCCACAATCCGCGAATACCGCCAGAAGATCGAGACCGAGCTCGAGAAGGTGTGCCAGGACGTCCTGGATGTGCTCGACAATGCTCTCATCTACAAGGCCGAGTCTGGCGAGTCCAAAGTCTTCTACCACAAGATGTAAGGCGCCCTGGGCCCGCGCCCGCGCATGCGCACGTGCTTGATGTTCCGCATCTCTGACCTAGGCTGCAGGAAGGGAGACTACCACCGATACCTTGCCGAGTTTGCCTCGGGCGAGAAGCGGAAGACTGCGGCCACTGCCGCCCATGAGGCGTACAAGGTATGGATGATGACTGCAAGCCAACTGCTAGCCGCTGAGCACCGCTCTAACTGACCGCACAGAATGCTACCGACGTTGCCCAGACTGAGCTGACTCCGACCCACCCGATTCGCCTGGGTCTCGCGCTCAATTTCTCAGTCTTCTACTACGAGATCCTCAACTCACCCGACCGGGCATGTCATCTGGCGAAACAGGCGTTTGATGATGCTATTGCCGAACTCGACTCTCTGTCCGAGGAGTCGTACCGCGATAGCACGCTGATCATGCAGCTCCTGCGTGACAACTTGACTCTCTGGACGTCATCCGATGGTGGCGA
This sequence comes from Chaetothyriales sp. CBS 134920, assembly GCA_003693665.1. Classification (NCBI taxonomy): domain Eukaryota; kingdom Fungi; phylum Ascomycota; class Eurotiomycetes; order Chaetothyriales; family Domatiomycetaceae; genus Domatiomyces; species Domatiomyces catenatus. Next base: position 23,928 of record QQSL01000030.1, on the reverse strand, counting down.
GGGCGAGCCTGCAGCGGCTGCGGCTGCGGCTGCTCCTACTGGCGGCGCGGCTGCTACTTCGGGTGAGGCGTCCAAGGAGGACAAGGCTGTTGAGAGCGCGGCCGTTCCAGCGGAGCCTGCGCCGGAGAGTAAGGCCGATGCTCCGACTGCCGCATCTTAGCTCTCTAGTGTGATTGTCTGTACGGCCGTCTTGAGATGTTGACAGGGCGTGCTTGTGGCACAATCACTCGATCACCTGGCCGCACAGCCTTGACTGTATGGCTGGAAGCTCGTGGAGAGCGGGGAAGGGGGAGCGGTGGATAGATATCAGCAAGGCACAGGTGGTCGACTGGTCGACGACGGAGCGCGGTGACATGACTACTACACGTTTACGTCCAGCTAGCTTGCGGGTGGATGAGGAGTGGAGTTCAGCAAGCGATTCCAATTCTTCCTCATAACCCAATGCCTTTGGTCCATTGTGCTCTGCTTAGTTTTTTTGTCTTGTTTTTGCTTTCATGCACATTCTCCAGAACTTACCACCGTTCTCCAGAACTATCACGTGCCTGGTGCCTTGGTGTTTCGTTTCATCTTTCCGATTTCAATTTCCGGGCCGTGGCCTGACTGCCAATTGCCGTGCCCGAAGGCCGTAGTTCGGAATTCCACAATATTACCCTTGTTGAAGCTCGAACCAACTGCAGTCCAGGATTCGCTGCTTGTTCGTGCAGCTCATTCAGTCGAGTAATATTTGTAGTCCCTGCTGCTCTGCTGCCGCTGTCGCTGACGCTGACGCTGACGCCGAGTCTGAGTCTGACTGTGACTGTGACGCCCCTCCCTTGGTCTTTGGGCAAGCACGACATTTGCTCCTTCCACCAATACTTCCCCCTCTCTTCTACCCTTCTGCTCTTTCGCTTTTTGGTATGCTCTGGCAAGTATAACAACTTCGCCGCCGCTGCTCGGAATGTTCAGCCTGGGTATCCTCGAGCCTGCGACACCAGGGCCGGTGCCAGGGACGGTGAATGTCTACCAACAGGCCCAGCGCAGTGCCGAGCTCCTCGAGACCGCGCAGCATCTGAAGAGGGCACCAGACGGCCAGAAGATTCTCATTCCACAACCCTCTGACGATCCCAACGATCCTCTGGTAAGGACTCTCCTGCCACGATTTACCGCGCCCTAACATTTGTCCAGAATTGGCCACTATGGAAGCGCGACACCATCCTCGGAGTCCTGTGCTTTGTTGCCGTCCTCTCCACCGTTGCCTCGCCTCTTCTCGCGGCCGACTCGACCACTCTGGCCATTCTGTTTGCCACAACGTTTGAAAAAGCCGCGTTGTTGACGGCATACCATCTCCTCGGCGTCGCCGTCGGTGGCGCAATCTTTGTACCCACGGCGCGCATCTGGGGAAAGCGACACCTCTTTCTGTTCGGCTCGCTCTTGATGATCGCCAGCTCGGTGTGGGGTGGCTCGACTCATAAAGGCCACAACTATACCTCGCTGCTTTGGGCACGCGTTTTCCAGGGTGTTGCGCTCGCTCCGTTTGAAGGCCTGATCAATGCCTGCGTGGGCGATCTGTACTTTGTCCACGAGAGAGGCCCGAGGATGGCATTCACCAATACCTGTCTATTTGGCGGCGCCTTCCTGACGCCAGTCTTCGTGGGCATGATCGCAGCTACCGAGAACCTGGGCTGGCAGTGGACCTTTTATTTCTTGGCTATCTTCATGGGCCCAGGCTTTCTGTTGCTCCTCTTCTTCGCGCCCGAAACGGCGTATCGAAGACCGCACAACCTCGATCTGGATCTGCTGTCCGATGACGCAGCAGCGACCAAGGCCGAATACATTGACGAAGAGGCGCGGCCTAGCACAGACAAGGCTCTCCATGGCATGCAAATCAGCGAATCTCCACCTCCTCCGGCGACCCTGCTGCAGAGATTGTCGCCATTCAACGGTCGCAAGACTGATGAATCCTTCGTCAAACTATTCCTACGGCCCTTCCCGCTCTTTTTCCATCCTGCCATTCTATGGGCCTGTCTGACACAGGGAGTTATCATCGGATGGACCGTCATGGTCGGAGTTATCCTTTCGCTCCTCTTCCTTGGGCCTCCGCTGTTCTTCAATGAAGAGAAGGCTGGATACATGTACACATCTGCCTTTATCGGCAGCATTCTTGGTCTCTTCCTGTCTGGCATCTTCAGCGAGTTTGTGACAAACTGGTGCGTTCGGAAGAACAAGGGCACATATGAGCCAGAATTCCGCATCCTTCTGGTCATCCCGACGCTTGTGTTCAGTTGCATCGGCCTCTATGGATTCGGCATCACGGCGCAAGGCGTCACACGCGAGAAATACCATTGGATCGTGCCAGAGGTCTTCCTGGCTTTCATATTGATCGCCATGGTCATGGCCGCGGTGGCCTCGGCGCAATACCTGCTTGACGCTCACCGTGAAATCGCGGTCGAGGGCTTCACCAACCTGATAATCTTCAAGAACGTGTTCAGTTTTGTTCTGGCGTTTTATGCCTATGATTGGGTATTTCGGCGTGGCATCTCATACATGTTCATCTGCTTTGGCAGCATTCAGATTGCCATATGTGCGCTGAGTGTGCCGATGTATGTGCTGGGCAAGCGGAACCGCAAGTTTTTCCATGACCACGATATCTTGACGACCCTTAGACTGAGATAGAATTGTTCATCAATTCGGCCTTTGAGGCGAAGCTTGGACTTTTGAGAGCTGGCCATCTAGCACAGTATTTATATCATACAAGAAGTGAGTGCTATGAGACCGAAGCTGTTACACCGAACGAGTTGTCCGCCCGCTGAGGTGGCAGTGAGGTGAAGACAGCAATCTCTGACCAAGTGCCACATCCCAGTTGCAGCCAATCATATCCATGCGCCAACTACGTGGAATGAAGCGTTGTGCTGTCACTCACTGCCTGACAGAAGTCGTTGAGCTTTTACTCCTCGCCTTCCGGGCGTTTCTTCTCCACCGCGGGTAAGGAAGCCCCCGGCCGAACCCCGGATAGGGCCACGTGGAGGCAAAGTCTGTGGCGTCCACGCCCTTAGCTCTTGGCCTTAGCCCTTGGCCTTTAGCCCTTACGCCTTGAGCCCTTGGCCCTTGCCTTAGGCCCTAAGGCGCCCCCACTAGCTGACGCACGCCCACAACCCAGAAACTGGGTTCTAGCTGTACAGACAATTACAAATGTACGACTCACCGCGATACTTTCCTCGGCAGGGAGGACATACGAGGGACAATCCTTTCCGTAGAGCAACATGCCAAAGGCAACAGTCTCGTCTCGGCCGCAACACGCTGCATGTCTGCCTCGGCCCCTTTGTACGGCATTGTATCCGGGTAACTTAAATCCTGCCTAATTACAACAAGCTTTTACCGCCAGTCAGGGAGATTGGTGGGATTCCAAATAAGTGGGGCTTGGCGGTCTTGTCAATTGTTACTGACTAACTACTCTAAGAAACCACACGCGTTTCTTTAACTAACCGATTTTCCCTCTTTTTCTCCTGAAGCAAAGCGCCCAAGCTGGGTTGAAGAATCGCCAGAGAGAGAGATTGCGGTGGACACAGGCGCTGACGCTGAGACGCTGTGAGTGGGAGAGAAGGACGAAGAAAACAGCGGAAGAGGGGGAGGAGGAAGAAGGAGAAGGAAAAAAGAGCCAGGCTTTGGACAGATACACCAGCCAGGCTTTGGACAGATACACCAGCCAGGCTTTGGAAAGGGAAAAGAAGAAGGGGAGAAGGAGAAAAGAAACAGCTCCTGTCCTGTTGTTGGCCATTTATTCGACAAATGTCGCAAACCAATGGCCCAGGTACAGCACAAGAGCAGAACAACACAGCAAAGCCGCTTCGACAGGAACAACAGCACACACATGTTTATTATTATTCACAGATGCTACTACTCTGACTACTCCTGCTGACTGATTTGCCTGCCACTTTGGCTTGTTTCTCTGCTGAACCATGGCACAGGACCCAAACAGCATGGGTATGAGAATAACAGCACCAAATAGTCCTACTACAGCAGCAGCAGCAGCAGCAGCAGCAACAACACCAAGTCCAATACGGAAGCAACAAGTGCCACTGGCACAAACGACACAGTCTCCTCTCTGCCTGGCATGCTGTTCAATCTTCGACGGAGCGACGCCTCGCAACGAAGAGGGCGAAGTGCTGCATCATACGCTGGAAAGGCTGGCCACAACAGCGGCCCGTGGCTGTCACCTGTGCTTGACAGTGTACACTTCACTTGACCCAGACATGTTTAAAGCCCTGGGACCGAATGAACGACAATCAGAGTCGAGTGGCTTGACGAATGGGCACCATCAGCGACCGCAGCAGCAGCCACAATCTCAGCATCGCGATACTCATGGGTTTGCTTGCATTACCCCGATCGCAAAGGACCAGGCACGATTGGTATTCCGTTACGAGACGGTGGAGGTGATTGGTACTGGCAGCAGCGACGGCCGCAACAGCAGCAATAGCAACAGCAACAGCATCAGCACTACCAGCAGCAGCAGAAGGTCGGAACGCGTGTACGGCCAGGGCAAGGCCAAGACAGTGGTGCGCGGCGATGACAGCACAGCACTGGTAACGGTCGAGTTGATCCTTATGAACCCGCGATATGCGGTGGAGCCTGGGGTTCGCACGATCGGCACATGGTCGACATCGACGGCGAGCGAGGAGAGCCTAATGATTGCGCGCGCCTGGCTGGACGAGTGCGCGTTCAATCACATGAAATGCAGCGCCAAAACGCACGTGGCCATGGACTCTGGCTCTGGCGGCGAGTGCACGTGGAAGCCGACGCATTTGCTAGACGTCAGTCTCCGAGGCCCGGGGGGAGCGCACGGTGTCAAGCTCGTGGACGGCATCTCGGTCGATCCGCTAGCAGAGTATGTCACGCTCAGCCATGTGTGGGGCAGGCAAAGGGGTGTGCGGCTGCACAAGGGCACGCTGGCAGCGTTGAGGCACGGCGTTGCGGTCAACTCTCTACCCAAGACGTTTGCGGAAGCGGCCATGGTCACGCTCAGCCTTGGATTCAGATACGTTTGGATCGATGCGCTGTGTATCATGCACGACAGCGAGGCGGCCGCGCTGAAAGAGATCAGCATGATGGATCGCATCTATGGCGGAGGCGTGCTCAATATTGCCGCCACAGGGGCAAAAGACGACACGGTCGGCCTGGTCGCAGAGCGGAATGTGATGTCGCTGCAGCCTTGTGTGGTGTCTGCCAGGGGACTGGGGATTGCAGATGGGCTGTACAAGTGCTTGCGCAGCACGGTATGGCAGGATCTGATCAACACGAGTCCGCTGGTCAAGCGGGCGTGGGTGTTTCAGGAGCGGGCGCTGGCCAAGCGGACCCTTCATTTCACACGCAATGAGCTGTTGTGGGAGTGTCAGCAGACGTGTTGCAGCGAGGTCTTTCCCAAAGGACTGCCGGTGACGATGAAAGGTGGTGTTTGCGACAGAGACGTGTTTGACAAACGAGTCCACCACCAGCGACAGGGAAACTGGCCCAGTCTGGTCAAGCAGTACAGCCGAGGAAGGTTGAGCTACCCCAGTGACAAGCTCCTGGCCCTGGCCGGACTGGCGCGACAATACATGCACAGGAACCGGCTGCCGAGCTCGGACTACGTGTGCGGGATGTGGAAGGGCATGCTGCCGCACGGCCTGCTATGGACCGTCGACGGCGGCGTACGGCCGAAGAAGTGGAGGGCACCAAGCTGGGCCTGGACGAGCATCGACGGCGAAGTCTGCCTGCCTGACGTGAGACAGCAGCAGCAGGAAGCCGGCCGGGATGTGTGCCTACAAATCATTCAAGCCTCGGTCACGGCCAAGGCAGACGATCCATTCGGACAGGTGGAGAGTGCCAGGCTACAGGTGCGAGGCTTCATGTCCAGAGGCCTGCTGCGACGGACACACGACTACTGGGGCCAGGGCCGGTGTGTGATTGACTGCGGCAGCAACAATGTCGGCCAACTGGAGCTTGACGCTGCCTGCTTTGACGAACGGCTCCCCAAGCTGACGGCCGGGGGTGGCCATCACAGCCTGGCCGAGCAGGTCGAGGTCTATCTGCTGCCGGTCGTCGATTCGGTCGATCGCGTCGATGGACTGATCCTGTGCTCCAACCTGAAAAGGGGCGAGTTCCGGCGCCTTGGATCCTTCCAGGTCAGCCGTCACCACTCCAACAAGTGGGAGCAATTCAAAGCCCTAGCCAGGCGCGACCCGCGTCTGATGAACATCGAAGGCGACGACGACGATGACGGCGACGGAGAGCGATCAGCAAGCGACTGCACCTATCTGATCAACCTGGTCTAAGACAACACACTGTAACATCGGTTTCATCGTCTTCATCATCGTCGTCATTATCAGCATGCTTCATTTGAAACGATTTAATGAGAGAGCGAGCATAAGTGAGTCTGTGTTTTCGGAAATGACTGGTCCGGTCCGGGTCACATGGGGCGAGGTGTGACGACGACAACCGGGGTTATGATTGGATGGCTGGCGAGACCCCGGCCGAGGCATAATGATTGGACGCTTAGTTTGACTAGTTTGAGAGGCCGAGCTTGCGATTGGCCGGCGGCCTGGATAGATTGACCAGTAGCAGGGCTTGGCCCAAACCTAATTTTATATAAACAGAAGGAGCGAACATGACCCTGGACACGGTGCCACGCACTGTAAGCAACAAGCAGCAGTGACAAAATCAGATCAGATCTTCTTTATCTCGCTTTCTTGCTCTCTGGTCTGGCTTTTCCCCTTCTCGCTTCTCACATCTCACATCTCACACTCGCCGCCCATACTTGCTGCCTCATCCATTCTTCAAGATGCGATCCCATCTCCTCCTTCTTGCCCTGGTGGCCGCTGCATCTGCCCAGGCCTCCTTCAGCCTGCCAACATGTATGGGCTTTTCTACCCATTGATTGATGATTCCTTGGTTCACTGCCCCCCAGCTGATGACCGACAATCTATTACCCGATTTGACAGCGCCACGTTTGCTGACGATTGCCGTTTTCCACAGGTGCGACATCTTGCGTGACAGAGGAGCTACCAACCGACTGCAACGGTGACCCCGAATGTACGATAGCCACCCCCCGCCTCTCCCCCCCCGCTGCGCCGTCGAGCTGTCAAGATAGTGTATTTTGTTTTTGAAGAAAGTTAAGAGGCGAAAGACCCCACTAACGCTCTTGCGGGCCCCGCTGGGCCTGAGAGTGTGAGCACATACAGGCATCTGCTCCTCGGCCGGCTTCATTGACGCCATCTCGTGCTGCGTGTCGAAAGCTTGCAACACGGCCGACCAGCAAGCGGCGCTCTCGTATGCCCGCAGCATCTGCCAGCCCGCTGGCGTCACCAACCTGCCCACGGCCGCAGGCTGTACTGCGTCGAGTGCGAGTGCGACTAGTGCTGCCTCGGTCTCGTCCGGCTCGGCTGCTGCATCCGCGGCTACATCGGCGACTACATCGGCTGCCTCGAGTGACGCATCGTCGGATGCGACAACAGCTGCGAGCTCGGCAGAAACTACAAGCAACAGCGACAGCGACAGCTCGGCCACGAGCGAAGCTGCAACAACCTCTGCTTCGTCGACTGCGTCGTCTTCCGCCGACAGCGAGAGCAGCGGCAGCGGCAGCACCGCGGCCTCGTCGAGCGCCGCAGCTGCGACCTCTTCCGGCGCTGCCAACCCGCTCTCCGTCCAGGGTGCTGGTGTTGTGTGCGCTGCTGGCTTGCTGGGATTGGCTGGTCTGCTGTAGATGGGACAAGTACCGAGCAGGAGCTAGCTGGTGTGTGAGACAGAAGAGGCAGACTGAAAGAAGACCCAAAAGCGAAGAGATGGCGGGATTCCCTTGCCTACATTTCCATTACCCAAACGTGAAGAGATGGCGGGACTGCCTTGCCTTCATTTCCATTGTACTCAAAATCTGGATGTTCTTTTCTATCTCTATCTTCTAGTTTTTGCTATCGTCGTCTTCCTCTTCTTCGGCCTTGATCTGCTGCGCCCGCTGCACCACCTCCCTCCTCTCATCGCGAATGACAGTCCACAAATAGCCCCAGAACAGCATATTGACCAGCGCACTGCTAAACACGACCTGGTTGCCGAGCACATCGCCAATCGTGCTGAACCCGCCACTAGGCAGGGACAAGGTCGAAGACGACGAGGACGAGAAGAAATCCTCACTCCGGCCCGAGTGCAACACATAGATCCACACACACAGCCCGCCCGAGACGAGCACCTGGACGAGCGCGATATTCAAAAACTGCGCCTGCGCCGCCACAAGCGCATACATTTCCTCGCCGACAGCAGCACTATTATTATTATTAGTATTAGTATGATCCTTGCGAGACGCCTGCCCTTGCTTCTGCTTTTGCAATGCCAACGACAACGACTCGGGCACGCCCAAGCCAGCGGCAAACACAAACAGCGCAAACGCAAAGCCAGCCAGGACAAGCCCCACAATGGCCAGCAGCTGCGTCGACTGCGCCGACAGCGCCGGCAGGCCCTTGTCCAGCCGCGCCCGCGCCGGCTGGAAGCTGGCTTCGCGGATGTGCATTGCTTCGCCCAGGATGCCCAAGATGAGCGCCGCCGACGTCAGCACTTGCACCGGCGAGGTGAGCAGCGAGTAGGCGATTGTCAGGAGCGCGCCTGCGTACGCGTATAGGAGCGTTGCTGAGGATAGGAGGGCCATTTTCTTTTCTTTTTCTTTTTCTTTTTTTTTTTTTTGGATTTTGGATTTTGGATTTTGGATTGTTTTCCTCTTTTTGTTTTGGGTTTGGGTGGTTTGGTGTCTGGCCTTGGTCTGTTGTGGTTCCTGGTCGCTGGCTGGTCTGTTGTCTATGGGTGTGTGAGTGCGTGAGTGTGTGAGTGCGTGAGTGAGTGAGTGCGTGAGTGAGTGAGTGCGTGAGTGAGTGAGTGAGTGAGTGAGTGTGTATGGCCGAGGTCGTCGTCGTCGATATAAATTAATTCAGGAGGAATCGAAATGAAAGAAAAGGAGGTGTTTCCGTGTTCTAAACGATCCCCACTTGGCCCGTGTTGATTCGTCCGGCTTCCCGCCTCTAGTGTAAGTAAGCATGATATCGAGTAAGCATGGTATAAGTCGTAATTGTATACACGTGGAGGTTGTTGGAGTACAAGAGAAAAGAAGCGAAATACAGGGGATGGATCTAAGGAATCTGATCGTATTTAGTGGGATGATGGTGGCTGTCTGCTGCTGGTCTGCTGCAGACCACGTACTCGTATTGGGTGTGCCAACAGTACAATACAAGAATTGTAAGCGGGGCGAAACAGGCTAACTTGTTATGTAGATACCGGGCCGGGTAATTAATTAATTCGCTGAGTGTCACTGACCGAACCAGTAAGCGAAGGACCATCCATGTCACTGTCTGTTGTCAGTGTCACACAACCCAATTCTTTGCTTCTTCTCACAACCTTTCCTGGTCAGATATTCTCGCTAGTCATGCAGCTGAGGTCCAGCTTCACAGCTCCCCCGCCTCTTTCTGCCACACCCCGGCGGGCGGGGGTCCCAACCTGAAGGTGTAATTATACTGTGTACACTCGCGATAGAGTGGCCCATTGGCGAAATAGAAGCTAAAGGACAGGATGTGCCCAATGTCTTCATAGCCTAATTCTTTCCTCCCAGCCAACTCTCTCTCTTCGTCTTTCTCTCTTTACCTCTCTCTCGCGCCCTGCATTCAGTCCCTGCCATGGCTTCGTACGTTAATCGTGGACCTGTCAAGTCTGAGACCCAGTTTGACACAAGCGCGGTCAAGGGCAAGACTGCCATCGTCACAGGAGGTAGGCTTTGCTTCTTCTTTGGCTGTTGGCATCATGCTCACCTAGATCAGGTGCCAATGGAATAGGAGAGGCCTATGTCAGGCGTCTGGTTGGAGCTGGGTCTGGACTGCTGCCCGCAGTCAACTCGATCTGCCACTGACTGGCATCAGTGCTTTTGTCGTCTTTGGAGACATCGACATCGACGCGGCCAAGAAACTCGAGGCCGAACTGACACCGTGGGCTTTCCCCGTCACTATCCCCGCTCCATAGACAGCCTGCTGAAGGTGGTAGATCTGTGAAATGGGTCAAGGCCGATGTGACCAAATGGAACGATCAGGTCGACCTGTTCAAGCAAACCTTGGCTCACGCGCCCAACAAGAGAATTGATATCGTCATTCCCAATGCTGGGGTTGCCGGCCTTGATGATGTTTTTGAGACAGAAGGTCGGTTCCCGTCTCCTCCCCCGCCCCCGGGTGCAGCCTCGGACTGATTGTTGATGCAGATGACAAGGACGAGCCTGAGGAGCCTCAGTTGAACATCCTTCGCATCAACGGCATCGGAGCCCTGTATACCATCAAGCTTGCCCTCTTTTACTTCCGCCGCCAATACGCAGCCGATCCTGCAGCCTCAAAAGACCAACTGCTCGTGCTGCAAGGGAGCATGGCCGGTTACGTCGATCTCAAGGCCGCCATCCAGTACTCCTTCACCAAGTATGGCCTGCGAGCGATCATGAAGAACCTCAGACATACCGAGCTCGCACATGGCATCCGTGTCAACTTCATTGGACCATGGTATGCCAGCAGACCAAGGAGCACCACATCACTGACACAGTCAGGTTCATCAAGACCAAGATATTGGGCGGAGGCATCGCCGAACGGCTGACCGAGGCTGGCTTCGAGTTCGCTGAGTTGGAGGACACGGCAACCGCACTGCTGAGGATTGCCAGTGACCCGACCATTAACGGTGAGTTGGAGCCATTCAGGGTGTCGCTGTCTGCGATCTCAGGCTGACAAGGGTGCGCACGCAGGGAGAGCATTCGGCGTCGTGCCGCGTCGTCTCGCCGAAGCTGGCTACCTGGATCTTGATCTTGATGACAACAAGGTGGGCTCCCACTTCGCTGCTGTCGGACCCTTCGAGTGGCCCCGTCATTGCTGACTGTCTGATGTCAGGAGGGTGGTGTGGTCAGGGAACTGAATGAGTCAACCAATGGAGCCTCTCAGGAAACCACCGACCTCAAACTCAGCAAGGGGCCAGAGTGATTGGCCGCCTTAGAGGGCTGCGTCAACAGGCATTGTCCAGTCTCCCCTTCCGCGGCCGCAGCGGCCGCAGCCGGGCTGACCTCCTTGTTGTTTATTTCTTCCTCACACCAACCCAAATAAGACGTGTTTTGTTTCATTGTTTCATTGCTCAGAGGAAGCCAGCTGGCTCCAGCTCGCGCTTAGCTGCATTCTCTCTAGCGAGGCATTATTCTCGGCCTCAGCACAACTCAATCATTCTTTGGCGCTGTTCTTCAGCTAAGCTGAGTTACCGACCGCACGAACTGAGCCGCCCACTGCAGACGAGTGGATCGCGGGGCGTTGGCCAATCGTTTGCGCCAGACCAATGGCGTCGCTAGCACATTCGCCGGCAGCCGCCAATCAGCGCGCGATGCCGATAAAAATAGATTTAAAGACTGCCATTCCGGCGCCTATTTCAACCTTATTCGGCTTGGTTGCTCCTCGCAGTCAGCCAGAGTAGTCATCATTGCCCTGCTCCTTCCCTGTTGAAACCGCGCGGCCTGGTGATCGCTGCAGATCGCCCCTGCCCGTGGCTGCTATTCCAGGCTGGCGGCCAGCCAATGCGCGCCCTCTGCCAAGCGCCACCGTCCCCACCCGCCCACACTCGCCCACACCCAAACTTGCGTCTCCTTGACGTGTGCATCAGAAAGTATAGTCGATGTACACAACTCACTCTCGCCTCCATGCCCTGTGCTGCATATGTAGGCGCAACGACATGGGAATACCTGCAAAATCAACTACCGCCGTCAAGGTCAAGCGGGAGCTTAACTCGCTTATGCCTCTGATCATTTCCCTCCTTCGGCTCCAGCCGCACCTCTGTCTTGTTCTGCCTCTCCCGCAATCTATATATCTATCAGCCTGATGACTTCTAAGCTGACCTCCTCTCCGTCTTCTCTGTGAGCCCGTGTGTGGACAGCCAGCCATTGCCGTCCAGTTCAATTCCCTTGTTGTGGCCCAGGCATGGGCTCCTTGTCCCCTTCTTCCTCTCTATCATAGCCTTCCTCTCTGTGGCCCATCACGCTCGCCAGGCACGTTGGCCTCTAATACTGATGCTCCCCTTTGACTAGCCGTGGTGACCATGGTGCCGAGTCTCAAGTCATTCTATCGAGCCAGCAGCCCTGGCCCTGCTCGGGGCAAACAACTGTCTGGTGGCCACAGGAGGTCCGAACCAAATGACAGCTCCAGTCCTTCCCACCACCCAGGAGAGTGCCCCAGATTGGCTGTTCCTGCCACTGTCAACCTGTTCGACGAAGAATCACCTCCACCATCGTCAACGGAGCAGACTTCGATTGCCATCTCCATCCCCTTGCCCTGGCCCAAGAAGTTTTCACGCAGAGCCTCGTCTGTTCCAGCCAGTGCTGGGACAAGAAGATGGCCAGATCGCGCTGTCAGTCCAGAGGTTCACATCACCAGCCCAATCCCTGCTGCCCTCGTGCCAACAGAGCCTCATCAACTCGTCAAGACGGTGTCTCCATCCATTGCAAACCCAAAGCACACCAGGCCTCTGATCCTGTCGCCTGTCAATGAGGGTTTTGGCAGTCCAGACTCTGCCGGCACCACCAGTGATCCATCGCCCATCACGCCAATTGATCAAGACTCCCAGGCCGACTTTACCATCACCACCATCGCCACTTCTCTTGGCAGTTATAGCATCGCTGGCTCTCGCCCAGTACTCCGCCAGGAAGCAGTTCGACACGTCGAAGCTGGTGCCGCCATCCCCTCTGCCCGAGATGACCGCCAGCTCTCTCGCGTATCACGGTACCTCGACCCGCCGCCTGTGCAGCATCGCAATGAACCTGCTCCAGGGTTGGCAGCCACCGCATTCATGAGATCCCCTCCCATGTCCGCACCCTACGGCTATCAATGGGAACTCAGAGCCCGCTCGCCAAGTGTGCCGGCAGTAACGAGCAAGGCTAGTCCTGTCCACCCCTCCTACGACCATCGCCGTGTGCCATCTGACGGCAGCACCCATCGTGCTAATTCAGCCTGTGCATCGCGCCAGACTCGGGCCACTGATGATGAGGGCAGCATTTCCAGCGAAGAAAGACACTCCCGCTCCAGCAGGGGCAGCTGGCAAAAGCTCCCACGCACTCAGAAACAGCAACAGGCCGAATTCGACACTGGAGGATCAGGCCCGCGGAGTCCAAATACCTATGCGACCGGCCCTGCCTTTTACCGCTCGGTTACTGATGACTACAAGAAGATTCTCCGTGACCCCGGCGACAGCGGTATCATCACTGCTACTGCTCCTCTCTCGAGGTGTGGGTCTGCACAGGGAAGGGCACCTGTTGGATTGAATTTGACCCGTATCTACCAACCACAACAGCTGAAGTCACAACAAAAACAAAAGAGTGAAATTGACACCATGGGAGAACCAGGACCAGAGGTGGACATTGTAGGTGACTCTGATGACAACATCTCACCTCTACACACCCTAGTTCCAAGCGGCAAGGAGTTATGGGGGTAGGGGGGGAAATGAAAATGACATGAACATTCTTTTTCAGTGCTCACTGCACCTTGCAGATGCCGAGATGCACCAGTACAGATTGCCAGGATTAACAACACACACATCGCTTTTTCACCTGACCTTGTCCCAGTCACATTTAACCCTCAGGTATTATATAATATTATTAGACAATTTCACACATCATACTTCACATAAAGAGGACTTGATTGATTGGTTGATTTGTGTGCCATGTGAGAAGACTATCAGGAGGGACTATGTATGACTAAGTACCAGTTAGTTTCCTGTCTCATCCTCTTTTCTTCCTCTTCTTCTGCTTCATCATCATGATCATCATCGTCGTCGTCGTTGGTGTCGTCGTCCTCTTCGATGTCTGCCCCTCCCATCGTCATCAGTCTGGCCCCGGCAGCCTAGCTGTTCGTTGTTCACCACCCCCCCCCCCTTCGGCTCTTGTCAGGCCACCAGATCAGCCACCGCCCCACACCACACCCCCACATCCACACCCCCATCATTTTGAAAGCGGAAGCAAAAGAGAAGAAGAAAAAGCAAAACCCGTGGCTTGATGTTGGCACAGATCCGAGGGGGGTGGTGGTGAGAGATGGTAAGTAAGGAAGGGAGGGGGGGCTGGCAACGGCGGCGCGCGCTCTCGCTCTCTCTACCTGACATTGAAGAACAAGAAAGAAAAAACAAGACAATAAGTCTCTTTCTCTGTGCCTTTCCATTTTCTTTACCAATCAAACTGCTCGGGATAGAATGTAATGCCCTCGTAGCCAGTGTGCATGGCCGATACCACGGCGGCGCGCGAGTCGTCCACCATGCGGCTGGGCCCGCAGCACACAATGGCCAGGGTGTGGCCCTTGGTGGAGCGTGCGCGGGCCTCGGCTGCAACGATTTTGTTGATGTGCGGCCGTTGGTACATCAGGTTGACGTGTGGTGGCAGGTCGGCGTAGGCCTTGCCGCTGCCACGCACCTTCTCCCCCGAGGTGGAGGTTGCTGTGGTGCTGGTAGTGGTAGTGGTAGTGGTTGTTTTCTCGTTGTCGCTGTGGCTGCTGTTGTTGCTCGTGGTGGTGGTTGGGCTGGAATCTTCTGCCACCGCTGCGCGTTTCTCCGCATCATCGCCGGTGGGGTGCTCCAGGCTTGGTGAGCGGTCACCATTGTTGCTGCTCGTGCTGCTGCTGCCGCTGGCACTGGTTGAGTCTCGCATGATCGCGATCGGGTCGGAGATGTACAGGTCGATCTGTAGCTTGACCCTGGCTGTGGCCTCAGAGCCCTGGCGGCGCCAGAAGGCGCCCAGCTCGTCGCCAAAGACTTCGAGGAACATGGCGGCGTCGCGCACTGCCCACACGAGGTTGATGCGCTCGAGGCGCATGGGGTTGTTCTTCTCCAGTTCGTCGAGCAGCGCGCGGAAGTGGGCCAGCGCCACTGTGATGCCGGACCCGCCGATGATGAAGAGCGCGGATTTGTACCGATCCAGTCGGTGCGTCTGCGGCACGCCATAGGGGCCTTCGACCAACACCCGCACAGAGGACTGTATGCGGCGGCCTGATCCTGCCTCTTGGTCCTTGTTGTTCCTGCCGTTCTTGATGATCAGGTTGCGTAGCTGGCCGGTGAAGCCGTCGTGTGGCCGGATAATGAAGGACAGATTGAGATTCTTTGGCTTTGTCCTGCTTCGTCTTGCTGCTGTCGTTGTCTCCGATGGTGAGGAAGCTATCGTCCAAGAACTCAGAGTGAACGGGTGGCTCTCCCAAGGCTTCAGCCCGTGAATCAGATAGACAAAATAGTAGCTCCCCTGCTTTGGACGTAGCCACGACCGCACGGGCACGTCCAGGATGATAGTGTTGGCATCAGGGTTGTACACCGCAATGCTTTTGTGGCCCATACGGTTAAGGCCTACAATGCGAATGATTCGGCAGGCCCGGTCCAACGACCATATCGCCACACAAGCCCAAACATATCCAATAAATTCCCCGTCAAAGATTTTGACGTGGCTATATCTGGTCAGCTTTGAGGCTTTGCACACAGGGGGGTAAATAACACATACAAGTAAATGGCAATGAGGGCCAAGACGGCGAATGCAATATGGAAGAGCAGGAAGAACTCATAGAACCGTTTGCGGATCGGGCGGATTGAAAAGACGCAGAGAAGGCACATGCAGCTCACACACTGCAACGCAAGTAGTTAGCATGGCAGCTTCAAAGGGGTGGGGTGATAGAAGTCCTTGAAGACGTACAATGACACCCATCCAGAAAAACATTCTCTTCCAGTCTGCAAAATATTTTGCTTTGCCGCCTGTTGATATTGTCAGTAAGAACAAGGACAGCAAAAGAAAAGAGTGCATGGGGGAGAACGAACTTTTTATGAGGAGGATTGTATAGAAAATACCGTGCAGTAGTGCCTGGATCGTCGTGAGCCTTGCCACCCATCGGTGGAAGCGGTTGTAGGTCGTGAAGCTCCAGCCAGTCAGCCAGATGAGGACATTATTCCGCATAGCAAATATCCACAGCAGTAGCATATTTACGAGTGCGAAAAAGCCAACTCGATCAGCGAAATAGTGATATATTTGCAGGTCCTTCTGAGCGTAACTGTGCACATGGAGTAAGCATGAATGACTGATATAATGAGGTCAGAGGGTGGATGTCTGCGCTTACTATAAGTTATTCTGAAAGGCATGATAGTCCACAGAACAAAGAATGACGTTGAGGATTATATAGGCGATGATGGTCCAGGATTGTAGTCGGGGGGGAATGGTACAATGACCTAGAGGATGGGCGCAGTGGTAGCCAAATAGAGCTGGTGTGGTGATGTGTTTCTGCGTCCACACCCTCAATTTGCTCATGACTCGGTTGGGCTGGGTCTGGCCGTCTGTTGGGTCGCGATCAAGCGATGATATGACCAAGATGTATATGCGATTGAGGATACCAATGAGGACGACTCCCCCCCAGAATGCGAGCATGCCATATCTGCAGAAAGATGAGATGATTAGTACACACATCACTTGAATTCGGCTTGGTACCTACCCGTAGTTCAGCTCATCAGTTTCGGCTTCGCCGCGCTGGTCCTGTTGCCTGAGTCAATATCTTGACCAAAGAATCGTTGAAGAATCGTTGGTACTCACCATTGATGTCCATGAAAGTTCGAACAGACTGTCACTCAACACGAGCGGCTCCTCGTACTTGGTTTTCTGCCTCAAGTCGGAGTAAGAGATTTCCTTGAAGGCCGCCTCGTCACTCTGTGTGATGTTGTCGATGACTGACCAGGGGAAGGTATTGCCATCACAATCGTCATCGAACTCCTTCAGACCCTCCTCAATATCATCTTGAGTGCAACGCGAACGCATGCACAGGTATGTTGACTGGACACGAATGGAGTTGCGGCACTGAAGCACTCTCCGTCCTGCACCTGAGGGGTCTCCAGCAAAAGCCACATATCTGAAGCCAGTTCGGCATGCTGATGCACATAGATCATCAGCAGCATATGCGTTTCTGACAAGACAGAGGAGTCCAATGACATGGATCAACAAAGATCTCATCTTTGCAATTCAGGAACAGGTCCAGCTTTTCCTTTCAGAGGATGCGAGTATCGAACAAGCAACAGGCCAGTAGTCCTCGAAACCATCGGTTCCTTTTCTCTTCAGAGGGCAGCGGGCCATCATATGTGTGGTGAAACAAATGACCGGCTATGGCCCGCTCCTTTCTCTGGTTACCGCGTACCAGGTCAAATCATGGTTGTAGCCAAAACGACTTCTCGTACGTACGCTACCGGCAAACCGTGAACGCCGACTCATGGTTGCTGGATGCCGATTTAGAACCAAAAACAACGTGTATTTGGATGGGGTACTTCGGAGTACATCCTAATACAGAAAGGCCTGCCCTAAGGTGACATTGACAAAAGGAAAATTTTTTCATCTTATCTTATCCGATACATATCAGACAACGAATCGTTTGGCGTTGGACTTGTGAAATGGGTATGGACTTGGCTTAGCAGTGTTGTCGTGAATCTGACAAACTTCTGTCTGGTCAGGACTCCATGATGGATCGTGCGGGACATTGTTGTTGCGAACCAATCACATTCAATCAAAGGTTAAGATAAGCTCCGTATTCGCCCAAATTCAAGCTTCAGAAGCCTTTTCGTCAGTTTGGAAGGTCCACTCTGCCGTGTGGCAACCCACCCTATATTGCATGACAGAGTCATGAAATAACACTCACCTCTGTCCACCAATCGATGCTCTTTTGTAACCACACAAAACAACGGCATTTGTAGACGGCAGCCCTGGAACGCCATCGTGGTGGGCGGTATATACGCACTGAAGAGTTGTATTCAGCAGCACCAACATATTGAGCCTTGTGTATCCCATGGATATTTCGGACAGGTTGGCTGGTTGGGAGAAGACCTCACCAAAGAAAAAGCAACGTGCACAGTAGAGCCGTCAACTGAGTCCAATCGAGGTATGCGAGAGTGGTCTGGGCTGATGTCACTTGGCAGTTTGTCCAACGGGATAGATGTGGCTGGCTCAATCCACTTCGAACTCTGCAGCCGTAGATATGCAAGGTTTGAAAGTGACGGACGGGTAAGCAAACAGTTCTTCCCTCTTGTTGGCTTACACTCCTCTGCTGGTATGCCATGTTCAGTCTGAATTGGGCAAGAGGTTGTCAGCACGCCACAGCCAGCCGCCTGGTGTTGCTTGATCCAGCTCGTTGGGCCGCAGAACAGCTGCTCAGCTCCATAATACCGTTGGGACCGTTTGCTGTGATCTCACTATGCTCGAATCACAACACACTGTCGTCCATCTCCCCGATCTCGGGGTGGGCTGACGAGGTGGGTATTCGTGTAATACAGATACCGAGGGTAAGTTAGCTTCTCACTTATAAACCACCGATCCACAGCTCTTTAGCGGGCGGATCCAAAGCCGCTGGCAGGTAGGAGCATAAAGTGGTGGTGACTAATGGGTCAGTCAAACACAATGGTGATCATTTCCAAAAGGGCATAGGTTGGGCCAAATTTTTTCACCTGGAGATTTATCATAGAAGCAAAGCAATCAGCGGGGCGGGATATCTAATCTGATTGTTGAAGATTGAGTCAGACTCAATTGACAGCGAGGCTAATGGTAGAGATTAGTGAACATCAAGGAAATGCAAGCGCGTTGCTCATGGTGCAGAGAAATATTTGGTGTGAGAGGCTCAAGAAAAGGGTGAGAGATACTTCCCCGGACTTCCCACGTTGATCATGCGCGTCATCAGCTCGTGCCAATTGTCAAAAGTATTGACTGGACGGAAGTCAGTGAAAGTCAGCTGATGAGTTGTCACACAAATTCCCAAGGTGGGAAGTATTAGCCAGGATGGCAAGTTTTGGTTACATTCAATCCGACCATCCTGAGTTTTTAAGGATGTGGGTCATGTGACACGGCATCATATTAACCAACATTAACCAACATTAACCAACATTAACCAACATTAACCAACATTAACCAACATTAACCAACATTAACCAACATGTTAACCAACCTGTCCACCTACCAACAACAACGACGGGACCGCACTTATTACTCAAAAAGGAAACTTACACAGGACAGTAATTCTCGTTACATGTATTGCTTCACCTAGGAGGTCCAGAACTAGATCCCATACCTTACAGACAAGGAAAGACCAAAAACATCATTTTCAACTTATAGGTTATCAAAATTGTCTCGCTCATATTGCCAGTCAACAGAGATGCAGTCGGCCCAGTTCGCAGTTCAAAAAAAAAAGCCCTCTTGCAGATAAAGGGCATCAACTTAGCACATAAAAGGGCTGATAGGGTACGATGACTACCTTTGCATTAGCACACATATCACCATCAACCACGACCAAGGGGGCAACTCACCAGGTGTTCTAGTCCTTTCGTCTGGTTATCACGATCGCCATCTTTTTCGATGAGCCTGTCGATCTCCCTCTCGTCTTCAATAGCCCAGAAGGTCACAAAGGCCTGGGCAAAACTCTGACTACTACTCTTTACCAGGTCTTCGTCGATACCAGCAAAGCACAAGCGGAAATATTGCCACGCCTTCTCCTGGGCAATCCCTTCAGAGGGTGCAAACATTTCTCCGGGGCAAACCAAGACCGGATACTCGCTGGTGATCATCAGCAGCCACAGTGCCTTGGACAACTTAACGCCACCACACTTCTGAAACAGAGGATGCGTCTCAAAGTGGGCCCTCAACCAGAGGAACATGCCAGCCATGGGAATGGCAAAGTCATATAGTTGTTTCTTGGACACGACCTCAAACCCGTCATTCTCGGCATTGGTAACCAAGAGCTTACCTTCCTCCAGAGTGGAAGCCATGATCTGCATGCGCCGCTCATAGTTGGCCCGGAGCCCCTCGAGCCAGCGGACCCAACCATCGGCTTTCCAGCCGGAGCCGTGTTTACTTCCTGGATCTCCCGCGGTTGGGCCTATGAGAAGCTCTGCAACAAGAGATTGGACAAAGCCCGACGCTTCCTGGGTTGATGTCTCAGTGACACGTAAGATCTTTTCTATAAAAGCTGGCTGGGCGGTAATCCATCCAAGGCGGCATCCTGGAGCGATGGTCTTGGAGAAGGTGTCGAGTCGCAGAACGCGCCCATCGGTGTCAAATGACAGGTATGATGGTACAAGTGAGTCAAGAAAGGCATATCCCGTTGATTTGTTTGACCCCAAATTGGACGAGGTCTGGTAATTGTGGCCAGCCGCGAAGAAGTTGGGCGAGACAGGCTTGCCGCGATACTTGATGGATAGCTCATTAGCTGAAGGATACTGCAAATTCCAGTATGGGTCATCTTCGATAATGAGAATATCGTACTTCTGGCAGAGGCGGTATATCTCCCCCCTTCGTTGAACGGAGAGCAAGCCAGATGTGGGATTCTGGCCCATGGTGACGGTGTACAAGAGATGTGGCCGCTTGCCTTTGAGAATGTCCCAGTTTGCAAGGACATCTGCCAGACCTCCGGGTCCGTCGGCCAACATGCCCTCTTCATCGATCTTGACAGGGACGACGGCCAGACCTCTCCATTGAACGCTTTGTATGGCATTCATGTAGGCAAACTCTTCACATAAAATGGCCTCTCGATCTCGAACCCAGTCTCTTTGCTCCTCCCACACATTTGATAATGCTTCGATGCACTTGCTAAAGCCATCGGTGTTACCACATGTGAGGATTATCTCGAGGCCGCCTCTATAAGGCACATTGGGATGCAGGTGGTCTCGCACAAAGGTTCGGAGAAAAGAGAAGAGCGGGGGATATCCTAGCCCGGAACCATACTGGAGGGCCGTGGCTAGGTCAATCCTGCGATTGACATCCCCCTGAGAGGAGTCGTGAGGGATAACCACTCGGTTGGAATGGGAGCCATCTGAGAGCGATACCCCTGCCAGCTGCCCTGAGAGCGGTCCGAGCGGCGCGGTGAGCGTAGGTTTGAAGCGGTGGGGTAGGGCTGCGCGAGCCTCAAGGGTGTCATATGGGAAGTAACTGGGGTGAGGCAGCCCTGGGGAGCGATGAGGTCAGTCGACAGGTAGAAAAGTGCACAGGAAGGAATCTATACCGCCAGCCAAGTTATGGAGACCGGGACGGAAGTACTTGTAGAATCGCTTCACCTGGCTTTGTTGGCGCCTCAGGCTGTTGCGTGAGAAGTGATGAGAGAGATCCAGGGGCGGGGCTGGTTCTGGGGAAGGAGGGCCCAGTGCTGACAGTGCTGGGGAAGGCGCCGCCGAGTCTGGATTACAAATGTCGATCGCTCCCAGTTGGGAAGGCATGCGACAGGAAGGCATGGTGGCAGGACGAATTGTGACTGTGACAATCAGGATGTCTAAAAATCCAGATTGAAGATACGGAGGCTTGAATACTACTTGCAGAGATGATCAATCCCAGGAGATGGACTACGTGGACCACATCAGCACAGGGCGGATATACACGCCATATTGCGAGCACAGGAGGAAGAACCCCCATATTGGGATGGGACTGGGGCCGCTTTACATCCCCAGGTCAAAGCTTTCCCATGCCATCCAATGGGGAGTGCTCATGTGGGGAGATGTGCCTTGCTCGACAGGCGTTGCAATCAGCTAGACCAAAAATACTCACCAGCGACGCTGCTTTCAATCCTGACTGGATGAATTTTGGTAGAGTTGTATAGGGCGGCATCATCCTAGGCCGAAAGTAATGAAGCTGCAACGAGATTCCAACGACATCGACATTCTGTCCCAACGGCCGCACGTCCTACGCTGTTGAATCCCCCATTGCATCCCTATATAGAATGCTCATGTAGCTCTGACTTGTCTCGAGAATGCCGCCGGCCTACCGAGACGAAGAAGACGCTAGAGAACCAAGCATCCCGCCGCTGACCGACGACGAGAGCGAGGCCGAGAGCGGGCGGGACTTTCATGTGCACGGCGCCGACGATGATGATTACGATGAGGCCCATGGCTTACCAGCTCCAGCCTGGCTCGATCATGCCTCCAGCCTGACCAACAGATGGATTCCACCACGGCTGAGGAAGGCGGGGCGAGTTGTGGTCAAATGGGTAAAGGGACCAGTACCGCCACGAGAACTGCACATCGATGGCATTTTCCCGCAGATTCAGGAGGCGCCCCTCCGCCTTCTTGACCGGTACGTGCCGAAGAAACGGCAGCGGATTGCGCTTCTGGTGGCTTTGTACGCAACATGGTTCCTCACCTGGTCGTTGCTAGTCAGGCACCGTGCGACGACGGGATACATCAAGGGCTACGGCGCGCCAACGAATCTATGGTGCGGCGCAAGTTTCTGGCGCGACGAAAACGGCTGTGGTCTTAACGGGAACGACTGTCGCCCCTTCTCCGTCGCTCATCTTGCCTTCCGCTGCCCGGCGAATTGCGAACAGACGCACCTTCTTGAAGACCACATTGTGGGCAACCAGACCCTGATTTACCAAGGGCTCGTCGTCGGCGGCCCCAAGGCTGATGATCCCGACAGTCTGGCGGTCTACCGAGGCGACAGCTTCATCTGCCAGGCTGCCATCCACGCCGGCGTCATCTCCAATGCCAACGGCGGCTGTGGCGTTGCGACCCTCCTTGGCGCCCGCTCTCACTTCGAATCCAGCGAGGCCCATGGCATCAAGAGTGCTGCCTTCCCCTCCACATTCCCACGTTCGTACACGTTTCAGCGACTGTCGGAAGCGAATAACCAGTGCCCGGCCGACTCGCGATGGCCAACCTTTGTCGTCACAGCCGTTGCGCTTGTCCTCCTCTCCATCTTTACTACCGACCCGGCCGTCTTCTTCTTCAGCACCTTTGTCATCCTCTTTTTCCACGTTGGCCTGGTCTCAGACCCCCCCAATCGGAGCAACATCTACGAGCTGATCAGCACGCTCTTTGCCCGGCTGCTGCCCGGCTGTTTCATCGTCTTTGTGCTCTTCATCACCTCGGCGCGGCCGCTCCTCACCGGCCTAAGAGCGCAGCTCGAGAAGACGGTCTTATACCTCGGCTTCTGCTTCATCGGAGCGCTTAACAACTATACTTTCGCGCCCCTGATCCCCATCGAACGCTTTACACCACATGATCTCGCCCAGCCAGGCGCAGGCCTGGCATTGGCCATTATCATCTCCATCATCATTGCCATTGTCATCACCCAGATCCATTGGATACGCATCTCTGGCAACATGCCCAAATACCTGGCCATCTACGGGACCATGGTCCTATCCCTGCTCATCCTCCTACTTCTCCCCGGCCAACGACTGCGCATCCATCACTACATCCTCGCTCTGCTCTTCATGCCCGGCACTGCATTCCGCGTCCGGCCCAGCCTTGTTTACCAGGGCCTCCTCCTAGGCCTCTTCATCAACGGCGCCGCCAGATGGGGCTACGCCTCTATTGTCCAAACCCCGGCCTCCTTGGGCTTCGCCGATGGCGGCGGCAGTAGCGGTGCGGGCGGCGGTGGCAGTGGCGGTACATGGTGGGGCGCCACCCCTCCCAACGTAACCGCAACCATCGGCCACGGCGCGCACAACATCACCTTCAACTGGGGCGGTCTCCCCGCCAACACGTCGGTCGACGGAATCTCGATCCTGGAGAACGACGTGGAGCGCTTCCGCCTGTACAACGACGAGGAGCTCTTCTGGGACGACTCCTCGGTGACTGTGCCGCGCC
Organism: Chaetothyriales sp. CBS 134920; assembly: GCA_003693665.1. Taxonomy (NCBI): domain Eukaryota; kingdom Fungi; phylum Ascomycota; class Eurotiomycetes; order Chaetothyriales; family Domatiomycetaceae; genus Domatiomyces; species Domatiomyces catenatus. The sequence continues at coordinate 330 of QQSL01000030.1, read as the reverse complement.
GTCGCAGGCCCAAGGATGGTGACAGAGCCGAGCCGACCTTCTTCCGCTTCGCCTTTCTCACCGGCAGCGAACATGGCCTGTACAGCAAGCCCGCTGTCTGGGACGAGTACGGTCATTGGATACCCCCACCCCAGGCCGGTGGATGACAAAACGTCATGAGATTGATGGATGAATGGATGGATGACACTCACTGATGGATAGATTTTGGATACTTTACATTCGCTTTTTGCATAGGGCATATATATATATACCTTATATAAAGTAAGAGATAACCTATAAAAAAGAACTGCTAGAACACACAGAGCGCAAGAGAAACGAGCATGAGTGAAA